>JAZDUA010000134.1:1235000-1705000 GCA_038098605.1 Gryllus longicercus
ACCTCTACTTATATTATTGTTGAGCTACATTAAACTGCAAATTCTTTCGTACCTCACCCAAGAAATCATCCTTCCTCGTCCATCCTCACCCTCGAATCGTTAGTCCATTTTCTAAATATTCTCTCAGCCTTCTGCACTAGATGAGTTCCTGTAGTTCTATCCCCTCAAAGCATAAATTTCCCAAAACATTGCGTTCTATTTCGCGGATCCTAAATTTCATAATGAGTTTTCGATAGCGGTTGTCGCAGGAACTGCATGCTCGCTTGAGCATGCTTCGGCTTATCAGCCTCGTTTTAAATTTTTTGAACCGCCTTGTCATAAGATATTTCACATGTTTGTCAAGTGGTGTATACAGTGCACTGCGCGGTACAAAACGGGACGTGACCAATTGAGAGTTAAACAGATAATACCCTGCCCGCCCAGCGTCGCGTCCCTGTCGCCGACCGCGCCTTCCCCCCCCCCCCTCGCATGGAGTTCTTGGCGCCCGCCCTTATTTTTTCCGCCGCGCCGCGCCGCGCCGCGCCTCGCCTCGTCAGTGGCCCTTGCTGACGCTGCCGATCTGCCCTTCCCGATCTCGCGCCCCTCGGCACAAGCGCCGCCTCTGTCAACTTTCCCCGCTCGCTCTTTCACTCCGCCTCGACACTGCTTCCGGCCCGCTGTCGCTTCGGAACCGCTTTGGCCCCCCGCCCGTCCTTTGTATTATCTCCTCTCAATTTTCCCCTCTCGTCAGCGCGACACCGACCTCGTGAATTCCGTCACGAGCAGCGACAGATGATTTTCTACGTGCCAGGGATAGCGCGAGACAATCCATGGAAATGAACTCACAAGGACACTTCCGTTTCGAACAAAAATTTAAAGTAGTTCCAGCACATGATTCAATTAAATTGCTTATGCGGAAGAACCCGCCTAACGATTCGCGTGTCCCCTTTAAGACATTTCCAATTTAATTCAATTTCTCTACTGCACAGACTGTTCTGCTCGCTTTGTGATCTGCTTTCTCTTCCAATTAATTGCGTTTCCCTCACTACATTTAAGAAGGACAGTCGAAACGCATTCGCTTCCAAATATCCCACTCATCCTGTTCGTTTATCTTCGCCCCTCTCCCCCACTTCCTTGTGTTGTTTTTTAGATATTATCCTATGGCCATCCGTTCTTATAAGAGCCATTACGCTGCTTAATTTTACTATTGCACTCGCGGAATGCCTTTCTCAGAGTTCGCACATTCATTGCAACGTTATGTTCAGTAGCTAAATAACCAAATCTCTGAATAACTTAGTTGAAATCATAAACTTCTCAACTATTAACAGAATATGTTTCTTACCCTATCCACCAGGTGCGTTGGGGCTTTTAGGCCGAACGGACGCAGTTAAGGCCAACGAGTTTTCTCCTTTTTGTATTTAATGAGTTATAGGGACAGCAGAATGAGAGATTTACCCCAAAACAACGCCTCGAAGAAACAAGAGCCCAGCTAGGAGTCGAACCAGTTGGACCACCTTGTTTAGTGTGGTGCCGTTCACCAGTGTTGGTGCACGACAAACCTTCTTTAGAACCATCTTGAACATGTACATTTCTCAAGATGATCATAAAACCTACACACATTGTTAGAACTGAACTTCAAGAGATGGTCTGATCTCAGCAATCTGAACTGGCCCCTCAGAACTAATTGCTAATAAAATGAAAACTTGTCTACGCAAGTGTTGTTTGGTGCTCTACAAACTTTAACGAGGCGCTGGCCTTAACAAAGCGCCTTTAGTCTTGTGACTGATGACACATTCGTTCCTGTGCCATCCGCCCGAAAATTCTTCTCTCACAATGAGCACACCTAATTTCTCGACTGTGATGAAAAAGTTCTGCTTTTCCACCGTGGGCGAAATAACTGCTTATTGCTCTCGTACTTTGGAATCAATCATCGGATCTTGAAGATGAAAGGACTGAACTATTTACTTTCAGTGTTAAAGAGTGATGAAAGATACCAAGGCAAAGTAGAAGGTGAGAATTACACTTGCATCACACTACCACACACGCCGGGAGACTCGTCGCGGGCTTCTAGTGTGTCCCGCGGTGGCGGAGCTCTGCTTGTGGGAGATACCTAGATAAGTAGACTTGTAGGACTGTGCCGTATCTTGCCATCCAGCCTCCCGTGACAAAATATACACTATACTTACGGGGATAATGACCCAGCAATTGAAGCGCCCGGAAATAAACCAATCAATCGAGGGCGAGAAAAAAAATCCCGAAAATATTTTTCTACATTACAAATAAAACAAGTATCTGTGTATCAAAAACTCACGATACAATTGCTGTTTAAAAATAAATAGTAAGTAACTTTTGAGTGTTCGTGTTTCCCCACGAGTCGAGTGCAGGGCGGTCGGGGTCAAGACGCAAGGACCTTCACGGCTGCCTCGCGCAGCACAGTTTGCAGGGCACGAACGTGAAACCAATGCTTTAGTTTTGATGAAGTGCACGCGGTATAGATTAAGAAGTGGGGAGGTGGAGGAAAGGAAAGCAAAAATAAACATTCATCACACGTCTGAAGAACTGCCTTTAACATTTAAAAGTAGCAAACGCTTGCTTACCAATGATTCAAAATGTCACTTTTCATAAAAGTAATAATTTTGATTTTAATTAATGTAATTATTAAAACGATATAATAGAAAAAATAGGCATTTTACGAGAAAAAACGTGTCTTGTTATTTCAACTGGTAACAGCACAACGCAAATGACTTAAATGAACACCGGAAAGAAATGGCATTTCTGTTGCTTGTCATCAACTATTTCGCCGTTCCCATTATGGCCGTTGGGCTCACAATAAATCTTCTTAGCCGTTTGCGCTCGGCAACGTTCCAGACAACGTAATCACCAGAAGATCAAAATATTGGCATATATTTAGTACTGCACACAAAATGAAATTTGCTATGCAAACATCTCCCTCGGTAATTTTGTTTTGCCGTAAGGAACTGATCTACTTGATGATATGATTGCTACGCCACGTAGGCATTTTCTCACATCGCGCGCTACGTTGCAATGTCTGGTAACCCTATACATGTCTTTGTACATGTACGGTACATTTGTTTTTGGAGAATCCCAACATACCACATCCCCAATTAGTTCGGATTACTGGGGATCTAGTGTAACTAATTAACGCGTGTCTAATACAATAAAACTTGTACCGCATCTCAACGAGTAGGGTAATTAAACCTACACCCGCATCTGTGTATCTGAATTGCGTAAAAGAAACTTCCACTGCGCTTGCATTTTGACGGGCAGCGTACCCGCCACTATTCTCCATAGACTGCCGCCGGGCGGCTGCCTCCGACGAAATGTCATCACGCGTTCCAAATCGGTGGCAAATTGTTGCTCTTGGAGCACGATTTCGCCGTCTGCACAGAGCGCCAATGAAGTGGCACTAGCTGACAGCTGCATAGCCCCAAGCTGCCACACTCGAACTCCCCACGCTCAAAGACCCCGCAGAGATGGATGGCTCCCCTTCGTGGTCTTTTTCCACGATAAAATTATTTTAGTACGCACGGTCGTTTTTTGTACTTTATTTAAGGTCCTTTTATCTGCTGGGCCATATAGCCACCACCGAAACTTTCGGGTGGGGAACATACACAAACATCCGTGGTCGGGGCGAGATTCGAACCTGCGATCCCTCAAACCGTTCCAGCTACGGCTCATCGTCTTGGAGACCACGGCTATCCAGGTCGGCAGACGGGGTTCTTGCTTCTCAAATGATCTTGTTTTTGGCCGCTCGGGCGTCGGGCCACTCGCTGCCGGTTGACCTCTCGCGCCCGCTGCATTCGCGCAGCCCCGCCCGCCCCGCCCGCCCACTGCCCATCAGCGCTTGCCATTTGATCCCGAGCCCCCGACCGGCTGCAGCGGCGACGCGAAAAGGACGCGCTCGAGCGCGCCAAGAGGGATTTAGGGCCCCTTCCCACGGCGCGGCCGCAGCGCGCTTCGCAGCAGCGCGGCGCGTAGCAGAGCATTGGTTTGAATGGAGGCCTTCCCACGTGCAGCGGGTGGCGGCTGCTGCGGCAGCAGACGCCGAACTCCGGCCACCAGAAGCGCAGGAGTGGCCGCGCGCCACCGCTAGCAGAACACAGCTTTAAATGGGAGCCTTCCCACTGCGCCGCGGCCGCAGCGTTCTACCTGCTCCGGTCCCTTTGTTCGTCGTCGCCGGAGGGTCGGCGAAACCTACCCCTCCAGACCCCACCCCCTTCCACGGCGGGCGGCGGTGCGGCCGTGGCTCGGGCGGTGGCGGCGTCGGAAGAGCTCTGCTCCTTGAAAGAAGCGCGCTACGGCCGCGCCGTGGGAAGCGGCCCTTACTCAAAAGCCGCCACGGCCGAGTCAACCGGAAGCTTACTCTATACACTCTCCGCACTGTACGAGTATTCCGTACGCTGAAGCCGTTATTCAATCTCCAGCTGCCAATCGCATATTCTCGAAGTTGTCATCGATGGTATCTCTTTATCTGGTTTTCCCCCACTTCTACTGGACAAAAGCAACCAAGCTCAAATATTCTAGTTTCTGCCATTACAGATTTTCTAAGGTTATTGATGGCTGTGAGGAGTACTGTACAAATATTCGTGTTCTCGGTTATTTTGCATTTTCACTGTCAGGTTTATAGATTTTGCAGAGGACCAACCATCCGTCTGAGAATTGTCTATTCACAGAATGACATAATTGATGGTATCTTTTATGACTTACCTTCGCATGCTTAAACAACAGATGAGTTATATTTTGTCAGATAGTAATTTCAAATTGTTAGGTAGGCCTTTTCAATATTTTCAAAATAGAAATAATATTTGACCAGTTATTAAGGACCTACACTTCTCACTATTTGCTTAATTTTCATTATCATTTCTGAACTTACCAAGAAATTTCTAGTTGACTAACACGAAAGGTTACTTCGCCAACAACTAAATTAGTTTTCTTTCTTATGATGTACACTTAATATATTCCCTTGTAAAATGAATTCCTAGTTTTCGGACTACATTTTGTAATTTCGAGTCACTGTCTCAAGGTCTCCTTTGGTCATGACATTATCCATATAAGCAAATCCAACGGTTTTCCTTTCATTGTTCAATTCACGGCCAAAGAGATTAGATCTATTCAACTATGTAATTTTCTTGAAAAGTCTAGGAAAATACCCTTTTTATTCCGCCCTAACATCTCTTCATGAGGTAGTACTTCATTAATTTACTATGCTGCCCCTTTCAATATTAAACTCTGCCCAACGAAACGTATTTCTTATCAAAATACCAGCAATTAAATCAATACATACCAAATGTATACGGGGAATTCTAGACTTCCCCATAATCGACAATTCGTTACCTTCCAATTTTCGTGTGACAAAATGCGTGGAAGGAATAGGAAAGACAATTGTTTCAAATTATAAATTAACCCACCAAACAATTGCACACTCTTATTTTGAATTAGTCTGATTTCCAGCTTCAATTTACAATTTTCCCGTGAATCTAGATATCAATAACATAATTGCAAGCCATCATCATCAGTAGAAGTAGCAGTGCAACGGAGCGTTTCGCAAGCATTCGATTTGCATCAACTAACTTATCAAGCATCACAGCTTGTTCATCACGCCCCACATCGAACCATCACACCGGTCCTATGTGTCTCAACCAGCGAAGCAAATCCGCCACTCCGGGACTCGATCTCCTGGCCCACAGCGCCTCAGACGGCGCCACTGCGCCTCAGCGCGCAACAGACGGACGGTGACGACTTCCCAGGAAACGGACGGTGACGACTTCCCGCGCGGCCTTGGCCTCGCGTGCGCGCTGCACCGCCCTCCCACGCGCCGGCGCAGCCGCACGGGACCTCTCATCGCACGCACGCACGCGCGCGCGCGCGCCACGCCCACCCACCACGCCCTGCCCCGCCGCCCCACAAATTCTACCTGATGTTTGTTTCACTTCGCCGTCCGCCCCGAGCGCAAGGTCGCGCAGCTGCTCTGTGCGCCCGACTGACAAAATACAGGTGATCCAAATCTGCCGGCGGACCTTTAAAAAAAAAAAAAAAAAAAAAAAAAAAAAAAAAAAAAAAAAAAAAAAAAATACTGAAAGGGCCAACCCAACACTCTGAAATAACTATCTGACGAAATATAATAATTTCATCTGTCCTTTAAGCGTGCAAAAGTATGTCATGAAAGATCCCTCAGATGTCACTTTATGAACAGAAAATTCTCAGATGGACGTATGGTCCTCTGCAAAATCCACAAAACAAGGGTGCAAAATACAGAATAACCTGGAACGCAAATACGTGTGCAATAATCTTCGCAGCCATCAATAAGCTTAGGACATGTATTGGAATAAACTAGAATATTTGAGCATGGTTGCTTTTGTCCTGTGAAAAAAGGAAAATCAGGTCCAAAGGTCAGATGGAGCGCTTCTGTTATGACCACTACCTTTTTGCCATTTTCACAAAGTAATTTGGAAATTGCCATCGTGTTGAAATGATTAAAGAAACATTACAAACACACTTCAAATAGTTCCAAACCACTTTCTTCCGCATCATCAGGAACACTCCACGGTTCATCTCCAATATACAACTTCACAACGAATTACAGTTAAAATCTTTAACCAACCACAATATATATTATCTGCCCAATTTAACCCCTCTATGACTTTGTCAAACTCCAACAAAAAATTCATACCTAATATATAAAAACAATGTTGTTCGTGCTTAAAGTGCTGCGGTACCAGTCATTCGATTGCAATAAAACTTTGTCAAGTTATTGCTTACACTTTCGGGAAGAATATAGGAATAGTACTTTGGGAATGTGCATATGCCTGCGCGCATAGACGCACGTTGATGATGAGATTATGTGTACTCGAGGGCCTTGACCAGTGCGCTTTACGTCACGACGCTCTCTACGCAACCCGCTGCATTCCAAAGTATGATTATTAAGATGTCATTATGTATTCTGCCCCTGTGATCGTGAAATTTCTCCCGGGAGAGACATACAGAAAGACACAGAGAGAAACGGAATCACACTCGCGAGAAAGTTTTTCGTCTATTCAAATTTTTGCAGAGTGTAGCGTGAAACGTGGTTAACAATCACGTGACCAGTAGCGACGCATTGCCAAGTACACTACAGGGTACAAACTAGTTCAGAATATATACCCGTTCCACGCTTTCCAAATAAATTCTCAGAACTTAATCCAAAGTAGACTTAACATGTAAAGATAAAAAGACAAGAATCCTTGTAGTAAGTAAGATTATTTATAGTAAATTTTAAGTAGATTTAAGCAATTATACGAGATATCATTTTTTTGAGTGTCTTTATACACTGATCTTTGCATTGTGCAATCCCAAAGAAAATAAATAAATTACAAAAATCAAAGAAAGATTATATCGGCAATACCAAGAGACAGAGGACAATAAATCGCTGCCTTCCATTAAAACGCATTCCCCATTGGCAGTTTGTTGCTGCACGATACTGTACGCATGAGGTAGGTGTGGCACCTCGATGCAAAACGCACGAAAATACCGACGAAATTGTGAAACAGTCAGAATGGCGGTCTGCGGCGGCGATGGTGTGACGGTTAGCGTTTCAGACTGTTGCACCCAAGCTCGCGGGTTCAAACCCGATCGAAGCCGTGGATTTTTAGGGGCGACAAAATCCTTCGTACGCCTTCCTTCGGAGGGGAAGTAAAGCCGGCTGTCCCATGTTAGTAGATTTACTTGCATGTAAAAGATCCTCAAGCCTAAATGACGCCTCTGAGCTAAATTCAAATCGCCTGTTTCTCGCCCAAGAAATACCTCCTTTCTCTGCTAGTTGGTGAAAGGAGCGTAGCGAAATTTGCGTGGTCAGACGGAAGAGCGGGCCTGATGGCCCGAGTCTCGCCACGTAAAATAAGGCATTAATTCAATTCAATTCAATGGCGCAGACAACGCGAAGCACGTTCCATTCGTTGTTTCCCCAGCGCCATCGCTTCGTGACAGCGAAGGTTTCCTTTCCGTATCGCCGAGCTGCGAGTATAGGGACAGTTTTGTCGCCATGGGGAACGTCAAGTTTCTTCACTGGCAGAGACGGCGCTTTCGACCAGAAACGGATATCACACAAAACTTATCATTTGTTGACGCAGGTAACGAACTATCACTGGTCCGAAGGCCGTTTTGAATAACCTCTGTATATTCCTTCACCAAAATTAATTTGCAAAATAGTAGTTTCGAAGTTATAAACATATTAGTATCAGTCCTGTCGTCAGGGCCGAAAATAAATTGGACAAAGTATTATCATCATCTACAAAACGCCAACTCTTGTTTCTTTCGACATTGTTTGCTCTATGCTGCCCTTCTATTTATATCTGTGCAGGAAGTCCATCCCATCACTTGGACGTTTTAGAAGTTCACGTTCAGAATATATATCTTCAACAAAATGAAATTCCCAAGGGTAGCTTCTTTGTAGATTGGTGAAGCCTTTGACTTCGCGCTGTGGTCCAGATTGGAAAAAGGTGGACAAAATTAAACAATCTATCAATCTTTATTTGGATGGAACTCCTTACCATCGCAACCAGTTATCATCACTGGCGCAACAATTCATTTAGAACACCGCATTGAACGTTATTATAAATTTATGTAGCATCACAAGTCGTCTATCCTCTATGCAACTCCAATACTTTAAGCGATTATCCTGTTTACCATAGTTGCCTTTTGAGGTGATAGTTCGTCAACGCATCGACTCCCTTCACGTATTCCAGATCTTAGTGACAAATGACACCGCAAGTTTTTAATCACGAGGATGTCTCGTTTTCTACACTTTGCCCTTTTTACATAAATCGCGCGGGCGTTTTATCCCACGTCCTTGGCCACGTTGTTGAGGCATAGTATGTTAAGAGTTCATGGCCATAATAAAACGGAATTCCTAAGCATAGCTTTACAAGCCAGTAAAGCCAGTATGTTCGAGTTCAAATAACTTCAGCATCAGCTCAATAGGTACGTCGCAACCAACCTTGTTTACTAGGTTTGAGCAACCAAGAAACGAATTTGCTATTGCAAATATCGATATTGATATTGCAAAAATAGTCGCCGATAATGTTTATTCGAAGCAGAATTTAAAAAGAAAATAAACATGAAATAGGAAAAAAACGGTAAAGAATATAATCATAATTCAAATCTGTTGTTTTGTGGAATAAATCTGCAATCACATTTTCTGGGGAGCCATACATATTCTCCGCCTCGCGCCTGTACAGCTCTTTCTGGTTTTGGAGGGGAAATTATTGTGGAGTGAGGGGAAGTTCCCCTTGCTCGCAGGAGCGCCGGGCTTCCCAGGCGGGCGAGTAGCTCGCGCGGGCGCGGTTTGGCCCGCCTGGTCTGTCCCGTCGTTGGGGTTCCAGTGATTTGAGCTCCGTCCTTTGTCCCTGGCGATCGCAGTTATTACGCCCCCCCTCCCTCTGGCCATCAACCTCCCCTTATGAAAGAGACTGCAACGCAACGTAAAGAGGAACACTGTGACCCAGAAAGATTCGGTAGATCAATATTCCCTTTCAACCACGCGTGAATGTACAATTCAAAACTTCATTGTTTCCCAGCTCCCGGTTTCCAAACCACGGTCGTAGCTGTACGCCATCGGAGGCGGCAACTGCAGACATTCACTCCAGAGTAGCTGAAGATAAGACTGCAATCAATTTTACGAAATACCAATTGATAAGACCACTAGTGTTCACGAAGAAAAAGTTCAGTAGTTCCAAGTCACTTCATGGAAGATAAGTGAGGATTGTAGCAAGAAACTACCAAAATACTTCGTTATTTTATTACTTCGACGACTCATGACTTTTCACTTCCCGACCAGTTCTAACGTCGATACATGCGAGAAAAGTGAGACTTCTAAAATATCATCAACTTCGAGTGAAGTAAAGAAATAAGGCCAGTAAATAGCATATTAGCGAAAATAGCACTAGTAGACATAGTTTTACAACGTATTTCAAGATTTATGTAGTTAACTCAAAGACAGACTGTGTATAGAGTACAATATTTTGTCTTGTAAAATAACAATTTGCGAGATGTTTCGTTTTATTCCGGGCTGACATGTTCATACAAATATACTCTCATTCTTATTGTGCCACATGCGAACACTCGGAACGAACATGAGCCAGATGGAAGATCCGATGAGGATACTCCGCGTCCGTCGCAATTAGATATCCGCGGGGCTTAGCGGGTCCTTTCGTGGGCTAGCGACCCTCCCGTGACATGGACGATTGCGTGCGTCAGCGTACGCAGTTATGGGTCCGTGACCAAAGCGTCGGAAACGGAGAGGTACTTCCTTCGAAGTCTGTCCCAGCGGAGAGAGAGGGAAAGAGAGAAAGAAAGAGAGAGAAAGGGAGGATGAAAGATAGAAAAAAAAGGAAAGAGAGGAGAAAGATAGAGATAGAGAAAGAGAGAGAGAGAAAGAGAATGTGTGTATAAAGTAATGGTTTAGGAACTTTTTAATTTGGAAATTTTGATAAAATGATATTAATTCATGTAATTCCAAAAAAATTTCAAAGAAGATTTCAACAATAAATTACTGCTCTCTTTCCTTAATCATAAACCGAGTCATATTAATACGTCGAGCTATAAACATCAGATTGTTTCAAACGTTGCTTTAGGGTCTTCACACTTCGCGCAATGAGCTCTCACTGAGTCGCAGACACTCTCTCCATTATCTCTGTTGACCACTCTGTTGAGCTCGGGCAGGCACGCTAATGTGTCATCAAATGCCCTTTTTGCGCATAATGACACATGTTCGTGTACTGCGTCATGATAATTACAATCGTATATATCAACATGTTGTACCTGTTTACCTCTATATGATGAAATAAGAATTCCCAGACAATTTATATGTCGTCGACGCTTCGAACATGGAATATCTTCTTTTGTAAGAAAGCTAATTAAACATTTTTAATTATTATTTAAAATAAGTCGACTTGGCGACCCCGTGCAGTCCGCAACCCTTGTTTCGTAACTCAACTGCAGTGCAAAACTCAGAAACGATGCGTTCTAGACCCTCAATAGATTTCGAGATCTGATTGTTCCTATAAAATGACAAGTCTACGAAAGTCTTCTAAATAACAAGTATACTGGCTCTTCCTTTACACAGGTCAGCATGATACTGAGAGAGGGTTCGTAGCTCGTGAAGGATGTATTTTTGGTTTAATCACAATTGGCATAAACTAATTAGAAAGTCGAAAATAAAAACGGGGTAAAAGAAGGTTTTCTCTTTTGCAATTCATTAAGAAATATTGTTTTGGTCACTCCGAAATGTTTATCCCCCTGCACCAAGACAATTAAATTGAGAATAAAAGACGGCAAGGAGCGATCTTGGCATTGATAAGAAAATTTCGCTCCCGTTAAATAGAAACTATTTGCTTCGACAATCGAGCTATAGAGCTGATTCGAAATGGTGTCGAAATAGCCAACCCAATCGTTTCGAATCAAAGGAAAAAGAATCGTGGGCAATTTATACCTATTCTTTGTATGAATTTTCAGCTTTTCAAATTTTCCCCTTTTATTACACATTTTTCACATTTCCGCAAATGAATACTTACTAGATAAAGCCATAATTATTACTAGAGACAGAAAGACCGTCTATCGGCGCTGAGGGGCGTGTCAGGGTCTCGCGCTGACAATGCCGGTCTCGGAAACTTTCCCAGTGAGGAGCACACTCATGTAGCCCCACACATCATACCTTACAGACATTTCGAACCCTCCACCTTTCCAATTATGACCGAGGTACCCCGTGGCCCCATTTCGGTGCTGGTACCATTCATGTGAGTGTAGGGAGCCAGTTAATCATTCACGTACACAGATCACCAGCACAGTTTCCAGGACCAGGACAAGGGATTAGGGTGTAGGTATATGTGTAATACTAACTCATATCCTAAACACAACGGAAGGATCAAGGAGGTTGATCGACCCAGATGTAACAGGTACACATGCAAGCTTCATCCCAACAGGGAATGATAATAGATTTTGCGAAAGGTTATGTATCAAGGGTGGAAAAACCAATGTTGCCACAACATCCGATTGATAACGCCTCTATCTACGCAGGACTGGAACCAGGCAACCCATTACTGCGCTCACTTCAGCACTTCTCTAGCTTAGCAACCGTATCCGTTTGGGTCCGATCAGCATCTCCAGTTATTTTGTCATTTAAAACGATGATTTACAAAAGGTTAAATTTTCGCATGGGCTCATCTATCAATTATTCAATCGTGGACCATATGAAAGAGGACCAACGTTAAGCTTTTCATGCAAAGCCATCTTCTACGCCGCACCGTCAGGGCGAGGAATACGCTTCTATCATGACGATGACAATGATAGGAATACGAAGAAACATTTATTACTAACAGAACCGGCAGACGTTTTTTTACTCCCCATCTCTTTCTTTCTTCTCCCCTCTTTCATTCCCTCTCCGTCCTTGTCTCCATGTCTCGCCTCTCTTTGCCTCTCTCCGTCTCTCTCTCTCTCTCTCTCTCTCTCTCTCTCTCTCTCTCTGCGTCTGTCTCTTTCTCTATATCTGTATCTCTAGGACGAATATCTTTATTCCAAGATATCTCTTGAATGATCAAGAATGTATGGGGCAAAATGCTGATATCTAACATATGCGCGAAGTAAATCTCTTGCAATTCGCTTGTTGGAAAAAATCCACATAAAATAACATTTTTACCACCCATCCATGTAAAATAGTTCTTACCACTTATTGTTTAGAAAGCGTGACTATGCTATATACGTACGGCAAAGTAACTTGCTGGCCTGGATTGCCGAGGTCGCTAAGGATGGAGGGCAATAGCTGCATCGGCTCGAAGGATCGCGGGTGTGAATCCCGCCTCGGACATGGATGTTGGCGTGTGTTTGTGTTGTCCCTGCGTGTTCTCCGTACAGTAAAAGAAATCACAGTTGTCGCTGTATGACCAAAATGTTGAAAAGCGACATAAAAAAGTTTTATCCGGGGATAGGGGTACTTACTTCACATATACCAAAGTAATATATAAACCAAGGGTACATCAAAGAAAATAAAACACTAGGGCTACAAGAATCAGCGTGGTCGCATCGCACATTGAGAATGATCTCAAGACTACATGCAAATTCCCATGAATACATACGTGACTTTGACATAATCATTACAAATTTCTCAGCTCCTTCGGTCGCCTCCACAAACTTTCTTACTTATTTTCTGTACTAGTAACGGAAATGATCATTCTAAGTACTGATCTACATTATCAGTAGACGCCGAATTTTTATGTAATTACATATTTTTTTATTTTCTACTTACCGCCGTTCTCGAAACTGTAGTCTTGGCGAATCGTCGCTGCTCTAACACAATATCCAATTTTTTTTACATGTTTTACATATTTAGAACTATAATACATATTTCTTTATTCTATCATGGTTCTTCGATTTTATTACATTTTGTATGAAAATAAGTATTTTAAAAAATCAGCATTTTTCCTTCCAATATTTCTGCCTGTCTCAAGGTACACTACGTGAAGTCGCGGCCGGATGTTCTGAAAGTCCGGCGCGCCTGCTTTAGTTATCTCAGTGGCGGGAAGAGAGATAATTTTCACCTTTAGGTGTGAAAGGTATTACCGATGCCGCGTATCATTACCTTTAACCTTAATATCCGAGAAACTTCGGCGATCACCGACGTGTAACGCTCCGATGAGAATGCTACACGCCGCAGTGATATTTCGCTGGTCGTAGATATCGCTAGTTTGAAAGAGCGTCTAGTTTGGGGCTGCTAAACTATGGTCCTGGTTAACAAAAGATTAAGCTTTTACTACTGATACAAACGTATAGTGCAATGTATGCATCAACATGTGCTCTTCAAATTATTTTTAAAATTTGTTTAGAAAATGTTGTATAATGTAAATTCGCATTATGACAATGACATTTATAATAAGCCTCATTTAATATTACATATTATGGCCGTTTTTACATTATTATTATTATTATTATTATTATTACAAATTCTTCATGTTTTTATTTCATATTTTAACGTTTCACACCACATATTTTTCCGGTCTCTAATTATCAGGTTACGTGTTACATTGAGTATAGTTTACGCTCAGCTCAGCGAAGAGAAGGCAAGATTCACTCACGGATTTTGCAGTTAAACCGCTAGAAAAAGTAACAAACGAATCAGCAATTATTCGTACATTGAAGCTTTTAGTTTTATTTTTTTCTTCAACAATGTCTTTTCAGAGAGGAAGCTCTAATAAAAATATAGTCAAAAATCATTATATTTTTTTTGTTTTGGAAAAATATGAACAAATTTAGACAAAAGATACGAATTTTACTCCTTCGTCTATTAATGGAAAATACGATTGCATCAAGTATCATCATACAATGTGACAACAAATTTTGCAGTAGAAATAAAACCAGACTAATTGTAAAATCAATATCGTATAATATATAGTGCAACAATTAAAGTAGAAGTACCAACTGTTGGGGTTAGCGGATTAAATTAACGACATACAAAATATTCACGTCTTAAGCCATCAAGAACAAGTTTCTGGAACAAAACTACAACCTAAGAGTGTTCATACTGGAACAATCCGCACATAACGTGGGAATTCTGCAATTTCTGTCGGTGAAATAGGTTTCAACGTAGCACTTCAGGTGAATGTGCGTACAACATACCACTTTCTGTTATCTTTTTGAGCCTCTCTGCAAACGCAGATAAAACTAATCCTACATCTAGCACAAGGTTGAAGGGCAGAAACTGGAGGGGGGGGGGATAGACATGAGAATCAGGCAGATAGACGAATATTCGAATAAAATGATTTTCTTGTGTAGACAATACTGTTTGAGTACTGAATCAACATAATTTTAGTTAAATGATATTATCAAAAATATTTCACGCAGTTTCAATAAACGCAAACGTTTCAAAACGCCGAAAATTGTTTACCACTAACTTGCAGCAGTTATTAGTTTATTTTATTAATTTCGAAATTCGATTTTTTTAAAATATCACCGTGGGATGTTTAAATGTTTAAAATATGATTGGACAAAAATACTTTGAAGAACAATTATTCCTTTTGGCAGGATCGCCCATAGGTGGAGTCTAAAACCAATTTTCAATATAACTGGGTGAAAATATGTTGTTACTGTCATCATGACGAAGACGTCAAAGAAAAATTACTAGTCAATGTAAACCCATTTTTCATAATTTTCGTGGCAAAGGCGGACGATAACCTAAAAACAGTTTTACGTTAGCGAGGCCTTCAAGACCATCAGAACCTAGTTATCTGTTGAGTTTATACAAGGATTTTGACAAACTGAAAGGCGTCCAGAGTTACGGCTGGGCCAAAAAGGTGTAGAAAAATGGTCCACGAACCAGTGGCATCTCGTTGGTGCCACTGGTTATGTTCAATTAATAAAGTTAAGGTCAATTGCTGGGGATTTTCAAGTTTGGCATCATATGGTTTCCGAACACTTGTCAACTGATTTTGACACCTACATTCGCCGCCTTGAGTCAACGATCTCAGTCACGTGTCTGTTTTGATGATTTTAAGGCACCTACACTACTGGAAGGTTTTGAATTACTATAATGACTTTCCGGTATAATGTAAACCCTTCGGACATGATTTACAAGATTGACGATTATTAAATTAATTGAATGTAATATACACATTACTTCGTAATACTTCACGTAACATTCATACAAAATACTTCCACCGATAATTTTTCGAGTAACTCACTGTGCCCGAGGATATGTAAGCGAGACAACTGAATTGTGTTTATTTTTTTTCTTATGAACTTGCATTGCACAAATGGAAAAAAAAAATTAACTTGAAGGTACCCGCCGAAGACGTCACTCGTTGATATCAGCGCCTGGTTTGACAACTCGAAGTGACATAGCCGGGCGATATCAGCCTTCTATATAGAGTATTGCTCTTCATGCCAGATCGTGAAACTGTTATTTCACTTTTTCTTGAAGAACGTCTCTTCTAATATTTGTGAAATACAAAGAACGTTAAATTAGAAGGATGGATAACATAATATGTCTCGTTACGGAGCACCATCCAACAATGCGAGACCATGGACTATTTTGAACTTTTTCGCGACTAGATAGCTAGGTCGAACTCAGTCGCTGTCTGGAGGAGAATTCAAGCGGCCGGTTGCTCTCATCGGTAGTTTTCCGTGGTTTCTCCGATCCACATCAGGCCAATGCCGGAGCAGTACCCTAACAAACGGGCCACGGACCGCGCGCGATCTTTCTTCCTCTTCCTTGTCCTATCCTCTCCCCTTACACACACTTACACTAACATGCACCACACTACCACACATGCTGGAAGACCGGTTGGGAACTTCGAGCTTCTCCCGGGTGGGGCGGTGCCCCGCTGATGGGAGATACCTGGTTAAAGAAACCCTACTAGCCGACGGTAGGTCGGCGCCGGATCTCACCACCGCCACATCCGAGGAAAACCGTGCACTTACGGGGCTAACGGCCTTTGCTGTTTACTCGTCCGGTATCACAATCAATCAATCCAAAATAGCAGTATCCACAGGGAGCCCATCAGTTGCGACGTGCAGTCGATGTAGACCACGTTTCTGTTTGGTAAAATGTCCTTCATCCACTGCCACTTCACTTAAATGATATTTCACAAGCCGTGGAGCGACGTAAACTACCGTAGTGTGCTAACCTGGCACAAAGTGGAGTACGCTCCAAATGCTGCAGTCTGTAATAATCGCAGCTCGTTTCATGACCCTTTGTATCGATCGTCACTATTTCTGGCTAATGGTTGTCTTCGATTCTCCTTACGCTTTTGTAGGAGGTACTCAACTTCCACTTGCACATCAACTACCTCAAGAAAGAAACGGACAAAGAAAAATTCCAAAAACATACCCAAATATATTCAAGTTGTATTAAAATATTACGTAACCGTTACAAATAACGCGGGAGGGAACGTGCAGTTGTAGCACCGCCAGTTTGCTCTTTCTTAGAATTTAACAAAACAAGGAAGTCCAAATAACGAATTCACACCGCCACGTTCTCACATATTTTTAGCAAAATGTCCACATTTACTTATTTAACTATAATACCTACGTAATTTCTAAATTAAATATAGACCAGACGAACATTTCCTTAGACTTAAAAACTACGAATCCAATCTTACATATTTTATTTTTATTGCGGAACGAATTCTCAGAATTGAAATTCTAGGAAATTCACGGTGTAGTTAAAAACATTAAGCAACATTCCATTACGGAAAACAGTATAGTCGCGCACAAATGCGACTGTGCAAAACTTCTAATCACCTCAGCAACTCTTTTTCCTCCGTCCTTTCGCGTGCAACGATGTCTCGAGTCACGAGAGAAAAACATCGAAGGGGAGTTATCCACAAGGTTTTTTGCTTTCCTGGTAATGGAAACCTAAGACTTTGATTATGCTTTCAAAAATGAACTAATCAGCCAACAACAATACAATTCGCACAATCGACAAAGATAATGATATTACAAAATTTGATATTTTATTTTTGAACACAGAATTTGTATAAATAAAAGTAGATTTCGAAATGATCTGTAAACGTTTTTCTTCACGGAAAGGAATTGCAAGGAGTAACTCTAAGAACACCTTTCTACGCGAAAGGCAATATCTCTCTTTAAACACCGTCCGGGTAACCAAAGGTCTCTCTACGTCAGGAGGAATTTCTTATATTAGGATGGACACTCATTTTCTGCACCAAATTTCGCTGACTTTTCCCGGTTTTCCAGAGCTTTTTCTTCTTCTTTGTTTCCTAATAAGATTTTTAATTTCACACTACTTAAAAAAACATTAAGGATACTTTGGTACTAAATGGTACTTTGATTTCGCAGTGACAAAAATCAAATTCGACCTAGCTGAGAGGCTAGTGTCGAAAATCCTACCAACGTGGGGACCCGAACCTAGGACTTCCCGGTTAGAGGGTCGGCAGTGACATCAGTTAATGCCCTGAGCCACTTCCCCCGGTAAAAAAATGGAAGAAAGGATCGCGCACAAACCATGACTCTTTATTGACTGGCCACTCTCAAGCATCCACATGGCACTGACAATCGAAAACCTCGTTTACGACCTATCAAAACAAGCAGCCTCCGGAATTAATCATTCGATCAAGCTCAAGTCATCTCGACGTGAACCTCACACCTCCCGGACTTGAGCTGCGGACACGCGATTCCATAAGCTACTTCCCCGGACGGCGGGCAATCCTTGGTCGTGCCAAATCAATAACGGCGCGGGTTCGTTAAGGGGAACATTAAACTGGAACACAAACGCAATTCTACAAAATTGCTGATTACTCCGAACACACTTTTTCTTTCCTTCTTTCTACCGCAACCGCCCCTCCCTCGAGAGAAAGAAGGTAACGAGTGGCCTGGTCCTGACCATTAGCAACGTGAAAACAGGAGAAGAAAATAGACTTGACGCTGACTTCGTATAATTCGAACATTTGTTGATGAAATACACGCTAGACGAAAATTATGATTAAAAGTATTGTGGTCGGAGTTCGTTTGTAAACGTCTTTCCTTCGCAAAACGGAGAGGCACGGTAGTTACTTGAAGCTATTTTTGGTCAATCGAAGCGAACGTGGCTCTGTATCCATTACGGAGAACATAATGATATACGTGATATGATACGCGTTATATAATAACGCCCGATACTTGGCATGAATAAGTATTGTAATACTGCAAAACCTTTATTAATAAACAGAAAGATACTGTTAAAACAGTGCGAATAAATCGCACAGAATACATATTACAATTCAAAAGCATTAACAAAGGGGCCACGGATTGCCTGCGATCTATCCTTCCTCATCCTTGGCCTTTCCTTACTCGTAACATGCACATGCACGCGCACGCACGCACACACCTACATCCACAGATGTTGGCAAATCATTCAGTAGTTCGTAGGAGGGAAAATCCGGCAAACATTGATTGGCGCCGGTCTCACGTTCCAACGGGGGCACAACACCCCTTCCCAGGCTTATAACACGACTAATGACCTTAGTAGTCGGCGCGACTGCAAAAAAAATACATTATCCATTTTGATATACGACGGATAACTCTACGATTCGTATTATTCAAATACAATGGCGAGTGTGCAAAAATTCCCGATCGCCGTAGCGACCCTTCTTTTTCTCCCGTCCGTCTGAAAAGAAAAGAAAAGGAAAAGAAGAAAGGAGGGCGGGGCGGGGGCGGGGGCGGGGGCGGGTGGGTCGCGTGCCAATGCGCAGTGCCTGCGGCAGAACGCGACGCGCTGCGGCACAGGCTGAGAGGCGGCGCGGCGCAGGCCGGTCGCCCGGCCGGCCGGCCGCCTGCCAGCGGAGCGGAGCGGGGCCGCGTGACGCCACTTAGAGGCAATGGCGATGGCCGCGGTGGCGGCGGGGCCGGGGAGGGGCGGGGTGTGGCGGGGGCGGGTGGAAGAGGAGTGGGGCGCGGCGGGGTGCGAAGCGGGACAGGGACAGAGGGCGCAGAGAGGCGAGGCTGTGGCCGGACGGGAGCGGGCGGGGGCGGGGATGCGAGGCGGGGGCCGCGCCGGGCAAAGGGGGCGGGGCGATGCGGGGCGATGCGGCGCACTGCGCCCGCCCGGCCGATGATTCGAGGTCAGGGTCATTCCGCCTCTCAATGATTAATTCCAAGTCCTCCGTCTCTGTTTAACCCCTTCGAATACGAATCGCCGCGCGCTCTCCACCGCTACGATCTGCAGTGGCCATTGTGCCTCCCAGCTGCAGTTTGTCTTAATCATTAAGTAATTCCACCAACGGTTGTCACCTGACAATAGAATCAATGAACAGGAGCATGTACGTTGTCGGCCTTTCCTCCCAACGGATTTCTACAAGAAGAAATTGGATAAAAAACACTGATGTTTAAACCAACGCACACGCTTTTCCCCAATGTTTTATGAAACTCGTGTAGTTTGCATTTTCCACTCAGATGTGAAAAATCTTCACTTCCTTTATTACAAATATTTATTGCGGTTCTACATGTAATATTATTAATATTTGCGACGTTCATGCACCATACTCACGAACTAAATGAACGTCATCACGGGGGATTATTCTTGTTTGGGGAGAGTTCCTGCTCGCCTTCCAGGTCCACCTCCTAGGTTCGCGCTTATCTACCAACCTTTTTGTTTCACCTAGTCTTTGTAACTCACAAAAATGAAAAGTTCCTTTCATTTGATGTTGGTGGCGGGTTGTGAAGCAATTAAAATCAAATCAGAGCGAGAATATCACCGACCGGCTGAGTAACTCCATCGTGTTGCCCTTCCAGTATGACGCCTAGGCGCAATTTAAAATCAAATTCTACAAAAACGTATGTCAGTCCCGGAAACGGACAGGGGAAGTTAGTGCTAGAAAAAGTGAGAGATATACAGACAGAAGGAGACAAAGAGAGATAGAAAAAGAAAGGAAAAGAGAAAGGGAAAGAGAGAGAGAGTCGCATGGACAGAATCCAACTTGTTTTGCTTTAGGCGAGAAGACGGCTTGCGTAAGAGCATTATGACTTTCCAGTGGAAATGATTCACAAGTTTGAATGCTTAGGTCTGCAGACTACGGCAGTGTGCCAGGTATTCAGTAAAATGGTTAGCATGTCAGCTGCTTAACATGTTTTATAGCCTGAATCTTTTTTCTCCAATTTCAAAAAGCTGGTGTACCTACTCACTTCTGTCATAATATTTATTATTTTGAAAAGCAGATTTTAGTTGCTAGAACAATTTCCAAAACAAATGCAGCTCCTATGTTTACAATACACGTTATGTGCGGAAGATGTGTTGCAAACTTTCTCAAACACTTAAGTCTTAAAGAGACGCTCAGGAGTTGACTATCGTGTTACGCTTCCAGTATAGCGGCTAGGCACAATTCAAAATGAAACTATACAAAAATGAGTGTCAGTGCCTGAAACGGACAGAGAAAGTTAGTGCTAGGAAAAGTGAGAGATATACAGACAGAAGGAGACAAAGAACGTGCGAGATAGAGAGATCTAGCTGAAGACTTCGCGCTAGCAGTTTTATCACTGCCAACAATAGAGCCAGCGAAAGGGATCGAACAGGAGCCTTTCCATGCTACTTACGACATCAGGGCAAACAGTGCACAGGCTTCGATTTATACACAATGATGTTGTAAAAAAGCCTAAACACAGAGTTCACTGCGTTAGCAGCATCTCAAGCGCACGTTTCTTTGAAGTATTAAACAACCACAACATAGCAGTTTATTCAAACACGCATATTCAAACACTGATATACTCTTACATAATCAGGAAAACTGAAATGTTGCTGGGCTATCATCTTTATATCGATGATTTACAGATAATGTGTAGATTTGGCAGTGGTCGGCCTACAGGTGTCTTATTTTACTCGCAGATGGAAGGTAGCATCGCATTGCCCGTAGGTAGGGGGGGGGGCAACGTTGGCGGCGTCAGCTTTATCACGACGAAAACGCGACTGATGTTCCCGCTGTGATACGCGGAAACCGTACATCCCGCTGTACCTGAAAAGGACAGGCGCGGTTCCACGGTACCGGTGTTGGTGCCGCGATAACGGAACACTTATCTTATCGAGGGGCGCCCGTGTCTTTACTGTCGACGCGCTCTTTGCTGGCTCCTGACGGGTCACGGTGGCCGCCGTCGCCGGACCGTGGCTTCTGGTGTTGTTCTTTTAGAGCAACGTCGAGGATCACGTGTTCGTGTCAGGTTCCGAACGACGTTTAGGGAGGTTGTCGCGAGAGAATGCGGGGTTGGCACCGTTTTCATAACCGAAACATACCGACGGGTGCTAATCACAGTTGGCGGAAGTGGATGAACTTGCGTCAGCAGAAAAGCATGCCTCAGGTTTTGCACCACGGTCTTTGGATTAAGGTCTCGCAGCCCGTGTGTTCTCAGATTTGCCGCACCGTTTGGACTTATCACCCGTCCTTATCCAGCGATGCTGCCCTTCGTCATAAGAAAACGACAGTTCCCTTGAAGTTTGGCCTGAAGCCATTTCTGCATGCCGTCATTGCCCACTGCACATTTGTTTTCAAGCGGCGAATATAACCGAAGCACCGTACTTCTTGTGGATTTTGTATTTTCGCGAACAACCCATCAGCGAGTTGACAAAACACGTCGCAAAGCGTACAACTTTCCTTTTTCTAACATTCTGAAATTAACGCGACCCGATGTGGAATATTACTTGCCATGTTTTCCCCGACGTCTGATCGTTATGGCGCCTTCAGTGAGGGAGAAATGATCCATCCTGTTTACGTTTTGCCTCTTGATAGTCATGGCAGCGCTCAGACCAGATGCATCGAAAATTTCGTGCCCCATTTGCTTTTTGAATTGAATTTATGCCTTATTTTAGGAGGCGAGACCATGAGGTCAGGCCACGAGGCTCTTGTGTCTGTCTGACCACGGATATTTCGCTATGCTCCTTTCCTCAATTAGCAGAGAAAGGAGGTATTTCTTGGACGAGAAACAGGCGATTTGAATTTAGCTCAGAGGCGTCATTTAGGCTTGAGGATCTTTTACATGCAAGTAAATCTACTAACATGGGACAGCCGGCTTTACTTCCCCTCCGAAGGAAGGCGTACGAAGGATTTTGTCGCCCTAAAAATCCACGGCTTCGATCGGGTTTGATCCCGCCAACTTGGGTACACCAGTCCGATACGCTAACCGTTACACCATCGCCTTCTTGTCGAGCTGAAACCGCCCGAACGCCCGAAGGGTTGGACGACGAGGTTTTTTTCAACTTTCCCCCCGCCAGTAGCCCTGGCGAGGCGGGAGTTTATTTAGTTATTGGGGTACAACATACGCCGCAGCTCTATGGCTTATGCGGCAAAGAAGGGGGCAGAACTTACTTACTAACTTATTTCTAACTTAACCTATGGATGAAGCCGGCTCTTTGGCCGGCAACCTAAGATTAACACAAGTCTTTGTTCTTCATCATGCTTTATAGTATTAGTTTTCTTGGGTATTTTTTTTCTCATTCACACGCACATTCACACTAGATCACTTGACACACGCACTTTCACACGACGCTATATACATCCTAAACACTATTTACACTATGTGCGCCACGGCGCCGACTTTGCTCCAAGCGTCCGTGGCGGCTAGGCACAATGTGCCCTGGCAATTGTAACGGGCGGAGCCTCACTCGTCCCGCTGGGAGCCTCACGCCGCTGCTCGCAGAGTTCTGCGAGAAGCTGCGGCGGTAGCGCCCGGAACGTGGAGGCCACTTGCTTGGGCCCTCTCGGCGCAAAATACGTCCGGTGAACCTCACAGTTCACTGCCCGGCCGGTTTCGCGCAAGAGCCGCGGAGCTTTCGGGCCCAGCGCCCGCGTGAGCGCCGTGTGTGCCCTCCGGCGGATCTCCTCTGGAAGCTGCCGACTCACGCCCAAGGCCCCATAGGTTGGACGACGAGGCACAAGCGCGTAATGAAAAGACTCGCCCTCTCGAGCGCCCGCCCCTCGCCGAAACGGCGACGCGCCGCCGCCGCGCAGAATGTCGGCGACTGCAGCCGAGGAGCACGGGGCCTTTTCCACCGGGAGCAAATACGCGAGATGGAGCTGAGAGGAGAGAGGCGGTACGGCACGGGATAGGGCAGGTAGGGAAGGCAAAGAACGAGGCGGGAAACTGTAGGGTGGAACGGGGGTGAGAAGAAACGGCACGCGACCGGACGACGCGAAGCGGGATGGCACGGGGCGGTGGAGCAGGGAGGGACTAGAGTGGGGAGGCGAGTCGGCCCAGAGCGGAAAAGGGCAGTTCGGGCCGCAGCAGGCCAAGCGAAACAGGACGGGATGAAACGGTTCGGGGCGGCACAAGGCGAGGCGAAGCGACGATGGGGCGGGGCGGGTTGGAGGGGGGGGGGATGGGGCTGTGCGTGCGTGCGTGGCGGTGAGGTGTGACGCCGTAAATAAATTAGCCGCTCTGGCGACCTGGATGCGAGTGATATTGATTTCCGAACCCTGAGGGGGCGAGGCGGTGGCGGTGGCGGGGGCGGGGGCGCTCACGCGAGCGCCGACAGGAACGTCTGCTCCGCCGCAGCCGCCACCGCGCAGCGATGCAATGGGAGAGGAAGGGCGTCTTAAATCACGGGGCGGGGCGGGGCGGGGCGGGGCGGGGCGGGGCGGGGCGGGGCGCGCCGCGATTTAGCACCTGCTACTCAACCTCACGGAACGCGCGGCACACTTTCCTAGAATTCGATGCTTCGCAACGCTCGACACAGCAGCCGTAACCCGTGTCTATGCCTCCCCCGGCGAACACTCGCCTCCTTTCTGGAAGCCCTTCAATTCAACCTAGGAAAACAAACCCCATGCGACGAAAAGAGTAGGTTGCCCCTCGCAAATACAAAAACGGATACACAAATTCTTCCTAGCAATTTATTTAAGAACATTTTTCCCGTGACCCTAACCCAAAATATTACCTAATTTTGTAACAAAAATGCCTAATAATTTCAAAACTGATAAAATTGAAGCCCTTCCATTCAACCTAGAAAAACAAACCCCATGCAACGAAAAGATTCGGTTGCCCCTCGCAAATACAAAAAACGTATACACAAATACTTCCTAACAATTTAATTAAGAACATTTTTCCCGTGGCCCTAACCTATTACTCTAATATTTTCAAAACACTTTGATAAAATTGAATAATTTCAAAATCCCCCCCCCACACACACACACACGCACGCACGCGCACACACACACACACACAGATATATATATATATATATATATATATATATATATATATATATATATATATATATATATATCCAATAGTGACAAACTTCTGTATGCTAAAGCATGCAACGGGCTTCAAAATTATACCATTGTGAAACAAATTATAGTAAAAAAACGGCCTTTGCCAAACTTACTAATTATAGTGAAATGTACCTCTCATAAACGTTATGGAAACAAACAAATGTTTCTCAGAATTCTGCAAACATTGCGACACATTCCAAATAAAATTATATATCTCAAATTAAACAAGAGGAAAAAGCTGTAAGTCGTGAAGAAAGCATTTTTATTTAGAATTTCAAATCCACTTCATTGCAGAACTACTGCCTTAACATTTGTTTCCAGTATAGAACATTCTACGAATTAACAACTAATAGTAAATTATCATATTGTCAGAATGTGCAAGAAATAAAGGATAAGCTATCCAGCCAATGCGAGTGCTATTGATTTCCGATTCAATGATATTTTATTTTAATTAGAATAAAATGTAGATCTAATCAGCGCTATTGCGCAATCGAAGTAGCATGAAAATATATATTAATGATTACAATTTCAGAAATTAGAACACATCAATACAGTACATTGTTGGGGGGCAAAAGTAAAAATAGTGTGGCGAACTGCATAGTCAACGGAGTCTTCAAAAATATTATTTGCAACGTTTGACCTTCTCTGCAAGTGCGTCAACATGTAATTGTTTTCATCCGCATCTAACACGGCAGAATAATGTACGTAGTTCAAATTGACCTCGCATCACGCTCAATTTAATCCACTAAATTCCAGATTCATTTGTCATAAGACTAGCACAATAGAATGGAATTCTATCCTGTGGGACATTTTCAACGTATTATCTGTCGTTCAGTTGAAAACAATTTGAATATGGAACTTTCCCAAAATTAGTCTCTGTCATTCAACAAACAATGTTTTCTGATGAATGATTACGATAGGTAGCTGAATATATATATATATATATATATATATATATATATATATATATATATATATATAAATTAACAACCTCTTAAAAACTCTTTTAAAGTTTTTATGATTCATCGTTGGGGTATGTTATTTTTTCTTCTTCGTTATAGTATTTAGAATCAACCCCGACTCTTCAGTTGGAAAGTATTATGCCAAGGCTTTCTGGCTTCGCACTCATATGCGCACATGACTCAGGCAGGTGACGAAAGACGGGAGTTGGAGAGCGTAGAACACTGCACCAACACCAGCACCTTCGACAACACTGCACCAACACCAGCACCTTCATTTTCCCAAGGTTTCCAACTTCTTTATTTCTTCTTCATTACTACGTAGTTGATAAGTCAGACAGAGGTGATAACTTAAGTCAAAAAATATGTGTGATTTGTACTTCATTACGAACGTTCCGTGAAGATTCGTGAAATGCATTGAGTGAAGGAACAAAACGCGAAAGAATTAACAATAAAGACACATCAATATGCTTCTGATTCCTGCGAAGCGGGGAAGAACAGCTGACGGATGGCCGAAGTGGTGGTCACGAAATACGCAAGAAGATATAGGAAAGAGCAGCCCCGAAAATAAAAGATTTTGAATCATCATAGAACCGCCGGGCCCGAAGGTTCAGGGTTTGGAGCAGCGCCCGAACACACGGAGAGAAAGACTAGGTGTTGACGACTCGAATTAGATATGGGACCGCAACTTACACGAGACTGGAGTCTCATAACATCCTCGCAGCCTTTAAAACCGCATCATCTTCCTCATTATTCAATGCCCATAATTAGGGGGCAAATTTTGATGAGCTAAAACGTTGCCAAAATTGATCAATAAAATGCTTTAAATAAATAAAAAGAAAAATGATGTAGAACATTTGATCAAAATCACTTCAGATTTACAAATCAAGCTGTTTGTTATGTTACTGATGTAATCCAGGCGTTTTCCTTTTGTTCAAGTGAACTAACTTGCAAATGTAGGGTTTGGACTGTTCTTTAAAAGAAAATCTCTGCCTTTATTTTTGGCCAAATCAGCGAAACTAACAACGGCTGATATTACAATATATGAGCTATCGAAAAATCGAATAGGCTACTCAGGAATTCTGTGGTGAACATCTCATAAATATAGTTTGAAGCACGTACCACTAAAATGATTTTAAACCAGCGAAAAATGCAGTAAACATGACGTAAGAAGGTAAAAAATGACTTAGTCGAAATCGACGAAAAATGAAAAGAATTTTAAAAATGAGTCATTTCGTTTCGTCATAACATAAAATGAATTTCGGCATTATTCTAAAGTGAAAAGAAAAAAAATGACATTTCATTATTCACGCTCTGTGAATCATTCACACTGTGGAAGGCAATAGCAAGGCACGGGATGACATAAAGGAGTGCGCCTCGTCCCTGGCGTATGCTCAGAAGCGAGTCGGGCGCGCATTGCAACGCCGAGGCCTGCGGGGGAAGGTGGCGGAGGGTGAACGCTCCCGGGTCACGGGCGCGGGCGGGGGCGGGGGGCGGGCGCTTGTCGCCGGTGGGAGTTTTCCCAGAGGCGGCGCGGCGTGGGCGCGCACAGCCGCCGCTTGGGCCCGCGCCGGGGCTGGGAGCGCGGCCGCTGCACCGCTGGCGCGGACCGGCGCGACGCGACCCCTGCGGAAGCCGCCTCCTGAGAACGCCCGGGTTCCCCACGCCGCCTCGCCCCGCCCCGACTGCCCCCGCCCCGGCCCGCCAGCCCCCGCCTCGCCCCGTTCTGCAACGCAACGCAGTCATCAAGTTTGGTTTTGTAGCCGTATAAAAACACCCCTTTCCTAATATAGGAATTATCCTGACTTATTCAGGTTTTTCTGAGTTTTTTTAAAAAAAAACATTTTTCACTATTACGATTTGTAAAGTATTTTGTTCTATTAAACGAAAAAGATTAAAGCAGCCTCAAACTAATTTGGCAGCTCTCTGAGTACGCCGAGATTAAGTAAACATTAAAAAAAAACTTTTAAAAAGTGCTGTACGATTTTTTTTAGGAATATCTAGTTTTATAACCATCTCACAATTTTCTCTGACTTATCTTACATAATCTCCCTGATTTTCCTGCGACTTTTCTAGGCAATGAAATTCACTGATTTTCTCCGCTTTTACAAGTTTTCCAGAACATGGCCTCCCTGTAAAAAGTGGCCCCCATTATCTTTGTCATCACTTTTAGAACGCAAACATATTGAAAAAAGAAACACTCTTCGCAAGTCCAACCGGAACTAGAAACAGAAAAAAACGCGTGAATCCGATGCAAATGATTGCAACAGACGCGTATATCATCAAAGCAAAAGCCATTGGAATTGTTATGTAAAAATATTTCCATATTTAAAGATGGATTTTATTGGGGGAAAAAGTGTTTTTTTTCTTTTTACGATGCGGATAATTATCGCCATGACCATGCTTGACGCAACTCGCTGGATATTTATGCGTTACACGAGTCGTATTGCCACAATCCTTACAATCGTGACGCCACATTAATATTGGCTGGGAAAGCAAGGAGAAACATAGAGAGAATGAGAATAAGAAACAAGAAAGAAAAGAAGAAATAGAAGACGGAAAATTAAAGAGGATAAGAAGATGAAAGAGTAGAAGGAGAACGGGAAGGAAGAGTAGAAAGTGAAACGAGAGAAGGGCAAGAAGATCGTACTGCCTTAGCCCAAAACTGAATGCTCTGTAAACACATAAACGAATTACGCATTATGAACAACGCTATTTATCACTTCAGAAGCCCCTTTACAGCGGTGCCCCGACAGCTAGCCATCCGACCTTTTTATGACCCGACGGACAAAGTTCTCTAGCTAATTTCCCTCTGTTTGGGGTTTATTGAGGCGCTTTTTGTGCACGTTTTGAGTCTGCGGGCCACATTTCGGTTTTGCATTCTCGTCCATCTATGCATCCAAAATGGACCACTGTGCGTCGCCTTTCTCCCCGCAATGCAACGCCTCCTTCGCTCCGCCTTGTACTCACTTACCTAACCTCCCAGTCTGGCCCCTACTCTCCGCCTAGATTAGCTTACCTTAGCTTAGCCCAGCGACGTCCCGCATAGACAAGCTGCCAAGCTACTTCAGCAACTCTTAGGTCCTGTTGCCAGATCTTTGCCCTTTTAAACTTAGGACTTTCTTTTCATTGCTGCCGTCGAGATACCGAAGCCGGATGTGAAGCGTGCGGAAGTCCAAGTCGAAGTATAAAGTTTACATATTGAGGCAATTTTTATCACACTTGTCTTTTTTATTGAATTTGACGAGTGGTTAGGTTATAAATTTAAAAAAAGCTAATTCTGCGTCCTGTGTTGTCAATTTGGTCACAGTGTATGTCCATGGGACTTAACATGCTCACAGACGTAACGAAGTGGTGTAAAGAGCAAGTCGGATAGGATAAGTTTGTTCTTGTTACACGAGTCGAAAACAATTACACTTCTCTTTTAAGTTTGCGCCAGAAGTGCTGGTTGTGGACGAGTAGACTGTAAAGCCTCGCCCCGGTCCGTCTAGGTATGCGTCGCCACACGGCCGGGGTCAGGGTTACTAGTGTTAAAGGTCCCTATATGTCGTCTAACAATTTCAGTCTTTCGCTAGCACGACTGGACTACGCAGTGTCTTTAAACAGTCGTAGATCACCCACCATCCAGACCACTCAACCGAGCACATACGACGCGACGAGCAGAGCGTTAACCTCTAAACGTGTGAAACGCTCTCAAGGTTCCTCGTCTCTTGCAGTACGGCCACAACCTCTGATATTTTTTTTTAATATACAAAAGAACGAACCAGCAGTGCTTTTGCACGAAGCGACTTTCAGCCGAAATTGAATTATTTATTTTTTTAGACGTCGGGACGATATTGCAATAAAGAATACACTTCAAACTTACTTGAGGTTAAAACAGTCAATACTTTGATATTCCACAGAATGGCCTTTGTAAGATCCATGATCAGGGTTACCCACCATCTGACTATATATTTCAAAAAGGAAATTCATTTACCCTTTCTAAAAATAATTAGAAAAAACAATTTCAAAGGAAAAAGTAACAACAAGAATTCAATAATGAAACTGAATTTGAAAACTTATTACTAAGTTGCAACAAGGACAAAAAATTACTTATTAATTTAAAATAATTGAATTTGTAAAAATGTTGCAGGGCATAAAATCTGATTAAATAGAAGTTTGAAATGCCAAGCACTTTTTTAAAAAGTCCTGTGGCCGAAGTCCGATTCATGATTCAACATGCGCTCAATAGTACGACCGACAGCTTCACCTAGCGATTTGATAAAATCTTCCATTCCCACTGGTCGCATCAAAAACCGTCACAATACTTTCTACAGAGGGACGGCAGTCCACCCTTGCCGATTTGACTCATCTGCGGCAGCATACTAAACCGGTCGTGTTGGAGTTCCGGGCATTTTTTGAGATTCAATAAAATAACAGTTTCAATTCTAAAGATTTTTTTACATAACAGAAGAATTTAGCGAAAATCAAAGAAATACCGAATTATGACAGATGGGAATGCTCTAGAATCCTTCACAAAACTGGCACAGCGAAAAAAGAAAACCCAAAAGCGAGTAAAAACTTAATGTTTCTGCAAACAAGGTGTCTAAACATGCGTTTTCAAAGATTATATCTGATTTTAGTACACGATTAACGTAAGGACGTACACGACTACGTAGTATCTAAAAATTGGTAGACCATATTTCGTAAGCATACTTAGATATTGCAATATCATTATTTTTGAACTTCAGATTTTCATCGTACTTAATATCATTCACGCCTACAAAAACTTCAAAACAATCGTGATTCGTTTGAAACAGAAAAACAAGCAAAGTCGGTTTCATTTGCACAGTACATATCACATTGGCCAGGCTTTCGTACCTCGGACGTTTGTCACATTAAATAATTATCGGCACTTCACATCTTCGTCATAACGCCTGCAACGATGTGAAGTTCCTCGTTTGTAAATTAGCAACGTACTAGTTTCTGTTTCCGGGTCAACATCGTTCTGAAAAGTTGTCCACGTATGTGGGACACGATTTTGTTTCGAAAAGTTAATAAAAATCAGTGTGGCCGACTTGTGCAAGGTTATATTTTCACAGCTGTCAATTTGCAATTTTAACACGTTTCTTTTGTTTTGTCGAGTTTGAGAAAGGAAAGTGGCACATACACGTGTTTATGTAATGAAAAGTAGTACACCCATAAATGTATTCACAAGAGAAACAAATAAAACAAGCCACTCACTTCAATAAACGTTTATTAAAGTGTCAATTTTTGTTCTTAACTTACTAATCTTATTAAACTACAGTGAAAATACATAGAAAAACTCGCAAACGTCAGTCTATGAGTACATTATCTAATCAATTAACGCCATATTTCGCCCTGACCAGTTAATTTCAAATATTTAGGAAGTTTTTGGAAAGCTTTCGCCTTAAGTCATGTGTCTTCCCGGTTGGTGGAGTTACATACGGTCATTAAGGCGTTTGAAGGGAAGAAGTAAAACGTTTTACATATCTGTTGAGTGGTGCGCATCTTAGGGATTTCGTTAGACTGCGGAGTTTAACCTCAAATGCAATAGCTGAAGAAAGAAGAGGCAGTGAAGTCTGCCATGTTATCTTACCACGAGAATATTGTGCATTTTTGATAAATCCAAGAGTAGATTTTACAACCAGAGAACTATTTCTTTACTTAAATTATAATATTCTTTACAATATTAATTCCCAAAATACATCTTATTTCAATCTTGATGTATGTTCATATTTGCAGAACGAATTGTTTTGAAATTGGAGCAAGAGGGGGAAATGATATTCCAACTGAATGAACGTATTTGTTAACCGAAGAAAACCATATGACTAACTCTTTTTGGAGGTTTCAGTAATTGGAGCAACAGAGAACGTTATAAAAGTCAATCATTAGTTCGGATATTTGGACCCGCGAAGTGGATACTACCCCGTTTGGCTTACAGTTATAGAGGAGTTACTCTAAGAAGGGACCGGGAAACAAACGAACTCCACGCAGGGCGATGACATTGAAAGATATTGTAATGAAGCCATTTACAAATGAGCTATCTGTAAACGAACGCACCGCCAAAATGAGAACAAAATTATACCAGACATCGATATTATTTTAGGTTTTATCAGCGGCAACGTAAACCAGTACCGTGTTGTGTTGATTAGCACCGGGAGATGTGGCTCAGTGCATCAACTGATCTCACCGCAGTGCCTCTGACCGGTAGGTCAGAGGTTAGGTTCGTGTCCCGACAGTGGCAAGTATTTCAACACTAGCTTGTCAGCTAGGTCGAATTCAGTCGCTGTCCGGAGGAGAATTCTAGAGGCTGGCTGTTGTGATCCGCGTTTTCCGTGATTTCTCCGATCAATACCAGGCGAAAGCCGGAGCAATACCCTAACGAACGGACCACGCGCGATCTTTCCTTCCTCTTCCTTATCCTATCACACACTTAAACTAAAATGCATCACACACATCGGGAGCTTAGAGCTTGCCCGGCTGGGGCAGAGGCCCGCTGGTGGGAAATACCTGGTTGGGGGAAACCCCGCTAGCCGACGGTAAGTCCGATCTCGCCATCCAGCAGGGGAAGATCACCACCATATCCCGCGTTGAAAACATGCACTACAAGTTCGGGACTACTGACCTCGGACGTTCATGCGCCCGTAATCACTAACAACCAACCAACCAACCAACCAACCAACCAATGGAGTGAGTCCTGTCTTCCGAACGTGTGAATACCTAAAACTCCCTCTGGATAATCGTCAGCTCTGCTTTCGCGTGCGGGCCCGCGGAAGGTGGTTAACGGGGAACGGGGCCACAGCGCGACGCTTCGGTGGTCGATGCTTCTGAGCGGAAAGCGACCGCCAGCCAGCCAGCCCGCCCGCCCCCGCGCGCGCGGCCCTCCAGATCGCTTTTACGGCCTGCGCGATGCCTCGGGGCCATGCATTATGCATGCCGGGCCCTCCGCTAGGTCGCATTCGAGTGTAAAAATCAAATCGCTTCCCGGGGGCCATGTAAAAGCAACAGGACAGCCGCGGGGGTGGGTGGGGGCTGGGGTTGTTGTAAAGTAGTTCGCCTGAATCTTCAACGCTATCGAGCGACTCCCGATTCTACTTTCATGCCTTTAGACACGAGAATACCGTGTCGCGGATTTCCGAACGTTTCCTCTCGTTTTGTTGTGCGCTAACTGATATTAGTTTGCATCGGTAGTGGAAATGGTGTAGGTAGGTGTAAATTGGTAGTGGCATTCTCCTTATTCATGCTTCTGTTCACTCTGCTTAGACATTCTTCATCGTTAATAATTGGCTCTTCTGATCGTCAGCGTGTTTCAGCAGCATCCGTTCGCACCTGGCCACTGTTTTCTTCTTGAGCTCCCTGCTTCCTCACACTCCCTTAACCTTTCGACTATCGGTGTCGCTAACTCAATTACCACAACGAACATTCCGTCATTAAAAAAATTGTTTTCTAATTCGTCTACAACTTCTATTTCTTCTGCAATTGTTTCTTAGTCAATCCGTAATATAATAAAAAACATAGTTTTTAGCATGTAGTCTTAATACGATCGGCATTTATATTTACATCCTTACGCTTGATGGTATCATATGCCAGGCAACTCCTTCTCTATATGTTTATTGGTAAACCGTGGGCATTTTCGGCTCCTTTACATGCTATACAATTACATTTATTCCGAGACAAGGTACCTGTAAATATTTTTTTATATGTGCTGAATTTAAATGCAATTTATGCATTGGTAGATCACGTTTGACGCAGTCAGATTTCATGTAGTACATACCTGCCGAACACCAGCGCAAACATGGACATTGCCTAACAAACATGGACAAAACATCTGTAACTTATTTATAGGCAATTTCCCCCTATATATTTATTGGTAAAAAGTGATTATATGCGACCACTCTATACGCCTTGATTTGTAACGTTTCCTTTTTCGTTGAAATTAAAATATATTTTTTATTTGTTGATTTAGTTATTTCTAACGTATTCTATTGAGATACTGAATGACTTTCGTTGTTGGGGAAAGTTCGTAAAAACTGTATTTTTCAATATGTATCGTCGTAATTTTATGTCGAATTATTCTTATTACATTCGTCGTATTCTCTCGAGGAAGAGGAACATATAAGACGAGCATTGAAGAATTATTACCTTTTTAAAACACCTTCAGTGGTAAACGATGCTTACTCATTGAAAACGCGTATTGTAATACAAATTTAAATAGTAGAAACACATTGCTAGTTAAAAGCATGAACTATGAAAACTAGGCTATTTCCGCAAATTGACATGAGAAGATCAGTAATTAGCCACTGAAACCGAGCTGATTTTTTAACAATGGATCCTCCCAGAAAGTTAAAGACAATTAAAACCCAAAAACAATAGACTTTACAAGAGACCTTTGAAAGTATAACCAAATAATAGGTCTTTTGGAAAATAATAATACTATACCTTAGTATAGTTTTCCTTTACTTTCTTCAAAGAAGGTAGAAGTTTACACCATTTTCTACTCGAAAAATGTATGGCTGTTCTTGATTTATATTTTGCGTGGTATCTCGCGAAGGTATATTTGAGGTATATTTTGCGCAGGTATCTCTGCGAGTGAAAGCTTTCCGTATCAGCAACATCTGCCTCACACGCTTCAACGTAAAAGCTTCCTCTTCGGGCTATCATCCCCGACGTCACATAAAAAAATGTTCAGGAGTGGCCGGAAGTGAGACACACTTTTCGTGCGACCTATCAACATAATCTATATATCTTTTCGTGAGACCTATCACAAAATATTTACATCGTAAATGATAGAAAAGAACAAACATCCAAAAGATCATGTCAGTTACTTTTCCATACGTTTCAGATAACCGCAACCAAACATTACAGAAAGGAAGTTACAGGCTAAAAGCGGGGGAAAATTCACGGTGAGCAAAAATCATTCATAAGTACGCAATACGACCTGTACACCTGAAAGAATTTGAGGGACAAGGGAAAACAGCTGACGTTAACGGGCAGAGGAGATAGCCGGCATGAAAGCCCAAATGGACAACGGAAAAGCGCCGTAAGAGGTTTGTAGGTTGACAGGTACGAGTCCCACATTGTGCACGGGCACTAAAGAAATGGAAAATTTTCAATACATCGCCCAACAGAAAAGTTCACTCAAAAGGAATGCAATAGACAGGCGTGGTTCACTGCTAGTCGCCTCGAGGGAAAACTATCCTAACCTACTCTTGAGTGCCGTAAAAATATCGTCCGACAAACACAAAGAACAGTCTGAAGATCTGCCACGAAACCAAACGATTGTTCCGACGAGAACCGCACAACACTGCGCGAGTTGCTCAAATTAAACTTCATCGGTATACAGAACGAATAAAGAATAAGCGTTTTTGTAGAACAAATAAGCTAACCCTACGACAATTTTATCAACAGATTATTATTTCCTCTCAATGACTGCCAAGAAAATGATCTCCAATAGTCAGCACGCGAATAAACAATGTACTGACGTACGGTTGGAAAAGAATAAAATAGGGTATGTTATTAATTGTAATAACGATACTACAACCGCCACTTCGTAGACCGGAGTTCTCAGGTTCCAAAACCGTTAATGCCGGACCAGCTAGATAGTTGGGTCCAACAATGTCACCATATTAGATCGGTCATCCCCTTGGCTACCTCAGATCAATTCCAGATGATTGTGGAGTATTCGATTAGACAATAGTCGCAGCGACCAATCCTACCTTCCCTTTCAGTCCCCATTCCTTTCTTCATGACCTAGAGATACGCAGATACCCCATTCCCACAGCCATAACTGAGGGAGTTGCTCTCAACCCACATTTTAAAAATGACTGCTGCTCACATTCTTTCGAAAACGTATGTTCAGCGCCGCGAAGTGAGATCGAAGAAGGCGCAGTAGCAGCAACTTTTAACCCATCAGTTTAGTTGAAATGAATAATTATACACACAATGTATACAGTGGCCGTGACGTAGGGAGATAATGACCTTTCAATAAATGCAGTACTGAACTCACTGAAATTAGGCTCTTTTCCCATTTCTCTTATGGTTTTTCTAGAGGCAAAAGCGACACCGGTTTTTAAATGTGCTACTGAGATTAGTTCCGTTATTTCAGGAACAAAGATGTGACATAATAATAAAATGCAGTTACATCACATGTCTTTCTTTTTACTTAAGACGTTTTTTCAACTACCAAGGTCATACAGCGACCACTGTAAGTATCATTGGGAACAACGGTAATGGTATACGAGACGCATGCCCCGGGCGGGACTCGAACCCGCGACCCTTCAGTCAAGGGGCAGCTACGGCCCTTCTGCCTAAGCATCCTCGGTTATCCAGACCAGCCACATGAACTTTGATTAGCTATTACTTACAGACAGGATTGAACGGATTTACGTTTTACCCGCCTCCACCACATACACACATTGACTTCGAGCTACGCCCGTGCCCGCTCCCATCGTCAATGAATCTCAAAAGAACTCCGCAGTACAGAGACGAAGATGGCGTGACAAGGATCAAATTGAGCTATAGGCACAGGAAAAAGAACCTGCTGAACAATAAAATGAATATGAGCCGTAGATGGTCGAATAAATCGTAAGAACATAACACGATTTTAAATTTAGAAGACTTGCTTGGATATGTCACGAAGGCCTTCAAGTAACTAAGTAGATTATAAATGGGAAACCTTTCTGGACTCACTCCTTAGCAAACGATCGAGAATTAGATTGGAACAAACTTAATTTTGGAAATAAAGACCTAAGAAAAAAAACAGCAAAAGAGAAAACACTAGCAGAAAATATTAGTGCAGGATAAGGCCTACAATTGTTGCATTTCCCAAAGAAGGTAGCAAAATAATTTTAAATAAGGTTTTAAAAAGTGACGCCATGTTTGCGAAGATAGCAAGGGAAATCAGTTGTTCTATTGCGCTTTGAAAAGAAATTAACAAATTGCAAAATTGTATTGCCTTATGATTTATTAAGGCTTTCAATTAACAGATATCTAAATAGCATAAATGAATTAATAAAGGCGTATATTTAATTACCATTGTATTATGAACCTTTCAGTATGAAAAAATAATATTTTGTATTAAAAAAGTAATGTAAGTACTATTGGATATTAATAACAAGAAGTATATACCATTATGTTTAAATAAATTACAATTTCGGGAATATTTTTATATTCACATGCATGTCCCACTTCACAGTCTTCGAAATTCGGTGATTAACAAAGCTGACACAAACAGCATACGCAACGTTACCAAGACAAAATCGATAGACATTGATCGTATCGGTTCATTTCAAACAACGCTTGTGCCAGTCCACAACACGAAACTGAAATTTCTTCCCACGCAACTTATTCAAGACTATCACGCTACTTATTCACCATACATACAGAAAAATGTTTCGTCCAAATGCATCGTGTAATTTTGAGATTTAGGAGAAAAAAATGTGAAAAATTAAAAATCAATACATAATTAAATACATACTAATTAACTTAAGATTTAAGGAAAGCGTAGTACATCACACGTCATTGTAAGAAAATAAAACTCATATTCAGATCCTGGAGAAGTGCACAGTCGGTTGCAACTTCTAATTTGCAGGGGGGCTCCATGATAGCGGTGTTTTGAGATCAAGGATTCCATGATACAGGCGTACTGAAGTCACGCTTGAAATCCGCTGCACTTGCACAAGACGCTTTAAATTCATATTTCAACACCGGAAAAATATCTTTAATAAAAAAGAATTTAAAAATAGAGTTCTCACAGACTCCATTTTCGTATTTTTTAAAAATTTGGTTAATACACGTGTTCAGCAAATGGCATTCTATTAACAGCCCAAAGGTGTAGTTGTGCATTACTAAGAGTAGTATGTTCGTTACATTGAGCGGTGAAGTGCTCCCAAAAAGTACTTTAAATGAAAACAAAATATCAGTTTTTCAAGATGCTCAAAAGTGGCACTGGCCGCCCTAAAATTTTAATAAAATAAGCTTATATTAGTAGAGGCTCTTATGGAAAAACTTCTGCAGGGATACGTTTTTTAAGTTATAGGAGAATTTATATGGTGAAAGTACTTTTTTCTTTTAATACACGTAGTACATTTTTTAGGCATCAGATGGTATTAAATGTAACGTACAGTTAACATATAGTTAAAATAAAGGTCTGTTAAAAACTAAAGGGCCAAATAGCACAATCATTATTTCATTTTCAATTTGAGATTCCGATGTTCAATCTCAAATGTTCTATTTAAAAGAAACGTTTACACAAGAATTTAAAATTCTGACTTCTTGATTCTCCACTTTCGATCATATTGTCCATTTAATTTTCATTAAGTGGTAAAAAAGGAAAAGAAATGCAGTGTTTTAATTTCATTTCACATTTCGTCAACCTTGTTTAGTTGTTCCTATTACAAATAGCATACAAGGCCATATACCAAGCCTACAACAGGACAAAATCAATCAGTATTGTCAATATCAATTAAAACAAACATTTATAACACTTATTCAAAAAAAATGCAAAATAATGTGCTGTTGAATTTTGTTCACTTCAGACATTAAATATTTCAGAACGAGTAAAATGTGGGTCAGATCACTTGGGCATTAACGGACCCATATAAAGCATCAACCACAAGAAACATTTTACGGGTTTTGAACGCAAATAATCTAGTTCTAGTTAAAATTATTCAAAGACCTGTCACCCCGTCATGATGGCAGGTTCTTGACAAGTGAATATCTAGTTCTAGTGTGTGTAACCCACTAAACCTCCCAAGTAAAGAACATCAATATATTTAATTATATTGTTCTGCAGTCGGCAAAAGATTCATTGATTGTATCATCAAATTATCTAATTTTGATACAGCCAGCTCCTCGGGTGGCTCACGAACAACATGCTAGCTTTGTGTGAGGCGGTACCCGGTTCGATTCCCGACGGGAAAAAGGAAAGCTGAATGTTTCTAATACAAAACGTCTCAGTTTCGGACGAAAGCAATCTCAGGCAGACTAAATAACCTAGGCACGGTGATGGGAAGACGGCATGCTCGCCACAAGTCTCTCTTGCTATGGGAAAAACAGGACCCAGGTCTGGGAACGCCGCTAGTCGGATTCATCCAGCCCTAATGTGCCAATTACAACAAATCTTGACATTAGTTTCTATTCTGCGGTGACGATATTCCTCAAAGAAAATATCTTTTGTCAAACGCTGAGAATGGTTTGTATCTGCACCCAGTCTGGGCTCCATTATTCTGTCCCTCTGCACGCTCTTCGTCCAGCACGGAATTATCGATTACGAAGTAATACAAAAAAAAAAAAACGGTTTCCCACAGATAGTATCTGTCATATTCTCTCATTTTCCTCGAACGAGTTCCAAAAGAACTGGCAAAATAAAAGAGCTTCTCAAACTTCTGATGAAGTTTCTTGACTTCTGATTTTTATCAGAGAGCGAAGCCACGAAGTTCCAAACATTTTTTCGATGTTTTACACTCAGTGAACTGAAATCAACAACTTCTCGCATTTCCAAGGCAACAACGCGTCAAAATTGAATATCGGATTTGGGATATATACATTTCTAAGGTCTATTTTGCAAATGAAGCAAGCAGCGTACATTCCATTAGTGTGTGTCTCGAACCGTACGTTAAATCCGCAACACTTGCGGGCTCGTTGGATCTGCAGTGAGCAAAAGGTGAGGCCTCACCGTGACATAGCCCTCGTGACAGAGACGCGACTAAGATGAGCGAGAATCGAACCCACGCGTCATGTAAACCTGTTTCAAATATAAACTTTTAAATTGTGAATAATTCCCAATAGAAAGAGACAACTCCTAGAAACAGAGTGTATTCATTTCAGTGGCGGGACTTCCCTGTGTAGCCGTATCTTCCACATTGCCGACGATTGCACAAAAATACAGTTTTAGGAGCGATCATACCATTCCAACGCAGGGACCAGAGTACAATTCCCCGCTCGATCTGCAAGAAATTTGTGATGCGCAAATATGCCAGACACCAAATTAGCTCTCTTCGTTGACGACATGGCATTATTCACCGCTCATGAAGACATTCTCATAGCTCAAGATCGGATACAAAATAATCTGAAAGAACTAATACCCTGGGCACATCAGTGGAGAATAAAAATTTATCCAGAAAAATGTCAAGTCAAAATATTCACACTTCGAAGGCTAACCCCCCCCCCCCCCCATGACTTAACAACCGATTGCGGATTCAATGGAATACTGGGACAATTAAATATCTTGGGATTTTCGACAAAATATTAACACGGAAACTTCATATCCTTCCATCAGTAAGTAAATGTCAAAACTATACCCATGAATAAATAGAAAAGCGTCATGAAAAACTGAATGTCAGCTTATGATATTTAAATCAAACATTTTACCTATCTTAACATATGCTTGCCCTGACTGGGAAAACGCAGCACCCTCAACAATAAAGAAACTTCAGATAGTACAAAACAAAAATCTTAGTAAAATCAGACAACCGCCCGCGCGTCCAAGATATTAAGGTTAATAAGTCCACCACGCGTTATTCCGAGTTTCTTACCTTTTGCTTCGTTTAAAGAGGCGCAGGACATACGGATCCGGGATCCGAAATATTTCGCGCTTCACAATCATCATGAAGCTCGAACCTTAACATCTTAACCTTAACCTTAACATCTGTAGTGGACGCGCGGGCGGGGGCATCGCCCGCGTTCATCCGCCTTGCTGGGCTTTGTCCTTAGTTCGACTTCCTGCGAAGGTGCTCGCACGCGACTTCGACACGGAAAAAGACAAAGACACCGACACGCAAAGAGACGGTCGTTTTTACGCCATTGCGCATTGCCCTCCAGTGCGGCCAACCACGCGGCCCCACATCGCGCTTGTTAGAGAGAGGGTGATTTAAAAAGAGAGCAGTCAGGATCACACAAGCAAAAGTCTTTACATGAAATCTTGGGACAGTATTACAAATCATCCTTCCTATATGTTCCTAATGTTCGTCATGGCCCTTATACAGTGAAGTGATGTGAAGTGTAGTGTAGTGGGGGGGGGGAAGGGAGTGTAGTGAAGGGGAGTGCAGTGTAGTGTAGTGTAGTGAAGTGTTATGTAAACTAGAAGTGAATTTAGAGTTAGCTAGAAATAAATTGGAACTATTATATCGACCCCCTAATTCTAATAGTAAACCCAATTGTAAATGTTGAAAATGTTTAGTAATTCTAATTTTAATTGTTATCATGTTTGCCACCGAGCATTAGCTCAAAGCGAACTTTAATAAATCTATCTATCTATCTATCTATCTATCTATCTATATGCTTTCGTTATTTTTACAACAGACACAAATCGCCGGCATTAAATTGTTTCGCTTTTCGAATTTTTCATCGTAGCTGTTACGTTCCAATGTAGGCGGGTGGCTAATGAAGCATTTGATCCTCCACGGGACAGGGGAGATTCGACTTGGAATTCAGAAAGAGAACACACTCTGATCGTAAAATGTGTTGTAAACAAAACACAGCAAAACTGTTCCACAGTTTAGTGTATTTGTTATAACATTCATTGTGACCTTATACATCAGACTACAAAAACTATACTTCTATCACAAGAATCAAAAACCCAATCAACCATCTCCACAGTTCTGGTAATCAAAATTTCAAAGAATACTCTGGAGATGAAACAAACTCCAACTTACGGTTGAAAGACATGTGTGATGCACACACACACAATGACGCAGTTAAACGTCATTACAAGTGTAGAGAGTTTAATTACAATGCGCTGTGAGAGCAAGAATCGAGAGTAGGGGGTGGTGTTCGTCTCTTTGTATATGTAGCGTCTTTTCTCGGAAAGGAAGAACTCTTGTAATAGCGCACGGTTCCAGCCACGAGGCGACATTCTCGTGTGTCTTGGGTGTGTTTTCCCCACGAAGCACATGGAGTGCAGTGTGCACCTTTCAAAACAATGAGTGTGCAGTTCTGGTCCTATTTAAGTGTGTGTGAGTGTGTCTTAAATGCATTTCCAGGCGTGATTATATTTCGCAGTTATTTCTTGTTCTTTTCCCAACCATCTAACTCTAAATTTCCTGTCATTTCTCTTACAACATAACATACAGATACCTAAGCAAGTTATTTTATTTTGTTCAAATGTCTAAAAGTTTCTTTCAAATTCGACTGTTCAAAATTCTTTCACCAGTCATAATATAATTTACAATCAAACCATTTTTGTTATAGTTCTGGTAAGAATTCAAAGGAAAGTATAACTGGGTGATTTACTTACATTTCATTTAATATTGCAAATTTATATTATATAGTATTTATTTCTTTTTTGACTGTAAGTTTTCCTTGTATATAATTTTCAAAAAGATCATTTCCGAAAAGGAGAAATTTACTAAATAATTATTCAGCTAAGGGACGTCTCTTCTGGCACAGGTAGTGTCAACTCAACATGGGCGGCAGCACTCGGTTATCGACAGTTTCTTTTGAAATCGATTAAGCAAACGCGAGTGCTACAATTAGCACGAACTCCTAGGAGTTGTCTAGGACACACACGGAACCGCTCACAGCGAGATTTTACAGTAAAAAAAACCCTTACCAATAATAATAATTTTAAAAAAACACGATATATCGTTTTAAACGATTAAAGAAGACTGGCTAAACCAGATAAGCCTCTTAGCTCTCCACTGAAAACAATTAATTAGTGAAATTCTAATTATTCATTGTTATCTCTGCTCTTATCTTTTACTCCTATTTGTTTTCCACTCTCTTTCTCTCACTCGCACTGGTTTACAATGGGATTTTCGTTTTTCATCAAAAGTGTGTTAATTATTATTTATTCTAATAAGTTTATCCGATTGTATCGTTCCCAGAAGACAGCCTTGGGAAATTGCTTGACAACAGGCCAATTTATTTTTCTTATTTCAGCAGCCGGTTTTTCACAACTGCTGCCCATTGGACTCTTAATTTTTCGAATGATAACAAGCTATTAATGCTCCACAAAATTGCTAGCAGAATCCACCGGAATATGCACTAAGAAGTTTAGCATACGTTCAACGAACCTGGTATGCTGAAGAAAATACAGGTTTCTTTCGTTTCAATTTTTAATGCGCAGCTGTCAACACACACATTCGTGGGAAAAGCAAGAACGTATCTTGAGAGTTTATGGCCCCTTAAAAGTTTGCGTTGTGGAGAAAGAGTTGCGTCCGCCGGTTTCTGGGCTCAGCGCGAATATGCCAGCGTTGCACGCGGGTATCAATTTAAATTAGTTCCTGAATTACTGCGAAGTTGACGGTAACGTATATGTTGGACAAGAGTAACAATGTATAATTTTTCATAGTGGAATGGCGGAACATCAACGCTCATTTTTCATTAATGTTTACCACGGAAAATAATATATTTGTTTGTGTATTGCAATTCCTATACGCATCGTATTCACCTTACAACCACGACGAGGAAATTGCAGTATTAATAAGTAAATGCCTCAAACTTGATTATCATCGGAAGAGATGCATTTCAAATCTGCAATTGAAATGAGATTTATATGCAACTTGGATAAAACTATTGTTTTCACAATACAAATACGCTGTACGGAACGCAGCTAACAATAATGTAATTCAGACATATTTCAAAATTTTCTGAAGTAATGAAAATATAATTCATTTTCACAGTTCTTAATATTTATCGAGTTTGCATTCTAAGGAGCACAGGAAATAGCTCTTCACATTTTCCTTTCCTATTTTTAAGTAGTTTTTTCTCAACTATTCTCTCTACGTTGGTTTTTCTACCATACATTCATCTTGTACTGGGTCTCTTTCTTAATTTCGCCTGATAGCTATTCATTTATTTTTCACTTCTTTAACCCCTTTGTCTCCTTTGATACGTATTATTTGTCTGAGAATTGTAGCCAAAAGAAGAAATTGAATCTCTGTTGCTTTTGCTTTTCTTGTTAATTTCGGAGATGGGAACTACCGATCAAAAATCAGCAATTTGCTACATTGTAACTTATAAGAGGCAAAGACCTTCATATTTTTTGCGAGATGATCACAAATAAAAAAAATATTTGACATAAAATAAAACAATATGAAACTCCAATTCACGAACAACAAATTCTGGTAGGACATCCTATGTTAAAGGCTACTTTTCAATGTACGGGTCTTCCGGGAATTTTTGAAAAAATTAACTGAGAGACCTTTGCTTTGACTTTTGATCGGCTTCCCTTTGGTTACATATTCCTTCGTTTTATTCCGATGCCTATTAAGGGCATATTTATTTCTGTACATTACCTTGGTTTATGTTAAACACTACTACCTAGTCAACCCTCATATCATCGGTGGCCAAGAAAAGTGACTATACAGCCACTTTAAGTTTAGTCAAGAAATAATGTCAAGGAAATAAACGTACTTTCAAAGAAAGCCGTTAAATGGAGTAAACCAATTGTCTCTTGCTGCGACATAAAGAGCTCCGCTCGGGATAAAATGGTCCTCCTGCAAAGTGACATTGTGGGAACGCTGATGAAGTGTCAGTGTTAGTATTCAAGGGTGAAATAATGGAAGGCATCTTTGACAACTTATATTTATTATGAGAGCCGGCTTTCGACGGCTTCGCCGTCATGGAGTCTCGCTATATGTAGCACCGCCTTCCGGATTTCGCCACATACAGCGAGACATGGCAAAGCCGCCACAAGCTGGCTCCCTTAATAAACCTACGCTGCCAAAGCTGTCTTCCATTAGAGAAATTGTGCACGCTTTATCGGGCGGCAATCGACTGCAATCTCGATCTTTGGCAGATGCACAAACACGGTGCAAAACGCTAACTGCGCACGCGCACGAGATCGATAGTGCTTTCGATTGCTTTAACGTTCCAGGGCGCCCAAACTCCCTGACTACATGCAGAAATCACGGAAGGGACTGTTATGAATGCCTGTGTGTGGTGGCTTGCGCAGAAAGTGGAGCAGAAGACGGGGCGCGGCGGCGCTGGCGACGGCCAGGGGCTGGCGGCGGGCGCCGACCCGGAGGCGGACGGCGCCGCCGCCGCCGACGACGACGAGGACCCGGGGGGCGCGGACGCCGCGTGGATGCAGGGCGCCGCGGCGCGCATGGCCGCGCGCCGCCGCCACCTGCAGCTCAACTGCGCCACCTACGGCCTCGACCAGCCGGGCAACGACTCGCTGCACCGCGCCAACCCCTGGGAGTTCTTCGTGGAGCGCCCGCACCGCCTCGTCTGGTGCAACGTCTTCAAGGCCGCCTCCACCTCGTGGATGTACAACTTCAACCTGCTGGCCGGCTACAGCCCGGCCTTCCTGCTCAAGAGCAAGGTGGTGCCGCTCAACCTGGCCCGCCGCAAGTACCCGCGCCCGTCCCTCGCCGACCTGCAGGTGACGTCTCTAGAAATCTCCAATTTTAAGGATTATCATGGCAAAGAGACCAAGGCCCAATAATGAATCTTATCATTCCACTTTGAGGGCCGGAGGGCGGACAGGTTCCGAATGAAATTATATTTAAAAAAAAAAAATCACAAAAAACGCTCCAAATTTGGTCTTCAATTTTTTCTCTCTCACGGATACAAAGGACACTTAAAAGAATGGTGCAGGTCTCATTTTCACTAAACTCCCCAAATTTTCGAAAATAGCAAAGTTTGAAATAATACGAGAACGTATGTGCTGTTGTAGCACCACTAAGTTCTTAAATTGACGCCATTTAACCCAAACGCATGAGAACATATTTTTGTTATCACTTTTAAAGGAACCACAATTTGAATATCCCTTCAATGTGTTTCAGGGGGCGCTGAACGACTCTGTATCCTTCCTCATCGTCCGCCATCCTCTGGAGCGCCTGCTCTCGGCGTACCGCGACAAGATGGAGTACTCTCTGCCTCACACATTTCACCAAAAGCTGGGAACAGAGATCATCCTCAAGTATCGAACCAGCCCTCCAAAGGTATTTAATATTAATGAACTTTTAAAATTATAAAATCGAGAAATAAATCAAATCAAACTAAAATTGGAACAATTGTTTTAAATCTTAGGTCAATGTCCTTCAAAATAATTGATCAAATTCGCATTTAAAATTTCCCTCAAAATGAGAAGTATTAGCTGTTTTGTTCATCTATATACGTGTACTATAAATATCCGGAATGAAGACACACGTGCGATGTTTGCTATCAAAACTAACCCATACTATTCGCGTAAATTTCACAAGTAAAAAAACTTCTCGCGTTCATAGGCGATTTAATATGTTCCGTGCCACATATTACGTAGGAATAAGCTGGATTTAAATTTTCTCTCTTTCTGAGTGTTATGAACGATCCCAGGCTTACCAAAAATGCAAAATATTAATTTTTGAAAATAACGGAGTGAGACCGATCAGGACGGCCAAGGTGCCTAAGAGCGCATCGACTCCTGCCTTGGGCAAGGTTGTTTGTTCCATGTCTCCCATGTATGTGTTATCGCCGAGGGCCTCGCGTTCTGCTGACTCCAGATCAGAGGAATCCGTGTGTTGGTCGTGGTCAAATATGCGACCCATCGGGACGTAAAGGGTAACCAGCTGTCGGCTAAAAAAACCAATAAACAATAATACGAAATGCGTTGGTTTCGAAAGCAAATATCTGAAGGATGCAATTTTGTAAGCATCTTGGATATTTCAAAAGCAAGTATTAATTTTCTTGAAGAAACCGAAAGTATTAATTGCAATTTAGTTAGTTTTGCGGTTGAAATGTATGCAAGTTGACTTTTTTTACGCAAAAGGCTCTAACCCGATTTTCTCCTGCAAAATGCTCTATCCCGATACTTTTAGAATAGTTCGCGCAGATCAGCCATTGTTCGCGAGAGTCCTGCTACCGAGGTTTTTTTTAAACGAAATTATCGCTTTCGATCCTTTGGACCTACAGTTGTTTACTACCATAACCCAGGTTTCTTTGCTCTGTTTATACAAAGAGATAAAAACAAATTAAACTATTATCGCAGCCTTTTCTACTATTTCCTACACCTTTGTTTGAAATGAGTCCCCACTGATTCTCTCACGGACCTCTTCTCCTTCTCCCGGCACCCCTGTAGCCAATATTTAGCGAATTTTGAGGCTGGTTGCCAGATCAGGAAGGTTCACTTTCGTCCTGCTACGCTGTCCACAGTTCTTCCCGCAAGGGCGGAAATCCAGTCGGCGGAACACACGCTGGCCCACGTTCCCGGAGTTCGTGCGCTACCTGGTGGACGAACACCGCAAGGGCCAGTCCTTCGACATGCACTGGACGCCTATCGCCGAGTTCTGCACTCCGTGCCAAGTTCGCTTCGACGTCATAGCGAAGTTTGAAACACTGCAGGTATGACGAGATCTTAGGACCCCCGGGAAAGTCGCCCTCGCTTTCTTCTTCATTAAAAAATAATTCATTTCTATTTATTATTTGGGTTAATTTTAAATGACTTGACAGAAGAATCCACCTTGTAGAGTATATAGAAATGAAATTTACCAAAACGGACTACACTTTTTACACTTAGATTGCGTTCCCTTGCCACCTGTTGTTCTTCTTTACAAAGCAACAAATAACTTCACCAGTTACAGACAATTTGAGCTATCAAACGTATTCTGAACTCCACCTAGACATTATTTCTGACTGTTCATCAGAGAGAGTTAATTAAGCATCCTTTGGACAGTAATTTATTTTAAATTATAATTCATTACTCTCTTTAGCGCTGAAAATTATATTTTGGTAGAACATGTTCACTCCAGCGATGCGACCAAAACAAACGACACAAATGCTAAATTGCCTTATGAATTATCAAACATTAGGTTGGGTGAATTATTTCATATTTTTATGATTAAAAATGGATTATTTTCATAATTGTCTCTCTTGCCGAATTCTCTAGCTATATTCAATACGGACGGAAGAGTGGACATTATAGCATTCATTGTTTTGGAGAAGACGAAAAGGGGCGAATCCAGAAAGAATTTGGAGGCATGAAGTTAATTTAAGTTCAAATTATAGGATGGTTTCTTGAAAATTTACTATTGCAAAAAAACGGGAGTAGTTTAAAATAAGAAACCACTAACTGTTAAGAATGTTGAAAAAAAAACATTTCTTACAAAATATTAATATTTTTTTTAAAAAAAAGAATGTAAACGCAATGTGACCACATGCCTTAACAGAAAACTATTGCAATTATTTCTAAAAAATATCTTGAAATTATAAATTAAATGATCAACAAGAACTTCTTTTCCAACAGGAGGATCAGAACTACTTAATCCACCTCGCACATCTTCAGAAAATAATTAAACCGCAATGGAAGAACCCAGCGAAAGGCCGCACTACGAAGGAGGTGGTTGCTGGTTATTATTCTCAGCTCACGAAGATTCAAATTTTCCAGCTGTACAACATCTATAAGTAAGTTCCATTAACAAATTTTTGCATCTTTTAAATCGTACATTTTATGTATATAGGGTTGATTTTCGCAGAGACAAGCATGGAGATATTCTCTTTCTTGATAAAGAAACGAATAAGAATCTCACAGCGCGGTATTATGAGTACCCGTATCATATTCAAAAGATCTGTGCTTCTTCTATGCCACAATTCAGTTTCAGAGCATGTACTTTTGCAATTATATAAATATATATTTATTTGTATTCCAGCATTATAAACGACCTTTTCGTTACGACAAATCATTCATAAAAGGACATCTAACGGCACAGACTGTGACGTATTTGCGTTTATGACACGAATAATTGCATCATTACACATTCGGCCAATTGCAGCGAGAGAAACGTGATGGGGTAGTGGTAAACCGAACAGCCAACCAAATTTACAATGCTCTTATACAAAAACATAACGTATATGCAACTCTAACTGCAAAAACTAACGTATAAGGTTGTTTTATTGCATTCGTACAAATTTGAAATCACGCTCTTTTTCAACCAACGTCGCATGCTTTCTAAACATGTATTCATGCAAAAAAGCTTAGCATCGTAAACTAGTTGCGAACCTTACTATTATATTATCACCACGCACCACCGGTAGCGGCGAGTGGCCTCGAGTACCAGTGATCGGGAGGTCGCGGATCCGGCAATTTGCCTCATGCGCTTCTCATCGGCTAGTGCGTCGCCGTAGTCGGCCAGAATCGCATCAGTAGTTTCCTTGGTCGCTCGCTTCCAGGCGAACACTCGAGTAGCTCCCTAGAACGTGAGTCACGATGCTACCTTCCCTCCTCTGCCGGCATTCCCTTTCGAGCGCTGGGACGATCACCTATCCTCGGACGTGGGTTCGTAGGCTTCCGCGGCCGGAGTCAATGCATTCTTGGCTATCCGGGATGAGCCGCGTCTCGGTCAATTGTATTGACGTTTCGGCCATCTTGCTGTGGCCTTCTTCAGAGCTATACTGCTGATGCTTGCTGCTATACAGCAAGATGGCCGAAACGTCAGTACAATTGACGAGACGCGGCTCATCCCGGATAGCCAAGAATGCATAACCTCGTACGGCCTCTCTCGCTAATCCAGAAAGCCTCCGACGAGCGTGAATTCACGCAGCACTTCGTGGCTCGAAATGGGACAACCGGAATAAACGTAGGAATGAGCGACATATTACCCAAACTTGTCGTTCACCTCGTTCACCTGTCGTTTTCTCAACAGCTACTCGTTTTCTAAGTACATGACATCCTTTAAAGATCTAAAATTGAAGGTTACGTTGCATCAATTCGATCGCTTGCACTTTGCAAAATTTCAGTTTTTGAAATTTTGAAATAGGAACTATAACATATTTGTAAAAGTACTATTCGAACAAAAATGGCTGCCATTTTCCAGAATTTTTTGAGTGTCAGAGTGGGTGCACCCCCAAAAATTGCAATATATTAATGATCTCCGGAATCGCACAACTACTTCGCATTCGTCACGCATTTATCACGTTTCCGCTCAAAAGCTTCTGATCTGTCGGAGTTATATGTGACACATGCCCAGTCAGACATCTTGATTTTCAGGTATGAAATAGCATGTATCTCCTCGGCAGCTCCTCCAATCACAATCATCTTTGGAACAGCACCAATTTACCTTAATCTTGACGTGTGTGCGAAGCAGGGTTAATACAAATCATGATCGTTTAATTTAAAAAAATCGCATCTTTTAAATCTAAATCGGATTTTTTAAAAGTTTTAATTTAAATATCCACATTAGGTACACTTTTTAGATATTTGAAGAAAGAGACAAAAAATTGAATAGTTCAGTAGAACAACGGGACCACCCGACATTGATCTAGTTCTGAGATATTAAGGCTTTTTACTAGAACTTTCCTGGTTCATAAAAATCTTCCTGGAATACTTTGTTAAACCCATCAAGGCAACTTTCTGCAAATAATGTGAATGAAATCAATAATGTGCAAAAAATGTAATCTCATTACATTTTTGGGGGGTTTACAACATTTTTCCTTGGTTCACAAACATTTTTTCTGTTCTTTAAACACCCTCTCTTGCAAGAAAAAGACTTAATCAGTCCAAATAAATATGAATTTTTAGTATTATAATTATCCAATCTAGTATAGAAAAAGACAGCATCTTTTTCATCATTCAAAAATGATGCGAATGTGCACCATTCTCTTTTGCAAGCGTTAATGTCAACACTCACTTTCGCTAGCACAAACTTTAGTTTAAAAAAAAATATATTCTTCTCCACATTCCTTGCCTTCTTTCTAATATTTTCTTTTCAGTTTTCTGGATATATTTTCCTTTTATTTGACCTTCATATTTTTAATCATTCTTAGTAAAATTTACAATACATTACATTTTCGATTTAAATCAATGATTTTTTGGTGAACATGTGATTTAAATCAATGATATAAAGTGATTGAAATCATTGAAATGAATGAAATCATTGAAATGAAAAATGATTGAAATCAATGAAAAAACTTGATTTAAATCATTGAAACCATGGTGCAAAGTCACACCTCAATCGAAACTTCATCACAGATTTTTTCCGTAAACTTGAGATCGTACTGTTGAGGTGACTCCAATACTTACACATACTTCCTGTACTACTATATATAGTAGTAGGGAGGAAAAGAAAAAATGTTGACTTTTAAACCCTGAATCTAATTCCCAATTAATTTTTACATTATCCAAACATGGGAAAAGTATAAAGAGAAAACTGCTTCGAAGCATACTTCGAACTTTAGCAAGATCAAGTCAATTAATTAACAAGAGGGGGCTAGGGTAGATAGAGTGGGTTACGATAATGATGTTTAACAAATATTATGTGATAAATACATATCAGACTTCTGATGATAGTAGATAGTGAATAGTTTTGATTTTCTCTGGGTCAGTCATACTTTTTTATTTGCATGATAGCACCGAAACTAATCACACTTTAATATACTTCAGTTAACGCTTCTCTACCCATTTCCAAGTTGGCAATGGGGCTCCGCGATGGTTTTACACTAAATCACTGTATTTTAGTCAACGATCTTTGGTGAATGCTAACAAAAAAATGGGAAAAGTCCAAAATATTGTTCGTTGCCATTCATAATGACATATCCACACAGTTTGGCTGATGTGCTAATTAGCTAGCAACTCTTAACATACTACCACATATTTTGGATGTTTTGTGGCATATACACAACTACTTTAACGGCAGAATAATTATATTAAAATGTATGTTCTCTGTGTCTTTCCAGACATGTTCATATGAATGTTTTTATTCTTTTTCTAGATAGAAATCTTCACATGATTATCCCTGTGGTTTTCATTCATACTATATGTTCTAATTTTTTTATTTAATTTTATACTAGAAAAGTGAAATAGTTTTTTCCTTCATTGACAAGATTTTAATGATATTTATTTGTTTATTACACAGGTATGATTTTGAGCTCTTTGGATACACTTTGGATGGATACATGGACATGGGAACAGGAGCAGAATAAAATAACTACATGATAGGAATTGAACCTATCAGGTTATGTTACACTGCTGCCACCAAGCAAGCCTTAGTCACCTCCACCCATCACCGTTATAAGACTATAGAATTAAGTATTTTCTTCCTAGGCCCAGAGAAGTTCAATTTATTGCATGGAAAATTTTACAGTAATCTTTGAAAAGCAGCAATCACTTAAGTCCTCCTAAATCGGATAAATGGACTTCTTAGCTCAAGTAAAACATAGGGCCTACTCAAATAGACTGTTAAAATGTAATTGAAAATGAAATAGGTTATTTAATATTGTCACTGATCCAATACAATTTACTAATATTATAGTTTATAATAATTTTATTACAAGTTGTAAATATGTAAACATTAATATCCAGTTTAAAATAAAGATTTGTTAGGCAATATAATTCCTAAAAATACATTATGTCTCCTACACTTCCTGTATCCTATTCCATCTAACATATTGCCAGCCTTGATTTGTTTTGTTGTCAGAAACAAATTCAGAGAAAAGCAGAACTGTATCTTTTTATTTGACAAGTAAAAACATGAGATACACTACAAAATGGCTTGCAAGTTTTTGTCCAATTAATGGGTGATGTTGACAGTTCAGTTTTAAATTATTGCTTTATATGCACATTTTTCCAAAAAAACAAAGTTAAAAAAACAACAGTAAAGTCAGAGGATGTTTAGCTTTCTGAAACTTCTCCTTATCTTGCCTTCTTGCCTGTCTTGTGAATACAAACTTTGGATACTGACAAAATTTGGAGGAACTAAAACAATTTAGATAAAATTATTTCAAAGTTTTCCAAAAGTTAATATTATACTAGAGAATTCCTGAAAAGAGGTGTAGCAAGGTTCAGTGACACATACAGTGGGGACGCCACAGTGGTGTGCCTGACAGTCAGTCTCTGATACTGTACATTATGTAAACTGAAGAATTTTATGGTTTTGAACACTTTCCATTGAAAAAGTACTAATAATTTAAACTGTATGGCACGCAAATAAATCATTTGAGCTTGGTAATAGATGGGATGGGGAATAGGATCAACGGGACCTTTCTACTAGCTGATTCCAAGGTCAGATTTGGAGAACATGCACAGAAGAAAAAGTTAAGGTTTTTGGGTGGTTCCCATATAAATCTTCCAGATTAGAGGATGTGAGTGATGGCAACTGGGGTTAGGGTGAATGGCATAACAACCTTATCTCTTGACCCGTACTTTAGGCTAAAGAGGCAATTTTTAAGATTTGGAGGGAGGGGGCTAAAACTGTGTTCCTCCTTACCAGCAGAACCAAACTTTAACATTGTTAGAATGGCACTAACATACTTTACTTCTAATGAAGTACCAAATTGGAGATCAAAAGCTTTTTATCCACCTGGCTGAAATGTGACATACCAACACACATCCATATGGACCTCATGGTAAAAACCACTTTATTCATCTAGGGACTTCCCCTACTGAAATCTCAACCTTGAACTTTTTTGTTCATTCCAACATGCCCACTTTTCCTTTACCAGGGTAGCCACTCTGGAAAACCGAGGAAAATCAGGGAAATTCATTGATTTGGAAGTCAGGAAAAAAATCAAGGTATTCAAAGAACAATTGTTAGATGTCAGAGAAAATTTGTAGATGTTTATGTATTTAGATATTTTTCCTTAAAAAATCAATTCAGCAAAAAAAGTGACTCAATTTTTATTTTTTGAGAATTGTTTTAAATTTGAACTTTTATCACTATGAGAAGTAACAAATTAGTGTTTGGCTTCCCTTAATATTTTTATTAGATAGTGTAAAATACCCTACAAATCTTATCAGAGAAAAGTATAAAATAAAAAAATAAAAAACACTGATCAACCAAGAAAAGTCAGGGTAATTTGTTCTAGGAAATAAGTGGCTACCCTGTTTTCACTTCATACAGCCAAGGAACAGCAAAAAGCACATTGAAAAAATTAATTTCATGTGATAAAGTTCAATAGTAAAATATAAACGAAAGAAAGTAAAAAACTTTACAGACAAATTAGAGAAGCAAGAGGGGAAAAAAAAACATTCAACAAAATCAATTCAATTCACATAATTTCAGCTAAATTCAGCAAAAAAAGTACTAGTATCGTTACGTGAAGAAACTCTGAAGTAACCACGGTAAGCCAATGTAGCAATACAAAATGGCATTGAAAACATTTGCTTTGAAATATTTCTTTACTGAGAAGATGAAATTAAAAATAAAGGAAATACATATTTATCAACTCACATCTTCCCTTTGTTGACAACCTGCACACCAACAATCCACTTGTCATTGTGAATCTTCTTCCACACTTTTCGCATTTCAAGGCGAGGACAACCAGATTTTTGAGATTTCGATGTACTTGCATTTTTCTCACCAAGCACTGTTACCAACTGAAAAAAACAACAAATTTTTGGAATATAAATAAAGTAAAATTCACTCTCATTAAATTTATTTGACACATTGAAATGAAACTCTTGAATGAGAACTTCAAGAATGTATTCCTCATATACAAAGCAGATCATAACCCAGTGTCTTTATTTTATCTCACAACCCATGTCTGAGAGCACTTGCTCTTGTTGTGGAAATTTGGCAAAACTGTGGAAACTTGCTGCCAGTCAAGACTGCAGTGCCAGGTACATCAGAAGAGTACAGAAAAAGGTGAGAGATAAGCTGCAACTATGTCCCTGTTGCTGTGTGTTTCAAGACTCTGAACAGTTAAGTATGCATTTCACTGACTGCAATCCTTTCAGGCTGACTGAGGCAGGGCAGGGTGGGCTACGGCATTTGCAGGCAGAGAAAACATTTGTTCCTGCAATTCTAACCAGTATGCTCTAGAAACAAAATATTGATGTTGTGGAGGGAAGTTATGTCTAATTCATCAATTTATTGGCCAAGATGCAACAATTATTATTTAAAGAATGCCTGCATAGAGATCAATGAGAATACCTGATCAATGAAAATCATTACCAAGCCCTTCAAAATTTATACCTGGGTATCAGATCAAGGCTTTTTGGGTTTTCCAAGCAAGGAAGCAGAGAGCGTGCATCAACACTAAAAAATTGAAGGAGTTGCAAAAAGATGTGTGTGGCAGTCAGTCTTAAGAGGAAGTGCTGACCATGTGCATTTGTGGTATTTTGAAGTTTTATCACAATCTTTAAAATAAAGCTTGAGTGAGTGCTTCTTTAACAATCCCGAATAATCTCATTCACACATATATTTACATTATTATGTTGTTGTTATTGTTATTATTATTTTTTTATTATCATTTGATACATTGATTTTCAGAACACCTTTTGCTTGAGCGCTTGAAACCTGTAAATTAAATTAATAAGAAAATCTTAATAACATTTACACTAATATTTATACAATATTAATAAGTACTAAATTAATAATTACTGAAAATAATTGATAAAAAAATATTTAAAATATTTTTGTCCCTAAAAATAACAATTTTGGTGACTATTATATTCTTATGAAAATGAATGAAACAAGAAAGAATTAACACCCAAAGACAGAGCATGTTTTCTCCTCCTTTAAACTAATCACATTTGCCCATCTCGAAATCTAAGGGCATGTGACTGTTGGAGAGTCACTGAAAGTGAAAGGAATGCTAAAGGTATTTGATATGGTTGCCAAATTGCAAAAACAAAAGCAGGTGTTCCCAGACAAGGGTTGCAAGAAAAAATAAGACTTCATACTGTACTGTTGGTTCCATGATACAAAAGTACCGATATACAAGATTTATTTGCATTGCTCTGCCTTACAGCTTTTGCCCATTGAAATTATTGTTATCATGTTACAAGTAAAAAGTGGCTGTAGACAAGTGCTTAATAGTTTATGTATGTAAATGAAAAATCTATGAATCACAGATTTGAAGGAAAAATATCTTTGGAGGAACACAGTGTGTATCGGAAACCCAAAGCTTGTATGATTTTGCAGCACTGTTAAATATTTGAATCAGCCATTGCAGCCTATATAATTTTGGGAATTTTACATGACTTTCAGATACTTACTATACAAGAAACCTCTTTACAATGTTATCAAATAGTATATTTGAGAACACCACAGTACACAGTACACAGGTAGGTCACTATCTGAAGACTACTGAAAGAATAGCAGACATTTCCTTTCCATTCAGATGCTAGATTCTTGAGCATGAATGGCTTAATGATTGTGAAATATTCTGATAAAATAATGATGAAAGCCAACTTTCCCTTACTTAAGTGTAGGAAACATTAAAGATGAAAACTAAAATACCCAAAATCAGCATATGCAATCACACTAAAGTCCACTTGACATGAACTTTAGATAATTGTTGGAATTTTGTTTGCAGTCTAAGATGAATCGGATCAATACACATTTTTGTACCAAATCTTTCTGCATCTAACAAAGACCTTGCAAATTAGCAAGCTTAAATTGAAGTGCTCTCTGAATGAAATTTGATAACTCAGTACATACACATTGCTTCAACCTAAATTTGGTATCTCTAAAGAATCCATTCTTGAAGTTTTGTTACACTATCCTACTTTTCTTTGTATGTAAGTGAACATAAAAGTAGCTTTGTTATCAAAATGCAAAAACAAGAGACTATCTCTAAACTTAGTTTATGGATTGTAGAAACTGGAGGGATGGGGAACCATTGAAAGTATAAATACTCTTTACAATATTCGCTCCAAACTAATTAAAATTGATTGTCTGGAAAAACATTAAAACAAATTCACAAATACAAAGATTTGTATTTACTTATAACTGAAATGTATGATTTGTAGCAACTTACTTTTTTATTGCAAACTAGTGGAACCCAGCAATCTCCTTTTCTCTCTCATTGTCTCCCCCCTCCTCCTCTCACCGCAGCAAAAAAGGAATAGAATGTTCAACAAGATCTTATCCTACAGATTACAGCAAGAGAAATGTTTCTTTGCGGCCTTTGGCATCAAAATGTTAGTTTTCAACGTCTCAGAATCCTTCTTTTAGGCGTAATTTAACAATATACATTTTTAAAATTGCTGCCGAGCCAATTTTTAGAGTTGCGGGTTGCATTTGATATGGATATTTAGATTTGTTCCACAGTGCCATTTAGTGATTTTTTTTCTGATATTTTAATAGTTATTCTGCTATTCAGGGCTTAAGCTTAAAAAATTATAAAGATAATATATTATATTTAAAATAAATATAATATATTATTCTTAATTTTATTTTTATATATATTCTCAATTTTTCTATTTAGCTTAATAAAATTATTAAGGGAGAGTGAGTGAGTGAGTGTGCGAGTGTGCGAGTGTGCGTGTGTGCGTGTGTGTAGTGGTGTGTGTGTTATATGCGTGTGCGTTTGTATAATTTCCAATTTAAAAGACTTTTGAAATGAAAGTTTTACTTTACAAGTTATAAACTACATCTAACCTAATAAATTTCCATTTTCTCAGATAAACAATCAGATATCACAGTGCTTGGTCATTCTACTTACATGAAGATCATCTTCTAGTTGAGCACAAAGATCCTCTTCAAGCTCACTTTTAACAAGTTGCTGAACACAATTATATCTTAATTTTCTTTTTTCTTCCAGGTTTTGCTTTAATTGCAAGCTTTTCATTCTTACTTCCTAAACAAACATGTCATGAAATTATTATTTAGAAGTGATCATTCTTCAATAAAAATGACATAGATAACTAGTTAACATGTGGTGATCCTTTCACATAAGTTTTACTGAGTCATAGAATAAAAGGAACTACATACGGAACTATTGAACTAGGTATTGATGTTGTAAACAGTAGAACTTCGCTGCCAGTCTTAAAATACAAAATTATTTTTGGATGATTTTAAATAACAGCATTACATTTTTTTAAATTGATTATTTTTTCGATTTCAATTTCATTGGATTGGGCTCATTTGTGTTCAAATACCTCTTAATGTGTCAATCAAGGACATTCTTTTAAAATTCTAAGACAACTAATTTCAATGAAAAGGGGGGGGGGGCATTTTTCTTTTCTTCAATTGTTATTAGCAAACATTAATCCAAAAGAAAAAATGCATAACCCATCAAACAATAAAATTAGTGTTCTACAACACATCTTTCACTTTCCTATACTATATTATGTGAACAATCAAATAAATTAAATGTCAGCCAAACACTAGAAATATTTTATTCACCTCCCTTGAAATGTTTCTCAATCAAAGAACCTAAGCTGTTTGAAGCAGAGCACCCATTTTCCCATTCTTAAAGGAGTTCAAGAAACATTTCATTTACAACGTGGAACATTCTGATCTACTTATTGCCAAAAATAATTCATTTGTATCAACTCATTATTTATTTCAGCAACTTTCAACAAAAGCCACTGCTAAGGCAACAAAGAGCCTGAGAGATTCATCATCTCCCTTCTGTCCCATGTCAGTGTAAACTGATACTCCTCAGAATTCACAGGAAATGTTTTTCCCCCCTAGAGGCTGGTAGCTAGGTAAGTTACACTTAGTTTACACATTATTAATAATTTCATAAAATTATTTTCCTCCCCTTCTGCTCAATTCACATTTTCATAAATTTGTATTTAATTTTAATTTTGATAATTTTCTACCAATATCTACATAGTTAAAAGTTAATTGCTTTTACATTATCAATTTACAAATAATTTTTTTATCAACTTTCACCTTTGAAAATTATCACTACACAAAAGTAGGCAAGCAAATAAAAAATTGATTCCTCTGCACCTCTAGTGTCTTTATTCCGATGGATACTCATATTTATACATTTAAATTGTATGATTAAGAAATGTGTGTGGAAATGACCAACACCAACTAATACACAAAGTCCAAATCTTTCTTAGTCTATATAAAACTTATACTTATGTGGTGAGTATTTTTAGCTATACAGCATATTTTTATGCCAATAAAATTTACTTATCTTTTCAAAAAGATTCTTTATAATAGTTCATAAGATTAATAATTCATTTTTCTCAAAATATGTTCACTTATTATACAATCACAAATTTATCATTGTGTCACTTTGAATTTTGAGTACATAAATAAAATAAAGTAGCTTAAAATAGGTTTTCATTTACATTTTGATGACCAGTAAATTTGCAGCACAACAGAAATATAAAAAAATCATTTGTCTCAATAAACATACAAAATATAATACAATGCAGGTTTACACAATGTAGGTATTAGAGAATGAGATAGGAAAAACTAAACTACTGCATCATCAAACCTACTCAAAACAATACTTTGAACATGAGCAGATGTTGATATAGAGAGATTATTCTAAGAAGGGATTGCTTTGAAAACTACCACTTGACTACTGCTGGCAATGTTCCTGTCAGTTGTGTTTACATGTTGAATTCATGCAATCACACAAACACATTGGCTCACTTGTAAATGGCTTCAACAGGTATCTTGCAATTCTGTTATCCAATGTGACTTTTATTTGTTTTCTGACCTGTCAAACAGGTCCCTTCTTAAACTAACTTCTCTATAGATGTGGGATGCAACGTACCACTGGCATTTCCAGGAATAAGAGAACAAAAAGGACAGTCTGGTGAAAAGAATTTATCAGCTAGTATGATCGCACTAGGGTTACAAATCCTAATTGCCTTAAAATCATGTGCACATCATACAGGAAATAAAACTTTGTTTCTTATTAACAGACTATAAATGAATTTTAAAAATAACAGAATTTGGAAACAATACATTTTTTTCTATCTCTATTTCATCTTTAAAATTTATCTATTTATCAAAATTAAAAACATTAATGAAGATTAATATTTCTGCTTTGGAACTTATTTACATTACATTTTATTTTAATACTTCAATGTACATTTCACATTAAACATTTTAATCTGTTGTTTTGTTCGTGCAAAAGTATTGGATATTTTTTCTTTTATTATGTAGACTTAAATAACAGCTGCTTACTTACATATGAAATGAAACAGGAATTAATGAATTTTAATTTATCTCAGACCTTTCAGACAAAAGAATATTCGGAACAGGTATAAAATTAATACAATAAAGAGGATGTCTTGGAAAACGATATTAAAATAATTTCAAACCTTCAGTCTCTCATAGTAGATCGCAGAAAATTGATCAGTAGATGATGTTCCTTCATTTTTTGGTTCACTGTCAGACAGGTCAGTCACAAAATGAGGATGTTCAGAAACTTCTTTGTCACAATACCACAATCCAATTTGTGGAGATCCTACTTTCCAAAAATCATCTTTCACAACATTTTTTACTTTACTAAATGTGTGGCTCACCTACAGCAAATAATTTTATATAATTATTGGCAACACATTTCAAACAATAGTGAATACAAATCTGGAAATAGAGGATGACACACCTTCAAATACTTTTCTCTTTTCACTATGTACACATTTGTCTTAGATTTTACAACATAGAAAACACTGAATGGCTTGTAACAAATAAAAAATTCAACATTTTCAGGTACACAATCCTTAATTTCACAAGTCTTTAAAACTTCTTTATCTGAGAATTCAATCAATGTCCCATTGGACATACAAACAACAACAATATCAGAAACGCCTAGAAAGAAAGTCAAGGTTAAATAACATGTATGTAACATAAAAATAAATCACAGCTGAAAAATAAATCCTTACCTTGGAATGCTATTGCTTTGACATGACAGTGACATGCAATGGCTTCAAAATACATTGAAGGCACATGATCCCTTAAACAGAAATCCATTATTAATTGGCACAGTTCACACACACACAATTAATGATCTTCAAAACACATTCGCTTGCACATTTGACTAAATCCGAAGGATTTGAATCAACAAACAGTCCAAGTCCTGATCACATGTCAACTCCGTTTTACCGCCCATGTGCTTGTACGCCATGTAAACTGTACTTCGTCTTGCCAACTTTTATTGTAACATCACGTATTATAATATCGCATTGCACACGACTACATTATTCGACATCAATGTAATAGTATTCTGTACATAAAAACAGACCCAATATGACTACAACATCACTTTCTTTGTAGCGGAAAGGATACTATTTAAATTTCATTTTTATATAGAAAGTTGGCGAAACTACACCGCAAAGAATATAAACCGGGACTTACGAATGTACGAACAGTGACCAAATGATCACAAGTACCTATTTAATATATTTAGTACTCTTATATGTTTTGTTGTGTCCTGGTTTTGCTACATAGGGGTGTGGGAGATTTGCTTATTTGATCGACAGGACTATTATCAAATTCGTAGATCATTTTTGATTCAAAATAGTTTTTATTATACCAGACGCGGGTCCAGAGAAATTCCCATCCATCCACACACAAATGTTCCGTGACTATTAATTTTAAGTTGCCACGAAACTTTCAAGCAAAATTATTTTTCGGATAATCATTAAAAATAATAAAATCGTATTAAAGTATGAGCTGAGTGTAGCCTGCGACATTTTAAAAATCTGTAATATGACACTCGAACAAAACATTTTAAATTTGACTTTAATTCGGTTTAAGCAAAGTCTGAAACAAAACTTTGTATGCAACTTATAGATCTATTGCATATCCTGGAATAAAATGGCAGGTTTTCGTAAAAAAGAAAATATTAAAACCGCAAGAAATTCCATGGCCATCTGAAGATAAATGTTCGTTGCCATAATAAAACAGTCAGGTGCAACCTATTTGACATTTTAAATTTTGCTGGTTTCGCCAATAATGTTTAAAGTGGCTTCACCAAGTCAGTATTTACAAAAACGATTTTTCTCCTGTTTGAAAGACCAAGTAACTTCCTACGTTTTTAAAATCAAAGATGTCCTGTTCACGGGTCCTTTGCCAGCTTCCCGAGAAGCAACGAATTTCGGAAGGAGCGTGCAGTTCGAGGACCAAACTAGTACTCTGTCGAAAAAGCATAGGGGGCTGGACGATCGGTCTTTACAGTGCTTGCAACGTCCTGAGGCATTGGAATCACACGTAAATACATCGCATTTTTTCTTCGCTCTCATAGCTTTCTTTGTTGAAAATATTTTTTTCTTTCATTATTTCCTAAGCCTAAGACATTTTTATTAAATATACATATCACTTTATATCCCTTCTTAAAGTTTAGGTAATACAGAAAAACTTTAAGGCCATACTGTGAAATTATATGGCAATTTTTAGATACTATTTAATTTTCTTTCTTCCTTTTTTTTAGATTTTTTAAAAGTGTATTTTGAATCGGTGCTTCCATACATTTGAACTTTGGTTATTAGTTCGGCTTCACGATTATTGAAAATGCTCATATTGATGGCATGACGGGTTTGGTCACCAATATCCAAATTTTGAAGCTTACACCACAAGAAGACAAAGTCTGTAAAACTGCAGAGACGAAACTTTCAAAAACTTGTATTATTTATTCAAGCGGAATAATGCACTTGATTTGATATATGTCAAATTATTATTTGTCAAATGTTTAAGAAGGTGCTTTATCCACTCCTCTTACTATGTCGTTAGGTCGCGGAAGTACCGGGTTGCCACACGTTCGCCTGGGCACAGAAAAGGGGCCAAGGATGCCCAAAGGTGGCTGGGGTTGCGGCGTCGGCGACGCCGGCTGAAGCGACGAGGTGGCTCGTCGGAGATATATCAGGTAGAGACAGATTTATTTTATAGTACTGATGTATTGATATTACAATACTCTGAAAGGCCAAAACTGGTTTATATTTAATAAAATATATTTACCGATATTTCGATACAACGGTTTAATTTCGAGAATACTCCACAGACAGACAGAAAGAAATGTAGTTAATCGATCCGTTAAAACTAGTTGCCCTCCCTTTAAGACAATGATGAAGCCAGACCTGAGCCAAATTGCCTTGAACCCGCCTTTTTCACAATTTCCAGAAAAGAATAATTTACAATTTAAATAAATTAAATAATCAATGCAAACTTGTTATTACTTTACTAAAAGCCACAATATTTTACAAAAACATCATATTATTTAATAGCCTGAAGAAGGTCTATACTACTGTTACAGATGTGTAGGTACTATCTCCTAACGGATATGGAGATCTCTAATGCTAGGACAATCAATAGACAAATACCAATGGGAATATTCTGATTTTTCTATGCAATTCTTCCCAGAAGGTAGACTTTTTCCATCAAATCCACCGATTGAAATCGATTGGATCAGGAAAGACACCGAGAACTTTATTATTAATTTTCTCATTTTCGAGTATGTTTTGGGCTTGGAATAAGATTTATTATCCAATCGAAAATTAGTAATCAAGTCTACTAAATTTCCAGCAATTTTTTCCGATATACTGCAGTAAATCGAAACAAATTTTTGGCGTCAATATATCAACATGCTTGAAGAAAAATATTTATATTTAAAAAAAATTATTTTCGTAATACTAAATTTTTCCATGGGTATAACCTAACAAGAGGAATAAAAATCACAAAATTGACACCGGTTGTTAATAGTCATGGCGAGTGAATGCTCCGTAGCCAAAATGGCGCTTATAAATATTTCTATCCAAAAGAAGGTATTTCGTATTTTCTCTAATTTTTCTCACAAGGTGGTATTTTGAAAAGTAAACTGAACGGCACACGGCCCGGCTTTGCACACGGCTGGTAACACAAATGTATACATTATTAACCTATTATTAACCTATTATAATAGGTCCGGTTTGTCGTAAAACCCTTTAGCGTACTAGCTTCCCGATAATTGTGGTCCCGGGTGCGATAGCAAAAATAGAGTCGTGGCTTTCCTTTAAAATCGTCTCAGTTTCTGTAGCTGTGTGACGAAGGAAAGCTCAGGTATGCGAAGTTTGCTAGTTACGACGAAAGGAAAATGTAATGATCGCTACATATCTCTCTTACCATCCAAGGGGGAATTAAACTTCGCCCAGTCACGGCGACGGGGTTAGCAAGCCGGCAAAGTCGGACAATCGACCCAAAATGCCAAATACATACACACAAAGGCGTAAAACTTGGCTGTCGCCAAGTTTAAAAGCTTCAGCTGCGTCTGCCTTTTGCCCTGTACGACTCGAGACGTTAATATCTGTAACAAGGTTCTTCACAACAGGGGCCGGAGCTCTACTGAGGCGCCTGTTGCTGCAGCCGCTACCGCCCGAAGCGCCCCAGCCGCTGTTCCGCCCCCGCGCGGCCTGGATGCACAACGAACGCCGCCCCTGGGAGCGATGCATTGGGTAACGCGGGGTTTGCGCCATTTCTTTCTTCTTATCGCTCGTGACGAAACAAACCGCGCAGTTGCCAAGATAGTCGGGCCAGAGAATGCCGGCGCCTCTTGCGATGTCCCATTTGCAATCTCTTGTTTCCCACTTGCATTTGCAACCTTTTGCTGGCTCTCGGTCCATTAAAAAATCTTACCGATGACGCCCATAAACGTTCTGGAATCGTGTTTTACCCGTGAGGGCATGCGTGCCTCTCGTTTAGCTTACATCAAATGGCGACCGTTTCTATTCAACCGGATGTATCACGTTAACAAAACAATTTACAGATACTCGATACAATTCATGCGCACAAGTCTTCATGATACGACCAAACTCGAACCTGTGTCCTTAAGAAAACCAGTAACCTATGGGTTTCGTTCGCGACGCCCTTAGCCATCGTCTGTGACCGCTGACGATCGTGCTTATCCGGAAGGGTATTCTGTCACATATTCCGTGCGTTATGCTCTTAACGAAACAACAGGCTTACTTCTACAAAATTGTACCTTACGCAGACGTACATGAATAGACGCTCAGCCACGAATTTCGACAGTTTTATCCGCCGGGTTGTGGCTACACACGCTCGTGTTTCTCCCGACGGGTTAAAAATCATGTATCCTGATGACATGAGCCTAACAGGGAAAGGTAGAAAGTGGGGACGGTTGGCAGTTCAGCTCAAGTGATTGTGTCTCGCATAGGAGACGCAGCGCTCGTCACGTTCCGACTGATATGTTTCCTACCACGTAATAATAACGGCACATGACCTTTGAAATAATTCGTTCATTTCATATTTACTGGAATTAAACATTTCCGCCTTGCCTCCCCCCCCCCCCCCGGCTACGACCGACTTCGACTGGCTCAAGTGGCTATGGGCACCAATTGATGTCACTGCAGTGCCTCTGACCGGGAGGTCCTAGGTTCGAGTCCTGACGGTGGCAGGATTTTCAGTCATTCGATTCAGCAGCTGTCTGTAGGGGAATTGTAGTGGCCGGCCGCTCTGATCGGTAGTTATCTATGGCTTCTCCGATCAACACTAGGGGAAAACCGGTGCAGTACCCTAACAAACGAACCAATCTTTCCTTCCTCTTCCTTGACCTCTCCTCGCCCCACAATTACATGCACTACACTACCACATACGTGCGGAGACCAGTCGGGAGCTTAGAACTTGTCCTTAGTTGGAGTGGTGCCCCTCTGATGGGAGGTACCTGGTTGGGGAAAATCTCGCAAGCCAGGTGTAGGCCGGATCCCATTTCGCTACCTAGTGGGGAAATATCACAGCCACCGCCCACGATAAAAAGATGTACTTTTCTCACGGATCTAATGACCTTAGCAGTTGACGGAAGAGCCTGCTAATGACCTTAGCAGTTGACGGAAGAGCCTGCTAATGACCTTAGCAGTTGACGGAAGAGCCTGCTAATTACCTTAGCAGTTGCGCCCGGCATCACTAATCAGTGAGTCAATCAACCCAATACTTGGACCCGAAGTTCCACCGAAGCCTGAAGGCGTGTTGCAGGCTCCCTCCAGGCGATTGATTTGATTGATTGATTAGTGATTCAGGGAGCGTCAACGGCTAAGGATATTCGTCCTGTAAATGTATTGCATGTTTTAGCGCGGGAGATGGTGGTGGTGGTGGTGGTGATCTTCCCTACTCAATGGCGAGATCCGACGCAGACGTACCGTCGGTTTACGATGTTTACCTTCGACCAGGTATCTCCCACCAGCGGGGCACCACCCCACCCGGGGCAAGCTCTAGGCTCCAGGCCGGTCTCCCGGCGTGTGTGGTAGTGTAGCGCATGTACGTGTGTAATTGTGGGGCGAGGAGAGGTCAAGGAAGACGAAGGAAAAATTGGTTCGTTTGTTAGGGTACTGCCCCGGTTTTCGCCTGGTGTTGATCGGAGAAGACATAGAAAACTACCGATCAGAGCAGCCGGCCACTACACAAGCACGTGAAGCTCCACTACACAAGCATGTGCAGGGGGTGAGGATAGGACAAGGAAGAGGTAGGAAACATAGCGCGAGATCCGTGGCCCGTTTATTAGGAAACTGCTCCGGCATTCGCCTGGTGTTAATCGGAGAAACCACGGAAATCTACCGCTCAGAGCAGACAGCCGCTAGAATTGTCCTCCAGTCAGCGGTAGAACTCGACCTAAGTACTTGGCCAGCGCCGAAAACCTTTCCAACGCGGGGACTGAGGACCTCCCGGTGAGAGTGGAACTATAGGTACATTGGTATTGTGGTGAGTTTTCGTTGGCATTTACCAAGAAATAATTGTATGAATCGTTATTGCCAACAATACCGTTTATTACAATAGCAGCTTTCGATAGCTTAGCCTTCATCATCAGTTTTCTGCTGTATGGAAGCCACAAAGACGACTACCTTGAGCCGACTACTATAGAGATAGAGTGCAGCGACGTCAGCCGACGCCCCGCGCCGGTGCCCGCAGGCGAGGCGCGGTGCGGCACCGCGACACGCCCAAGGAGGCGGCGGCGAAGGCGGCGCGCGCGGCCAAGGCGGAGAGGCGCGCGCCGCCCCCGCGCTGCCAGCACGGCCGCCCCGACCCCTGCGCCCCGGACCCCGACGCCTTCATGGAGCCGCAGTGCAAGACGGCCGTCGTCACCGGCGGCGCCACGGGCATCGGCCTGGCCGCCTGCACCCAAGTAAAGGAGCTCCACCGTACGCCCTCCACATGAGTTTGCCTCTTTTCACACGTCTGTAAGACGCAATCGACACGACATCGCGTAAATGTGCTTCTCCTGGACGGTCCACACACGTCGTAGAACGATCTCAACACGACTTTGCAAACCCGTTGAAGCCTGTTTTACACGATTATTCTTTTCGTCACATTTGAACAAACAACAACCAACACAAACACACAATACAAAATTGAACAAACAACACAATATTGAAGTATCGGTTTCAAACTCCAGGGGCAGCGACATCAGCCAGATCGATAGGGGAAAATCAATTGTGGAGAAAATCGGCTGAACGGTTTAACCGCTAGCGTTGTTCACAGACGGACAGAGAGTTTGCCGTCATTTCATTTTTCGGTATCAAAGACGCACAAAACTTGGATTCTGGCTACACTACGTGTTAGAGGATTTTTTCTTCTAAATTTAGCGTATGGATTTATCCACTTTTCGTTACCAGGTAATAAAACCCCACGGCATCCGCTGTGGGGCATGTGAAAGGTTTTGTGCACGTTGAAAGGGACGTATGGTCGCTAGGATAGAGTAATGCCAAAACCAAATACGAACTTATACTTGTTTTTGGCTTCCCCCCCCCCCCGCAGCATTCCATAACCTTGCGTGTCGTCCGTGCGCAGCTGCTGGCGGAGGGCGCGGCGCAGGTGCTGATCGTGGACACGCGCGCCAAGGCCGCGCGCGCCGCCATGGCCAGGCTCAACTACCGCTTCGGCGCCGACCGCGCGCTCTTCGCCAGGGCCGACGTGGCCGACCCCGCGCAGCTCGAGTGCGCCTTCAACGCCGCCGTCGACCGCTTCGGCCGCGTCGACATCCTCGTCAACAACGCCGCCGTCTTCGACGACTGCCACTGGGAGCGCGCCGTCAATACAAACGTCAAGGTCCGATCCCTTTTTTTCTTCTTTTTTTTTGCGCCTCCCATTTCCATTGATTTGATGAGTAAATGCACACGTAAGCGTCCGCGGCTCGAATCCATAAATTCTCGGCTAGTGACGCCCTTAGTCGTCACTGCCCTGAGAAAGCCTGCGACATGTCCGGCGAAACGTCGGCCTCCCAGCCAACGACGCGACGTCTCCCGGATAGCCGAGAATTTTTTTTGTTGAGTACATGCTGAGATGGCACCTTGCTTGCTTTCTGAACAGAAAATGTAGCGTCATTAATTACGAGCATTATCTTGAGGTCTGTGAGGGGGAGGGTGTTATAGTAAACAGTATTGTCATTCATTTTCTCTGCATTGGAAGAAAACAGAGCAAGTTAATTCACGTGTAAAAAATTTAACTCCGCCACGTTCGTCTTAATATCCCTTATCCAATCTGCAATCCAGTTCTCTCCTACTTCTTAAACAAATATTGTTTTCCCATTTATTAGGACCAACACCAGACGAATGTAGGAGCAGTACACTAACAAATGGACCACGGATCAAAAGTTTTTATCCCATCCTCTTCCTTGCCCTATCCTTAGTTACTTACACACTTACATGCACTACACTTACCAGACATGCTGGAAAAACAGTCCGAAGCTTAGAGCATTCTCCCGACTGGAGCGGTGTCACGCTGATGGGGGATACCTGGTTGGGGAAACCCCCGCAGCCGACGTGAGTCGGCGCCGAATCTCGCTATCAAACGGGGAGATCGTCGCCACCTCGTGCGAAAAAGCACGCTACACTTACGGGACCTTAGCTGTTGACGCGCTCGGAATCAGTCAATCAAATCGTATTACCAATCAAACCGTATTATCAATCAATCAAACCGTATTATCAATCAATCAAACCGTATTATCAATCAATCAAACCGTATTATCAATCAAACTGTATTACCAATTAATCAAACCGTAATTAACCTATCAATCTGTATTGTGGCCATCCTCAGAGCGTACTGCTGAGGAAGGCCTCAATATGCTGGCCGAAACATTAGCCACCATGTCAGTGACGCGGCTCATCCCGGATACCCTAGACGATACGAACGCCGGCCGCGGAAGCCTACGCAACCAATCAATCAACCCGGCTTAGGTGGGATAACAGGAGATTGTTTCCCGGACGAGGGCGTTTGACGCGGGATTGCGCCGGCAGGCGGTGCTGTACGCGTGCGACCTGGCGATGCAGCACATGAGCGAGGACGAGCACGACTGCGAGGGCGGGCTGGTGGTGAACGTGGCGGCCGCCGCCGCGTGGGACGCGCTGCCCTCCGCGCCCGTCTTCTGCGCCACTAAGCGCGCGGTGCTCGGCATCACCGAGAGCTTCGGCCAGATGTGGGAGGCCACGCAGGTGCCCCTCTCCGCTCAGCTCCGCTCCGCGCTTCTCTTCTCTTTGACGGCCGGCCCCGATGAGCGGGGCGACCAACGAGATAGAATATATTACATAGGGTGGCTGTCCCTCTAGTGAAATAATTATATGAGTCATTTACACCGCCACTTCAAAAAACACGGTAGCCACAAGTTCGGCGAGCCTCCACCGAGAGTGCTGGAACTATAGGGACATTGGTATTGTGGTGAGTAGTCGTTGACATTTACAATGAAATAATTATATGAGTCGTGATTGCCAACAATATTGTTTATTACATTAGCAGCTTTCGATCGCTTAGCCATCGTCATCGGTTTTCTGCTGTATGGAAGCCACAAAAACGACTATCTCTATCTCTATAGTAGTCGGCTCAAGATAGTCGTCTTTGTGGCTTCCATACAGCAGAAAACTGATGATGATGGCTAAGCTATCGAAAGCTGCTATTGTAATAAACGGTATTGTTGGCAATAACGATTCATACAATTATTTCTTTGTAAATGCCAACGAAAACTCACCACAATACTACCTATAGTACAATAGTACCTATAGTTCCAGCGCTCTCGGTGGAGGCTCGCCGAACTTCTGGCCACCATGTTTTTTGAAGTGGTGGTGTAACCGTTCGTAACCAGCACCAAACGTAATTGGTACAATACTTTGTTTCTCAGAGAACGCTGCTTTGACTGCAAAAAACATGGCATCAATTAGCTTCAAAGCCATAGGCGCTTCAGCCAGTCTATGTAGTATATTCTAGCTCGTTGGGGGCAACAATCAACTGTCTATGTAGTGAACAGGATGCCTAAGAATAAATGTTACAAAGTTCTAGGGCATGTAGAAGGTGTCAAAGGTGATAACTTTAGTTCAATGAACATGTGCTAGGGGAATTTAGTATAACGAAGATATACGTGGAAAATTGGCCCCTTATTGTTAGGCAACCCCTCATGCAGTGGTGTTCGGCAGGCAAACGAATACTCTTTGGTTGTGGGGAACATGGCCTACCGAACTCCAGTGTATGATTAGTTGTTGCTGTTGGGGCGAAATCAAGACGGTTGATTGATTTAAATAACAATTTGGCATAAATTGCGTTTTATTTAACAAAAACCACCATTTTTGTTATATATTGAATAAAAATATTCACCAGAGATCGGTCTACGGGTTCTCCAGCCAGTATTAACCTTACTCACGTGCAGTGACGGATCCAGTGGGGGAGGCATGCCCCCCCCCCCCCCGGCCTGGACTCTAGTGTTTTCATTTGTTACGTTCTATATTTGGGCAAAATTAATTTAAATATTTATGGTAGATTTATATAATTATTTAAAAATAAAATTGTATAGTATCATATATACTCTACAAAAAGAATATATAATAAAACAAATACAGTTTTTGTTATTTAACAAAAACTTATGATGCCCCCCTCCCAAATGATCCGCCCCTGGTCCCGCGGTCGTCATTGCCGGCCATTGCAGGTGCGCGTGCTGTCGCTGTGCCCGGGCGTGACGCGGACGGCGCACCTGCGCAAGGCGGGCGCGCGGGCGCACCTGCAGGCGGCGTGGGCGGCGGAGACGCGGCGGCGCCTGGCCAAGGGCCCCGCCGCGCAGCCCGCCGCCGCCGCCGGCCGCGCCCTCGCCTACCTCGTGCGCTACGGACGCCCCGGCGCGCACTACGTCGTCGAGGACAGCTGCATCTGCGAGGCGCAGGTGCGGGTGTTGGCACACATGCCCAGCGATGGCGAATTTTTGCCAAACATCGATAAATCGATACATCAACAAACGGTTTTCGATGTCGATGAAAACATAGACAAAAAAATCGATGTTTAAAATGGGAATGTTTTAAATGCGATGAAACATTTCGTAGTAAAACGTCCTGGATCTAATGTGGTAGATAAAAGGTCAATATTAGTTAAATGTACATTCTGCCTTAAATTTGACTGCCATCTTAATTTTCTAATCAATATTTTATGTAGTCAAAGTTCAAATTGCAGTATAACGATACGACCATTAAAAAATAATCAAAAAATGGTAATAGCACTGAAGAAAGGTTGCGAATAGCATGCGGTTTCGTGCCATTTGGACATCGACAACAGTGGTAGTAGTGAATGGCTGTTGATAGCGAGCTAACCACAAAAAAGATACTGGAAATATTAATTATATCTTGAGAAATTTTTTTTCGAAAACATCGATGTTTCTGCTCGAAAATATCGATGCTTTGAAAACTTCGATATTTTTCTGACATCCCTAGACATGACACGTACCATGCGCGTTACTTACAAAGGGCGCTATTTAGTGTAATTACAAACATCATCCCCAATTTGACGTGTCCTGATAGGGGATGCATTCTGTGCTTGCCATAGGCACCTGGGTCGAACCTAGATACGCCTCTGGGTTGGGGCAACTCGTTTTGTAGCGGTCAGATCATTCGCTTCATTAGTTCGTGTTTCCGAGCGCATCCACTTCTCTGGTCATTATCTCGTAAGTGTAGTGAAATTAAATTTGGGATATAATTAAACGCAGTCTTTCTGTCACTCAGTAGAGAGGCGCTTACCAAACCGGCGTCTCTCTCTCTTTCTTTCTCTCTCTCTCTGTAAAAGTCTCTCAAAAGACATTTGCAACGTTCTTGATCGAAGACTCTTTCAGTTATTAAAATATTTTAATTCCTTTTTTATAAATTAAAGCTTTCGGTTTCACTTTTGAATTTTTTGTAATAGACTATTATCGCGTATATTTGTTAATTATTTGCCACTCCATGGCTGTATTGTGCAGGTGCCTTCACGACATGAGTGCGGCCGCCACGTCGCCACCTTCCTCTAACCCGAGGCTGCAGCCTCAGCTCTGGATCCGCCATTTTATGCTTAACTTCTTCGTACGAAGAGGCGGAGGAACGGCCCTGCCCTCCTGCCGTGAAGTTGAGCCCGAGTTGTGCCAGCGAACCAGGAACCTCAAGACCCACGCCATATAAAAAATAACATTTTCCAAGGAGAAAAAAGAATACACTGTTTAGTTTGCGTGCCATTTATATCAAATAGAATAATCGTTTACATGCAGATACACTATTTCTTAAACGTTACCACAAATTTATCCAAATTTATACATGTGCTTTATAGACATATTTAATAATTAATTATATAAATATGTGAAATCCATTATGATCCAATAAAGTATTTTCTTATTCTTTTACGAATATGAACAATAAAACGATTGGCTTATTTATCATAAACATAAATTTGAAGGAAGATGGTGCATAGAAAAAAGGGTGTTGAGTCCATGAGAAAAATCGAGCAAAACTAATTTAAAAAAAACACGTTTACATTCCCCTACATACGAATTCCCCTGTATGACATGAACGAGAGGGGGAATCACACGAAGAGACGTGTATGACGCAAGACATTTTGGGGAGTGCATGGACCAAATTCCGGGATTCACCTTGCACGTGACTAAATCAACGAATCACTACACGAGACGACGAAGAGCAATCAGACTGACGAGACAACACGCGACGAGGGGGAGAGGAGACGAGTGCAGGTGAATATCGGATAGACGGACAAATAGGTTTCATGCGCTCGGAGGCGCTACACGTGTGGCAGAAGGTATCAAAGGCCTTCTGACTCGGAGAAGGATGTTTGGAGGTGTTAGACCCTCATTCACAATGCAAACGTAAATGTAACGTAATGCCGTAAACTTGGCAGTAAAATTTACACGTAAAAACAAGCATTCGCAATGAATGTAAGCTGGAACGTAAGTTTCGCCTGAACCAATCAGATATTCAATGTATTGAAGCTTGATTGATTGTCAATTCGTTTCTATCATGATGAAAAGATCTTTCCACAATGGTTTCTAGCTTTTTCTTTGGTTTTCCTATCGATGTCTCTGTGTATAAATGCGAGTAGCTATTGTGTTGGAGCTCAGCTTTCCTTTACAAACAAGGATTCTCTTGTATCAAATTCAGAACTTATTAATGAGAGACTCTTAAGTTTTCTCAATTAAAATATTTAGACAGAGGCCGAAAGTGGGTTCAGAAATGGCCGTTCTACAGACAGCTCAAAAGCATTCGAAATTATTCACCCTCACGAACTATTATCAAAACTTGAAACTTAGAATTCGAAGCATTGCATATCAACGGGTTAAATTTACCTGTCTAATCATTGTCAATTAATCACAATCAAGCATATTAGATATAAAAAGATTTCGACCCTTTTTCCCAACCTAGAATGATAAATTATGGAGTGTCACAAGGATCAATCCTAGAACCTATACTATTTCTTTTATACATCAATGAAGTGCCCATGAATCTACAAAACAACAAAATAGTTATATTTGCAGATTACACAAAGATTATTAAAGCAAACACCCAACAACGTCTATAAAAAAGAAGCCCAAACGGTTCTAGAGGCAATTTTTATCACTCACTAAATGTGTCTTTGTAAACAAAATGATGCACTTTCAAATATTTTCATAGTTTGGATACCTTCCTAAGGAATTTATTACATAAAAATTAAAGAAAATTTATATTAAACAACTCAACTAAATCATTATTTTATCAATTAATACCAACTTATTGTTTATACATGCTACATTAATGCCAACAACACTAGAGTAAAGATAAATGTTTCTGTAGCAGAAGCACAATTGAAATATTCCTATGCATATTTTTTTTATAAACATGTTCCAAGATATGAAGATTCACATGAGTTTAAATGGGGCTCCCAAGACTCTAGTCTCCCTTTCAAAGAAAAAATACGGTGATAGCTGTTGAAGCTTTTACATTCCAAAAATAAGTACTTTCTAATATACCTAATGCTTCCCCAAATCTTATAAACAATTCTATAAGATTATATATCCCGCCACGGAGTTCAACAGAAGACACAATATATATTATTTAAAAAGCAATATCTAAAGATGACAGAAAAAGAAATAGTGATTCTAACAGGAGACTGTAGGATTGACAAGTCGCAAAAAAAAAGAAACACAAGTATTGGACACAATAAGAAAAGGCTTTACTTACACTAATGATCAAGAAAGACTGAAGACATACTTTGCATACAATGGATCAAGAACCGTATATGTGATCTTCTATAAAGGATGAGTAAAGATACATGAACAAAAGTATTTTGGACACTGACAGAGACGCTGATAAGAAAACCTCTACCAGTAGAGACAACTTTAGCTTATCAAAGACACAATCATATGAAAGAAAACAAAAATTGGGCAACACATCAAGAAAAATAGACTAAATGGTCACAAAGAAAATATAATAAGGAACGTGAAGAAAAGTACAGCACAAGGGCAAGTGAACAAAGCAATGGTTATGGTAGAGAATGAACTTGAAAAGCAGCCATCCAGACACAGCCAAGAAAATCCCAGCCGTATTATAACAGTGAATGCTACAAACTGAGGAAGATTAAACTATGGATGAGTGAAATAGAAACAGCATTAAGCAAGCCAAAGGGAAAATATTATGCAATCTTTGTAAATTACAAAAAACCTTTCAACAGGGAGACTTTATGGAAATTCACACCTGCTTGTCATAATAATAAGAAACATATTGTATTTTAAATGTGATTGAAAACAAAGATGGAATCACTACATCAAGCCCCATCGAGCAGACAAATGGGGGAACTCCATGAAGATCCAATCAGCCCTCTGCTTTTCAATATCATGATGTGAGACATCACCAACATCTTAAAAGCAATTGCAAGATACAGTACTAGTCCTACATGCAGATGATATGGGTCTCAGAAACAGGAACAAGGCACATCTGCAAAGCACATTGCTGAAATTAAAGCAATAGGCCGGTGAAAGTCGCTTGATATAAACAACAAAAGAACAGTGTAAATGATTTTTTAAAAAGGATGAAGATTCACACCAGATGATTTACTAACTATAAAAAAGGAACCCCTGCAGATAGTATCTAAATTTAAATGCATCATCATCATCATAACTACCAAACCATCACAATCGTAAACTGACCAAAAATTAGGCTTTACAGCCCGTTTCTATTGGTTTATTACAGTATTCTTGGTAGATTATTAGTATTCCAAGTGTTCCTGTTGTTGCTACCTCTTTACTGGTCTGCCTCTATCTCTGATCCCACTTAGTTGGTACTTCCAGATTAATTTTGAAAATTTGTTGATGTTCTTTCTCTGTAAATGATCTTTCCATCTTTGAGCACGTCCTATCTCTTCAACTAAACATTTGGTTTTCTATTTTCAGACCCATATATGAATCTAGGTTTAACAGCTATATTGTGGAGTTTCAGTGTTGTTTCTGGGTCCATGTCTCTTAATTGATCCATATATTCTATTCTAGTTATTGAGTTTGTTTTCTATGTCTTCCTGAGTTTGGTTGTATACACTTATGATATTTCCAAGGTATGGAAGTAAATTTAAATATCTTGGTCAAGATACTACAAACTACACTTAAATCCTTCAGCAACCACAAAAGCATTTTTCAGCATCAATAACATCACAAAAATGTCTCTAACCACAGTAAAATCTATTTCAAACAACAATTTCACTTATCATCACGTACAGAATAAGTATGATTTGGGATGAACAAAAAATCTGTGACCCAAAAAGAATCGAAAAAGTCGAAGAACAATTTCTAGTAGCCGCACTCAGCACTGGAATAACAAGACATTCCAGTCTAGCATACCTAATCACTAAGGAGACATTCTATTAGTGATTCATGGTTTCCACTGTGAAATGAGTGAAAGAAAAAACTCCATAGCCCTGAAGAATCTTATTTCTGTAAATTATGTGAAAAAAGTGAATAATCCCACTTAGAAACGTGCACAAAAAACAGCAACTCTCCGACTTACTACAGCAAAGAGTAATGAACAATGAACACAAGGGCAAACCTTCTAACTTCATTATTTCTTCCCCAAAACCGGACTTCTAATAATTTTTAGATAATGTCTTGATTACAGAAACGTATCAATAATAACTGTGGATGTGGATTCATGAAAATACATTGTCCTTCACAATCTGTATTCATTGATGAAAAAAGGTAGAACGGACTTGTGAAAATTAATAATTTACACAGTCTTATATATTTCAGGAAGAAATATTTAGACTTAATTTGGTGTTGACTTTAAATTCAAATGAAATTCTTGGAGGCCTCTTTTATAAAATTTACTTTGATCTTTCTTTTAAGAACTGCTACTTTGCAACCATCTTTTTTGCTCGCCCATCACCTTTTCATAAGAGAAACAACCTTTATACATATGCAAAGAGATGGATAGTTATGAAATATATTAAATAATCATATGAAAGTTCATATGAACAAAAATGATATGCTGAAAGTTCTTTAACAACTCCCCACTTTCTGTTAAAACATTCCCAGTACTGCCACTTGTTGCAATACTGTGCACTTATAAATAAGTTCCAAAGCTGTGACTGGAAACAGAGGTATGGACTTCCTAAAAATGATAGTCTTATTCCCAGGAGAAGAGTAGTCGCATTATAAAAACACATGAAGTAGCAAGGCATAACATGGATATAAATAATTATTCAAAATAGTTTTTAGTCATGTGTATTAACTTGATAATCTGTTTGTACATTTAAGTTTGTTTTTTAAATTCAAAAATTCCATCCCAACGTCAATTTCATATCCCTGGAAAAAAAGTTCAAAGTTTAATCAATTTACACGTACATACAATATAGGAACAAATAATCAAATTAGGACATATGAAAATTCACAACAAAAATTGCACATCTTCAGATTTAAATTGCATTTGAAAATACATTAATGAATTACAATTTGTTTTCACATTTCAGAGAAATGTAGCTACTCAGAGTCCGAATCCATTTCGGATTCTGCTACTTCCATAGTATACAATTCTTGAAATACTTCATATTCTTCTAAAGTAACACCTGCTACCTGAGTGCTAAATGTCTCATCATCTTCCTCCACAATGCTTTTTAAAGGTGGATTTTTACTTGGAATATTAGGATCTGGATCTAATTTTGGTTTCACATATTTACCACACCTCTCCAAGAAAACAAACCTGCTCTTCAAGAACAGAAGGTCTCGATTCAAAGCATAAGACTTTAATACTTGTTTTCTTTCAATTCTCATTTCATCTATTAAAAAAGACAGTTTTGCCAGCACATCATTCCAGTTGTCAAACATTAAACGTGGAGCATTTTTCAATAATTTCACAACAGCTTTATCAGAGCCTACTGTTTTCAGGTGTGCAACTCTAAGTGATATTTGTTGTCCACGCACAAGGAGAAACTGGGGACAAGTTTTCAACAATGATAAAACATTCTTCTCTCCTAATTCTACACCTCTCCAATACTTGAAACCAGTTGAAAAGTCTTTCACATTAGTTAGCAACAGAGGTGGATACTTGGTTATTACATATAACGTCTCTTCAGCAGATAATCCATTATTCATTAGTTCACGAAAACAGCTTTCCCATTTATTTGATGAAACATGGAGCAAATCTGGACAGTTCTTCAGTGAATCAACAAAGAGTTCATCTTCTATGCCAAGTTTATGAGCTATTTTCTTCGTAGATTCAACATCATTACAAGTACTAAAGTCACGCGTAAAACAATTTCTGGGCCAACGGTATGGATACAGCTCGGTTGGAACTATTCGAAATCTGGAGCTTTTAATCAACAGCAAACTTTGAGAACTGCAAACAAACTTTCTCAGTCCACACGAGGAACATAAATATCGGATCATTTCAAGTAATACGATGGCTCTAACTATATACGCACATGCCGACAAGTATCACACACATGTAAAACACGTTTAAGCAATACGCTTCTCCGCTTCTGCTCAACCCCCGCAGGAGTGAAAAGATGTTGTCTTAAGCTCAAGGCAAGAACTAACCAAACTATTTTCTAGTGCATACCAGAATATTAGAAGTTGCAACCCGCGACGTTAAGTGTGGTTATCCTCAATGTTTTTGGCTGTTTTGGATTAGAGAAATTGGGTTGTGCCGTAATATCCTATCTGAATATATATTCTAAATTTTCAAAATGTTATCACATGTCTTCACATGAGGAGGCCGGTATATTCAAAGGTATAACAGCTCAAGGATATTCTCATGAAAGAACATTGATAGTAATACCAGGGTAGACACGGGTAGCTCTGGTCGGGTTAGGGTAGGTATTTTCTCTCCTTTTATCAGGTGGGCATTTGTCATGTTATTCCACGAAGTCCATAAGAAGGAAAGATTGCTCAATTCTGGTGGTGGGGGTTAAAATGAAAAGCGGCCGCAACTAATCGGACTCACATTCAGCGTCATCACGCGGTCAACGGGAGAATTATTTAAGACATTTTTCGGCCAATGGATATCAACCTCATACTTCATTATTTGACGCATCTAAGCTATACACTTTACATAATCTTATAAACACATTTTCTTAGGCACACGTAGATGACGTTGGTCATGTATGTGTACGCGTGTCAATAGGAAGTTTGTGCACCCTCGCACGTGAAAGCACTATTCATCTTCTGCGCATGCGTAGTTTAAGTTTTGCACAGTTTTGCATCACTTTAATGCACCTGCGCATGCGCAGAAGATCGATAGTGCTGACGTTATGGCGTGCACAAACTCTCTAATCTCTTTGGTTGGAGCGGTTAGCGAATATCAACTGTCACTGCAAGTTCTTTGATTGTGATCCATGTGTCCTCTGGTTGTCAGTTTCTGTTGGTTTCTGTCAACATCATCAACAAAGATGTTACCAAACAAGTCAGAGCTGTTATTATACCAGCTGTGACTGGCTCTCCTTGACTGGACCATCGAGTCTGACATTTGAAGATGTCGCGAGTTCTAGAATGAAGTAAAGATATGGGAAGTCATTAATGGACGAGTCTTTCTTTTTTGAAATGATCAACCTAAATTGTCGTACAGAGAAAATAATTTTTGGAAAACTTTGTAATATAAGCATGGATACACCTGATTAGTTATTTTCATATGTCATGTATGATTCGAGAATTCTCTTATTCATGCTGGACTACGCTTTTCCAGACGTTTTTGTGCAGAAAAATATGAAGATGTGTTTGTGAAGTTTATTAATTCTCGTTCAAAATTATTGTGCGAAATATAGTTTATCTCGAGAATCACCTATCTCATTGCCTCATAAAGAAGGTGAAAATAATAGACTTTGAATTTGTGCTCTCTGTCAGTTTGGCAGTTGATCCATAGCAGAGATGTGAAAATATGATTTATCTCTTCAGACATTACTTTGAGATCATTATTTTGCCTACTTGCATATTCTTTTGATATGCGTCTCTTGCAAATGCCATTTAACAATTTGTCCAGATGCTCTGGCTTGTGTCTTTTTGTAACTGTCTACATAAGTTTGTTCTTAATAGCTGGCATTATTCTTTTTGGACCCTTATTAAGAAATAGTAGAAATGGTGTTGTAATCCTTCCTGGCAACTATCAGTTTTCCAAAGATAAATTAAACAGTAGATCTTCAGAATATTTCTCTTCATTGGGTGCCTTTACCCAAAGACCTAATGATGCACAAAAAAGTAGCAAAAGACCCATTGAAGAAGAAGGCATCAACCTCATTTTAAGATCTACTTTTGATTTTTATTGGCCACACAGCTATTCTACACTTGTTAATTGTTCAACTTTACAAGAAATATCTGATACAGAATTTGTCGCTGCTGGATGGACAAAAATTGTGTATAAGGGGACATTCCGAGGTAAACAAGTTGCAGTCAAAACAGCAAGATATAATGGGCGTGATGTTCAAGAATGTCAGAAAGATATTGGCTCCTCCAAAACATGTTTTGAAAGAGTTGATGCCAAGATTCTTAAGGAAGTTGTTTTGCTGACAGATCTTGCACATGAAAATGTAGTAAAGGTATGTTGTGAAACTCAATAGTTATTATAATAGACCCCTGTTGCAAGAGATGTATTTTTCTCTTGTAGATGGGCACTTTTTTCAGTATGAAATGCAAAGATAAGTTTATTATATTATCATATAAAGTTATTGTACATTTTTAATTAATGTACATTTGTACTAATGTACATTTGTACTAATGTACATTTGTACTAATGTACATTTGTACTAATGTACATTTTTAATGTACAAATTCTCAATTTGACATAATGTATCAATTTTTTTGATATTGACATAGAGTAATGAATTGCAATTTTCGCAAAAAAAAATTAAAGTATGCATATTGAGATGTCTTTCGTGATAAGGGAGGACTGTTCACCAAATAGCTCAATATATCCACAGTGATGAAAAGCTAATTTTAAAGTACACATAGTGATGAGCCTTTCACTATGGCAAGAATATGTTAAACTCTGCACAATTCACATACCTCATTCACCGAAATGTGACGAGGGCATTAACACAAATGAACTCATGATGAAAACTAAATATCTAAGCATTTTTCACAAAACAATGCACAAGGAAGGACGGGTTCTGTCTTTGGACACCTTTATCTGCCGGTGAGGTATTGTCATTGAAGAAAGAAAAAAGAAAAAAAAAAGGCAAGTGAAAAGAAACACTCATAACTTACCCATCATAGGATCTGCTAATAATGTATAGCCTTCACCAACATACATAAACTGTAGGAAAATGTCAGTTTTAATTTGAACCATGAATCTGAGTAACAGAAAAGAAAATATAACACTGACATTAGCGATAACATTAACAATGTTTCATAGGAGTTTAATGCACTAAGTTTATTATGTGGAATGTTCTTGTCTTTCTCGACGCTCAGCCGGCGTCGTTTACTACGCTCCGTGAAATCACGGAGGTTAAGCGAATTCGCGACCAGCGGGGTCCTGGATGGGCGGCCGTCCAGGAACCCCGGGATCTAACGGCGTCGAGTCCCTGGCCGAAGGGATAAAAGGCACCGACTGACTATGACGTAACGAGACTTGTGAGAAGATAGTAAAGGAAGTTTGCTCCATGCAAGCGCTCATCGCCCAAAAAGGGTTCAGGAGACGCAACAACGATGACGGGAGGGAAAAAGCCTTGGATAGGGCTGTTGAGTTTCTTTACAGAAAAACATTAAACAAATATTTTGGATCAATAATTCTTAAAAATAAATTAATTATTTTTGTTTTTTGTTGTAGATTTTGGGGTTTTGCATTCCAGACCTTGATGGTACAGCAACATTAGTTACGGAGCTGGGTGAACCAATTGACACTGTGCGCTTGCTGCAGATTTCATGGGAAGATAGACTACGAGTAAGAACCAGTTTTTAGTATAGCATGTAAAATTTGCAAATACCTATTCATAATGTTTGGCTTCAATTTGGATTTCAGCTTGTGTTGGGAATTGCTCATATTTTGAATCATTTTGCTCACTCTCCATTGGGTCCATTATCAATGAATGACTTTCGCCGGGAACAATTTGTTATTGTCAATGGTGTACTGAAAGTGACAGACTTGGATGATGTGGGTATAGGAGACCCTGAATGTATCAATGATGATATTTGCCAAAATATAACAAATTTTGCTCTGAACAGAAATACAACAAGAGAAGACAGTGACACAAGGTATAAATTATATCTGTGCTTATCTGATATTTTTTCTTTGATTTGTATTAAAATTTACATTTAGGATGCGTATGTCTTGTTGCAGATTTCCTTCTTGCATCAATTTTCGCTGTGTGGGTCATAATTCGAGAACAAACGTATGGCATGCTGGACAACATTTTGTCAAGTTATTGCTTCCCATAGGAGCTCCAGAGAACCTCAAACCATATATACAGAACTTAATAGACACATATGAATTCAAGAAAAAAGTTTCTCTGTATGAGGAAGTACCATATATATTGCAGAAAACACAAGAAATTGTCGACCTTTATAAATCTGGTGAATACATGAACACAAGCAAAGATCTGGATGAACTAGGTACTATATTTATGAAATATCAATGGTCCCAAGGATTGGCATGGTGGGGGGTGGGTGTCTCATGGGCTTCAGCCCCCCTTCCCCGAAGCCAATGATTCATGTTCAAAAATATAGCTTTCAGTAATTATTCATTATAAAAACTACTAACGATTTGCTTACTTGAACTGTTTTGTAGAACTATCTGTTACTTATCATTATTCAAACTATCAAGGATCATGTAACCAACTGGAATCTCTTTCCCACTATATGCTGGAAAATAATATTGTGCTTTGTTGAAGCAGGTTTCAAACGAATAAGTAATGCTGATTTACCTGGAATGTTTGATTATCATTGTCGCAACTCAATATCAGCTGTGAGTTGTGTGATATCAGTGTTCAGTGAAGAAGAAGCTGCAGAGTTATGTGCTAAAGACCCAGATTGTAAAGCTGTAGTCTTGAGCAAGGAGCAAACATGGACAGGTGCAAGGAAATACTAATTTGCAATTTAATATATTCTTATGTCATGAGGTTTTGTTCACAAACATCTTTCTTTCTTTATTTCAGGAAGGACTATTGCCATTTTCAAAAATGGATTCAATTCACCTAGTGTGGAGGAAGGCTTTATTCTCATTCACAAACAAGGTTTGTAGCAGGCTGAAGCTCGGGGTGAAACTTTTTACCTTTTCCAGCAAACTGGAGGATTGTGGATTCTCATCAAGATATTCATGCTGAATTCTAATATCAATGAAAGACCTAACAATCACACATTTCAATGTGAGTTATAAGGTTAATGAAGATCTGAAATGAAATTTTGAAATGGATAGGTAGATATCAGTTGCTAATAGCATCATTATAGAAGTCAATAGAAACTATTTCGAGGATATATGAGGATTAAAAAAAACGCTTACCTTGAAACTATTATGAGATGCTGAGATCTCTACTTGACTCCCAGATGTACATACTATTATTTATATTGAAGAATTGTTATAACAGAAACTCAGCAAGGTTCTAAGATCAATTAATTTCATGACAGATTAATTTTTAGTGATGCATGCTGGATTGTGTAACAGCAGTTTCTCAGCTGCTGGAATGTGCCCACTAGCAAGCTCTGACATTACAATAGTTCCTGAATATGCAGTTGCTCAGTAAAATGTGAGAAATGCCACATTTGATTCGAGGTTTGGTATGTTTCCCAAATTGTACATAAAGTTGCAAGTAAGAAAAAAATAATGCAACTGCAATATAACCCTCTGTAGACCGAGTTTTTAAGGAACGTAGTCTCTGCTTTTAGCAAACTTGTTTTGTTGCAGATATAGTTAAAAACTTTGGTTGAATTATTTCTACATTTTCAAGATCCTTTTCTGTAGATATTGAATTCTGTTTCTTCAATTTGTTTATGGAAATAAAACTGCAAGAAAATGCAGTTCTTGTAACAAGTGTTTCCAGCCTTTATTGCCATATTATACAACTGTATATACAGAAAGTGCCATAGGATGAGCATTATCAAATGTACCAAAAGTTTTCATTGTTGAAAAATGCATTGTAAATATTTAGGTGGTTATATTTCGTTGTAGATGGAAAGAAATTTACTTCCAGAAATGCTCCTATTATATTTGACTGGAAAAGTATTTAACATAAGGATTTTTAGTAAATAAATAAACTATGTAATTAATGTACTAGTCGTGAGATACATTTGCTCTGTGATATTACAAGTTGTATTTTATATCTTTTAATAAACAATGTGCGATGTATATCTGTTCTTTTTGTTCTGTGCACGATGGGTAGGTAAAAGAAAACTTTTAGAAATATTTCTGCAATGACCCTGCTTTTTTCCACTTTTTAACATTATGAATTTTATTTATTTATTCTATTAGATCTGCTAGTTAATGTCAAGATTATTTTAAATTTGATAGAAATTTATATTAATATTGACGGGTCTATGTGATTTTAAAAAATAAACCTGTGATTAAAAAATAAATAAACCAATTGTTTTACAAATTTGCATGAACTCGCAAAAATTGGAAAAAGGCTAAATAAATTTTGATAAGTTTTCTCTGAAAGATTAATTTGTTGGGCACAATTTAACAATTTTTTTTTCATAATTTTTAATATATAGGAAGAAGTTTTTGAAAAAAAATAATTTTATTTTATTCTGATATTAATGAACTCTTAAGCATGTGACCTTCAAAACAAAGAAAAAAGTTGCAGTCCTCATGGTATTTTGTAAAAAAATTAGGTATCGGCAACCTCTTTTCAATGCAATTTTGAAAGCAGGATGTAGATGCAATCAGTCTTTCAGAAAGTCTAGCAAACACTATCGTGGTAAATAAAAAAAGAAATTCGAAAGCCCACACTATTGTGGAGTAAAGACATTTTGAGTTTTTCCAGTAATTAAAACTAAATTAACTCAGAGCAATTGATGGTCAAAATTGAAAATTGGAAAGATCCTAGTTGTGACGAGAATAGTGGAATAGAACAGAGCAGTGTGTGAATAAAATTACTTGCATTTTACAGTAAAGACTTAAGTTGTAGGTTTTCCCTCTAATGTAATAAGTTAAGGATCGTAACGACTTAGCTTACATTATCATATCGCCTATGGCTGCTGACGCGGGGACGGCCGCATGTGCAAGAGAGTTGCCGCTATTTCCAGGCCGCGGCCCAGCCTTTGTGAAAGCGACGAGTAACAACACCTCTTGGAGATGGAGTAGGTAACAACAGCCCTGAAGAAGCGGTGTTGAGTGCAAGCGCGATGAGTAGTGGGGACGCCTTGCGACCGCAGCCTCTGCTAGAAGCGGCGGGGGCTCTCATTTAGGAGGCAATACGATCGTACGATGGCGCACCCCAAAGAGGGATCTAGACGCCTCGTCTTTTTTCAACGCGCCCACCCCGTCAGTGGCAGGAGATGACAAGTGCACGACGCACATATGCGCCTGGTCAAAACTTTTTTCTCCAAAACAAACAAAATAACTCGAAGGCCGCTAACGCACCCGCTTCGGTTTTTAAACAATCCTGTTTCAAGAGATGGGGAGGACGCCCCGACGTGCCGAGGAACGCGTGTCGTCAAATTGCAACAACAATTCTTAAATAAAAAAAAAAACGCGAGGGTATGATTGGTGTGCAGACACCACCGACCACGCTCTCAGAACTTCAAATTGAGCAGTCAGAAATCGGCAGTCGCCTGGGGCGCGGGGATACAAGCCTTCCTACTCCCGAGGGCAGGGCTTCCAGATCAGCCCTTTGCTCTTCCACCCAGATACGTTTGCGCTCTCACCGGAGCGGCAAACACAAACTGTGGGTTGCAACTTTATTGAATGACGGGAATGTAATTTCCATAATTCAGAATACTAATATACAATAAAACGTTAGCAATTCGTGTAGGCCTAAATTAATTAAAACTTAACTAATAAAAGTCTATATCGAAACTTTACTTACATGATTTCATGCGTAGTATCCGTGTCAGATGTGTTCGCAGATGGTTCTGGTTTTCACTTCCAGTGGCCAGAGTTTTTGTATTAATTATGTATTGAGACACCTGTAATAGAGTTCATTGAAAACAAAAACGAACCAAGTGTCAAAAAAAGGTTATCGCACACCAATACTGCAGCAAGCACTGCTGTTTGGCCACGTTTTATACTGGTTCATTAGATAATCTTGGTCATTGCCGCCACTAGTGGTGATAACGAAATACAATTATTTTATTTGAAAATTTCACAACCGTTGTATATATTGCAATAATGAAAGATATTCCACATACACTCACTATTCACAACGACGCTGCAGAATAACTCAGAATAATTGCAGATTCTGATCTGAAGATCATGTGCCGCAGAGGGACAGAAAGAGGGTTTTTCTTCCAAAATAGCTAAATTTACTCATTATCGACTGTGCATTTTGAATCAACAAACCTAACGTCAAATGAAAATGAATTCCCCAAACAAGCATTAATACCGTCAAGATTTGACATCGTGTGTACTTTCAATAAGTGAATTTCATAAAATGTAGCTAGTTTCAGAAGACAGGAAATTGGTATTCTCCTCGGAAGTCGCGTCGGACCCGGCCAAACCTCCCCCTCCCATATGCGCTGAACGCCGGTGGGTGGTTGCGGTGCAGAGTGTATACACTGAAGGGACAAAAGTCATGGGATAGCAATATGCAAACATACAGATGGCAGAAGTATTACGAAGAACAAAAGGTATAAAAGGACAGTGCATTGGCAGAGCTTTCATTCATACTCACGTGATCGATGTGAAAAAGTTTGTGACGCGATTATGGCCACACGATGAGAATTAACAGACTTTGAACGCGGAATGGAAGTTGGATCTAGACTCACGAGACCTTCAATTTCGGAATTGTTGGGGAATTTAATATATCGAGATCCACAGTGTCAAGAGTGTGCCGAGAAAACCAAATTTGAGGTATAACCACTCACTACAGAGAACGCTGTGGCCGACGGCCTTCACTTAAAGACCGAAAGCTGCGGCGTTTGCGTAGAATTGTCAGTGCTAACAGACAAGCAACGCTGCGTGAAATAACCGCAGAAATTAATGTTGGCCATACAACGAACGTATTCCTTATGACAGTGAGTTGAAATTTGGTTTTACTGAGCTATGGCAGTAGAAGACAGACTTGAGCGCCTTTGCTAACAGCACGACACCTGCAGCGCCTCTCCTGGGCTCGTGTCCATATAGATTGGAAACTAGACTGGAAAAGCGTGGCTTATTCAGATTAGTCCCGATTTCAGTTGGTAAGAGCTGACTGTAAGACTCCGAGTGTGGCGCAGACCCCACGCAGTCAAAGAATCAAGTTGTATATAAGGAACTGTGCAAGCTGGGGTGGTTCCATAATGGTGTGGACTTACATGGAATGAACTGGGTCTTCTGGGCCAACTGAACCGATCATTAGCTGGAAATAGTTATGTTCAGTTACTCGGAGACAATTTGCAGCAATTCATGACTTCATGTTCTCAAACAAAAAATTGAGAACATGAAATTTTTTTATGTAAGGCAATGCGCCACTTCACCGGGTCACAATACCCGATTAGTTTGAAGAACATTTTGGATAATTCGAGCGAATGATTTGGTTACCCAGATCGCCCGATATGAACCCGATCGAACATTTATAGAAAATAATCGAGAGGTCATTTCGTTCACAAACTCCTGCACCGGTGACACTCATAATTATGGAGGGTTATAGATCAGCATGGCTCAATATTTCTGCAGGGGACTTCCAACGATTTGAGTCCTTGCCACGTCGAGTTGCTGCACTTCGCGTGGCAAAAGGTCTGACACTATATTAGGATGTATCCTATGACTTTTGTCACCTCAGTGTGTAGAGTAGTTGAAGTTTGAATACAACCAGGGCCCTATGTTGCAAATACAAGCATGGAGACAAAGAGTGAAGGCGGTAAAAGAGCTCGAGAACCTGACAAGGTGTCCAGCCTGTGAGAGCACCAGACGCCGCAGAGAGCGCTCTTTGATTTCAATATGATTGCACACACATCGATATTGCTGCAATATTGAATGACATAAAAAGGCAAATGAATATTCGTAACAAATTAAAATATTTTTTTCCTATCTGGGGTTGGGCACGAGCCGCCGCTGGCTTGAAGGTGAGAGGCACACGTTGCCGTAGGGTTCACCGGAGTGGCAAGCACGATGGGGGAACCAAGGTAGTGTCATGTGTCCCATTAGCCAAGGTTTTACCGCATACTGAGGAGTAATCACGTAAGCTGTTCCAGAAATCGCCCCCATCGAACTCGAGCCAGTGTGCACTTCTTGAATGAAAGAGAGATCCAGAAGATCTGGGTCTCAGAGGACTTCTTTTCTTGAGACACGTTTCTAAACGGGTAACCCTCTCAATATGGGTAGATGCTTTGCAAACGCCGTAGGTCAACCAAACGTTTTTTCTTTATACGGGTCAAGTCGACCACGATCATTTTGAAATACTAACGTGGGGCGTAGTGAACGTATAGTGCCAATACTTGAAAGTGCTTCGCCCTCTTACGTCACGTTTAGAAGACAAAATACTCGTTCTGGAGCGCGTACGCATCATAGTCGGAGCTTTGAAAAAGGGCATGGCGCACCTCTTCGGTTTACAGAACTCCGAACCGCCGCCGCCGCTACTACTACCACCACCCGCACCTTCTGTCTCCCGGACAACTCGGCAGCAACAGCGCGGGCGCGCCAAGTCCCAGACGGTGCAATCATAAGCGCACTCGTCCCGCTCCGTGCTGGAGGGCCGCGCCAGCAGCCGCCTTCACCGCCACTTCTGGCTACAGCTGACCAGCACTGCGATACGGACGGTGGCGTCGACGATTGGGACTTAGGTGAATTTTTGGCAATTTTCGACGACCTGATCCCAGTTATCGACTCCCCCTGCACAGGAGCCCGTCCCAATTGACTAGAGTTTTTGGCGACCAATAATCAGAGACTTCAGCGGCGAGGACGACATATCGGACACGACGATCCGTACCAGGACGACAACGCCAGCGTCGCCTCGCGGCCGCCATTACTCACCGTGCCTCCGCTGCTTTTCCACCCACGACGAACGCCATCTCTGAATCACTCGCCATTTGAAGATGGTGTTCACCACGTGCCTGTTGCAGAGCGCCCGGCCTCAAGATTTTCACAGCAAACATTACGCAACTTGTGCACCGCGAGTGCCCTCGCGTATTGGCACTCTATACGATCACGGCGCGCTACGTCAGGATCTGAAGCTCGCGCGGAGTTCCACGCTTTTTCGATATCAAACATAAGGTATGGCGATGGCGGTGCCTACAGCAGACGCTGTAGGGTGGCGAGCAGCGTCGCCGTCTGACTGGCGTCATCCATCGCAGTCTGCGTGGGATGACCAGATGCTGTAGGATGTGGCTCTGCCGTTGCGGGGTAGCGGGCGTGGGCGTAGACGGACCGCTAGGTTGGCTCGAAGAGCAGGAGATCACGGGCTGCCTCCCTTCGGGAAGTTAACCGGGCATATTCCATGGAAACGACGGTAAGTATCGAACACTTATACTTTAACACAACGATCGCAGGTGCCGGGGAGGAGCGTGCTGAAGCGAGGGTTGTTGCGTCCGCTCCAGCGGCAGACTTTTTCGGTTTTGCCCTACCCTATTTATTTACGTCAAAAACAGTGTATGACGTGCTATGGGTAGAAATTAATTTGAAGTTACATTTATGTTCAGAAGCAAAACAAGGGGCCATCTCAGCATTTGCATTTCCGATTTCGTAAGGAACCCACCAGGTCTCCCATGGTAACTACCGCTCCCCTGGAAGAAGAGCTATCAAATGGCTCTCGAGCATGGCGATAAAGCGGTAGATTTAATAAAAAACAGTTTCTGAAGAGTAGATCTTGACCACGTCGGTTGAAAAAGTTTCTAAAGCAAACCGGATAAATAAAGGTCTGCGAGCAAGTTGATAAGATTGAACCACTGCATGTCCGTCAAGTGGACTATCTCAAGAAAGCAAAGAGAAGAATTTTGTTGGTTGAATAAATCGACCGCGCACGACGATCAAGTGGAGAATCTAAAGTTGATCAAGTGAACATTCTCAAATAGGTCAATTAAGAGGAGGATCTACAGCATGTCAAACAAGTGGAAGATCTGCACGTTCATCAAGTGAAGTTTCGGCTGCTTAAGTTATTGTGGATCTTGGAAAAATCAAGAATGATTTCAAATTAGATCAAGTGTAGGATCTGGAGCAATTCATTGGAGAACAATCTAAAGCAAGTTGAACTAGTGGTGGCCCTTGAGCAAGTCTATGTGAAATCATTTCTTTTATTCAGAATTTTGACAAGTAGATATAGTAGAAGGGCATTGATGCCATCTTGGGCGAGAGGTAGTCTCAATGAATATGGCATAAACAGCTCTATTGACATCATTGTTGCATCTCTAGTATGTGTGTTCAGTGTTATATAGCACTCAACTATATCTATATATATAGTTTCAAAACTCTCTGAAATAGTTTTTTTTATTCAGTCTTATACAAAAATTAAAATATTAAAAAGATAAATTCAAAAGTTGTGTCAATTCAAACAATAACTAGAAATATACTGGCATCAAATGGTTGATTGAGCCTGATCAATTTCAAAGAAAATTTTCAAGACTGAAGCATTACCAATCAGTACATGAAGTGAAAAAATCTTTGCACTAGTTTTTATTAATTGTCATGTTGCATTTCACATTCAACATTGTCATCCATTTGAGGTCTTTCTTTACTGGGCATTCAAACATATTGGTCTGAATCACCAGGAAAAACTATGGCAGGTGCTAAGGATATGTTTGCAGGTTGTATAAATACATGTATTTATTGCCTTTCCAGCTTATTACATCAGAGTTTTGGATACGCAAAGACATGTTGCAAGCATACACTGAGGCCAACTACCCTTTATCTGTGAATATTAGACCACCCTGCATCTTTCAAATGACATTACAGGAAAATCTTTATGTTTCAGGAAATATGGTCAGGGTGAGTGTGAGGTGTGTATTTTTCAGGTGGGGGTAAATTTTGTTATTATTTCACCTTTCCCTTATTTTCTGTAAAGAATACAATTCATTTATATTTATGTCATAACTGTGTACTTCTCATTACCAAATAAAGAAACTGTCTTACTGCTGACATGCAACACTCAAGTAATTCTCATGTTGTTATGAACCTCTATGGAATTTTTTTTATTAATTTGAGAGAAACTTTGATTGGAGGGAAAAAATTGTATTTTTTAAAATTTGTTTCTTGATATTGATGAATAAAGTACTGTATCAAATTGGGCGTATCAAAGAATAAAGTAAAAGGTTGAATAAAATATTTTGCCATTGTTCACAGGCAGTTTCATATCAGTTTAACTGGCACAATTTTGGATGAATTTCAAAGAAGTTTTACCACAGTGGATTTGACAAAATGACTCTAAAGTCCTTCTAGGTACGGCAAAATCAGGTTCACTTTGTGGCGTCATCTAGGAAGGAAGGCACACAAAAATTTCATTTCAATATTAGAAATTTAATTGTCTATACCTCATGACATTACACATAAAAACAAACTGATCTATTGCATTTAAAATAAAATCTTTTTACAGGGAGTTGCTTGAACTCCATTACAATGATTAAGAAAATTCACAACACAAGATTTCTCTATTGACTGACTCTAATCAATCATCCTTTAGTTCCATTTAAGTAACTACAAAGCATCAAAGCCTGATATAATTTTACATCTGACTATCACGTTTAGACCACCTCATGGCTGGATGAATCATGGACAGATACAATGTTTTTAGAACTGGGGAAACTACAACTTTGTTTTAGAAATTGAAGTCCTGAAAAAGGAATGCATAATTATATTAGTATTACACATATTTGTTTAAAAAAGTTGAATAATACTACTAATAATACAATCTTTAACAAACTTACGCTTGCTTGCTTCCACTTAAAACAACAAAGGCTGACTGGGTTTCTCGCTGTTTCTGCTGAAGGAGGCTCAAAGTACCCAAAGGTGTGTCGGTTGAACTCATTTGTTTCATTAACTGCAAACAATTGTAAATGAAACAAATGTAAATATTAGAAAGCAATTTATTTCCACCAAAAAAACAACAATTATAAAATATGCATATTTTACCCCTTCCTGTTCATTTTTCTTCATCCGTTTCTCAACTTTATTCTTTCCCGGCCCTTTGCCATGAAATTTGTGAGACAAATACCTACGAGGAAAAAATCCACATAGTTTGTTAGTTCTTTTATCATCCTACTGAACACTTTACATAATATTAATTTCTTAGAGTTATTGCATAACACTGAATAATTAACTGTCATATACCAATACCATTCCAGTAACCAGAGAACACTGCAGAGGGGGGTGGGGGGAGGAAAACTGCCGAACCCACAAAGAAGTGCAATATAATTGCAAAGGAGTATTAAACGTTTAAGTACTGATACAAGATTTTAGCTTTATATGACAATTTTCTGCAAGTTTGTGTTAAAATATATTCAGTTCCTGAGGTGTGATAAGAAATTTATTTTTTATAACATTTTGTGGGCAAGTGGCCACATTTTTTGAAAAACTAGTTGTAGAGTTCTAATAATAACAACAACAGTAATTCCTTCTGAAATTCTTCTCTCTCTTTCTAAACAAAGATTAGGAAAAACAATGACCCGGTCCATTGTTGATACCTTCCCCATCCTCCACCATTAGTATTTGACTGTTAATCAATTCCTCTGTTTTGAGAGCATTCTTTGATTCTTGGATTCTTACCTGAAGGCTTCTTTTGCGTTAAGGACTCTGCCATCATCATCTATATAGTCCAGTTTCACATTAGGTTTGTAACTGTCTTTTTCTTTGAAGTCAGAAGTTGGACCACTGTATCGCTCACGACGGCCAAATTTGTCATCATCACTAAAATAATTTTGGTTTATTAACAGGCTGAATACTCAAATAATATATAGCAATGATGGATGATTGTGCAATATTAATAAAACACATTTAAAATATATAATTTTACAACTAATAAATAAATATTTATTATTCTATTAAGAACATATTCTGTGTATGAACCCATGAATGTATTATGGTAGAATAGATTTCACAAAAGTTTTATGTAAAAAAACAAGTGTAACATATTACAGTAATATACCAGAATAATGAAATTGCAGTGGTCTTTAAATATTGTGTGGAATTTCATTACTTTGAAGCATGTCAATTCTTCTACAAGATCACCTTCTACAGAATACCCATCTACATAAACATGAATTTTTGGATGAAAAACTTAATGAAATTCAAATCTTAATGAAAGAAATATGAAATAATTATATTCAGTAATTGCAGAAAGATTTGAACAATAATTCAATTTGATAATTATACTAAGTAATACCAACAAAACCAAAAAATAAGGAGAAAAAAAGAAAAAACAACCCATCTAATAGCGAGTTTGGTTTTCTTAACTGTTTCTCTTCATCATTCCCTGATGTCCCGATAGCATGTCAAACCAATTTATGGTTATCAAAAATTCTAATTTGATGGCTAAGAGCACCAAATGTATGACCAAAATTCCTAGTATCCAGAAAACCAAGCTTGAAAGTTTGGAAAGTGGTATTATTTATAGAGCGATTTACTAGAAAAAAACCTGATTCCTCATACAAGGACACACAATTTTTGTACATTTGTCAGATATGAAGCACAGGTCTCAAAAAATGATATAAACTCAAAAATGGCCTTGAGTGGACATAAAATGTTTGTGCACTAACCCATTGATTTACTATTTAAATGAAAATTCTAAACCGATCTTCCTTAAATATTCAAAAAAATAAAATTGTTCATTTGGTAAATAATTCTTGTTTATAAATATTTTTGCAATTATTTTTTTCTATGAAGTTCATCCCAAAAGGAATTGAATTTGGTTACACAGAAATATCCAGGTATTCCATTAAATTACATGAAGGATGGTGCTTTATGTATGGTGGGGACTAACTGACCCCAGCACTTTGCAATACAAGACAAAGAGCACGCAAAATACTCAACCAATACCTATGATGACCCAATAGCTACAAGTAATGCTGAACACAGAATAAACCAACAATGTCTAGTAATTGTTAACTTTGTGTTCCTATCCTACTACCAATAATTCTTTTAATAGAAAATACTCCCTGTTTCACCAGTCACAATCATGACTGGAAAAGGGCTACTATGATACAGACAATTTTCCCATACATACAAGGAAATTTTCCAAAGTAGTAACTCATTCAAGTGTATATAAAAATATAATAGAACAAATACACAAAACAATTGAAACAATATTGAAAATTATATACACGAAAACAAGAAATTACTTTTTGTAAAACAGTACAAATTTCCTTATCTTTTAAACAAAAAGAAGTTGAAAGTTCAAATTTGCTTAAGGTGAAATTATTTCACATATAATCCATAGAGAAATTAGTGGGGATTTCAAAATAATATCATAAAACAAACTTTTGTTACATCAGTATTCATCATTTCATTTCATTTCATTTCACTGAATATTGTACTTACATGTGAGTTTTGTCTTCAATAGAATAATTCTGAGCTTGCAAATGAGCAAACCTGGATGCAGATGGTTTGTTCATGTTTTCTCGCTCCAAATAACCTTTACTTAAAGCCAGCCTTAATGCTCCTGCCATACCTTCTCCAACATCTGGTTCCACATCCAATATAGGAACTTCAGAGGGCAAAACATCCACAGGCTTTTCATCTGGAATTAAATGATAAGTACATGATACAAATAATTAAATTATTTGCAAAATTGCCTTACTAAGCATTAAAATTGAAAGTTGTTTTACACAAGTGTTAAAGTACATGTAATGTAGTGGTCAAAGCAATGAAAATTTTTTGATCAAACAGTGTCATTTGTGTGGAAATCTTTGAACTCTAGTCTTATAAAAAATTAGAAAAACATATATAAATATTTACTCAGGCTGGGAATAAAATCCATGTACTGCAGGTGAGAATCACATACTTTCACTCTGAGCTACCATTACTTTGTCTATGACCCTATTGTTAATCGAGGTTACAATATAACCATGTACTTGTGATCCTCCACATTTAGACTCCAAATTACACAAAAAGTATTATTTTCAAAAGGGTGCACATGAAATGCTTTGAAGATTTAATATTGAACACTTTGCATTAACAAATAAATTAGAACCTCAATACAAAAGTGTAAGAGGAATTTGAAAGACACTTAACTTAAAGCCACTTTCAAAATTTATGAGGCTTAAATAAAAATAAGATCAATCTCTTTATTAAGCAAACTTTACTTCCTTCAAGAAAGAATTGACAAATAAATTGGATCTGATTTTGGGAACATCTTGTTTACAGATTTAAAAAATTTTTGTAAATCCATTTATAATTATCTAAAAACTGAACTTGTAGATGCTGTTATTTAAAGATTTATAGTGAAGAACAGTTTGCACAAAGAAACTAGTAGTGCTACAATAGGAAATACTTTCTCACAAAATTATAATTTTATTGTTGTGTACAATGGGGCATCCATTCGTTTCATTAATTTCAAACAGAACTTACATAAAAACTATTAACTTTTACAAGAATTGTACATCTTTTTTGAAGAGCTAATTCTGTATAACAAACTTAGTCTGAGACAAAAATCTCTATATTCAATTTTGTAGTTTTCAAGTTTTCTGTTGTTACAATTTTTGACAAAAATGAGCAATACCCGAAAATTGGACTAGAACTAATTTTTAACCGTCCATTATTACATAGGTGAAGACAATATAAAGAAAATAATTTGAAGTGGTTAAAAAAAAGCATAAATATCCAGAACAAATTACCCAAAAACTATTAGTTTTTTCAAAAAATTGTACATGACATTTATTAAAGATATAATATTGTACAACAGACTGACTGAGGCAAATATCGCTTTCGTCAATTTTGTAATAAAAAAAAAATTCTGTTGCAATTTTTTAAACAATCAGGGATATTAAAAGAAATGAAACCTGCACCAATCTGTTGAACGTCTTCCGCACTATTCAACAACAAAATTTAATCAAAAAATTTGGGCAATTGTTTTCCGAAAACGTCCAAGGGGCTACATGTTAAAGTACCCCCAAAATTAAAATATAGATTTCAAATTCTAGAGGCTGCGACATCAGTCAGAACGATTGGAAATATAAATGTTGGAGAAAATGAGCTGAACAATTTATGCGCTAGCCTTGTGCACAGACATTTCGCAGTAAGTTGATTATGCGGTATAGAGGACACAAAACAGATTCTAGCAACACTATGTATGTTAAGAGGAAATTTTTTTCTAAATTTAGAAACTGGATTTATTCACCAAAACAAGTATTCTTTTGAAAACTACAATACGTACAGTGAAACTCAGTTTATACGTTTCGCATGTATACATTTTTGACGTTTATACATTGTTTTTTTCACAAGTCTCGGATAAATTCCTGTAATTCTCACGGTAAATTATTTCAAATATGCGTTTTACGTTTATATGTTTTTCACACATATATGTTCATAATGAAAGTCCCTTTAAAACTGTATAATGTTCAAATATCCCTGCAGAGGCGATGGGTGAGGAGCAGGGATACCAGTACCGAGTACCTTGAATTTTACTCGAGTTCGCATGTGCCAGAACGATCCCGCCGAACTGACCTCTCAGCCTCCGAGGTGATCTCCCGTTAATGAATCGTGTAATATAGCAGCTAGACTCTGTGTAGCTGAGCGGCCAAGACCGCGCGAGCCCGTGGGGGTTATAGCACAAAGCCGGTTCCCGGTCCACATCCGGCAGCAAGACTTCGAAAAATTTTAGAGTTGCTGGGGGAAGGGAACAGGAGAATTTACTGGATGAATTTAATTCCCAAGACATTTTTGAGATAATTTCGAAATTTTGATTTCACAATGAAATTTAAATATATTTTACATAAAAAAATAATATTTAAATATGTAGTTAATTTTAAGATGTCAGAGATAAATTTATAGATATTTTAAGACTAACACCTAATCATCACCTAATAGGCGAATCAATGTGAAACACATCAAGATAACAGTTCTTTCGTTAGTAACTTTTTAAACTGCAATTTGAATTCTCTTTTTAGGTAATATCTTTTCTAATAAAATGGTAGGGTAAAAATATTGAGTTCCCATTTTGCTCTTAATATTCAAGTTGCAAATTTAACAATCATTTCCTAGAACATACTAACCTATTTCTACTTCATTCCATGCACCTCGTTTGCCATCATCATCTACAGGTTTCTTAGCTGTGCGAACTTCTGTTTCAAAGTCCTGAAAGAAGTTACAATTAATGAAACATTTGAAAACTATTTCTTAACACACACACACACACCCACACCCAGAGAGAGACAGAGGGAGAAAGAAAGAAAGAAACAGACACTAAACCAAACAAATCAATATGTATATAAACATGCTATCAATTGGTTTTAAAAAATAGAATTAGAAATGTACAAAAAGGCACTTAAAATGGCTAAACTAGCGTATCCCAACAAAAAAATAAAAAATGCACACACAGCGGACACTTCTAAATTTGCTCAACCATATCCTCCCCTGATGTTTACAATGGTGTATTTTCAAAATATCTAGCAGTTTGTAATTACTGGCCACATTCAACTTGGAAGCAAAAGTAAATGTGGAATGCTTGAATGAATTCTATCAGATAATTTTATGGATAAAAAACAGCAATAAGCACTAGAACTGTGAATTTACTTGCAGCTAAATCCTATGACTTACCAATAGTTCCTGTTCATCTTCATCCCTGTTTCCTGATAATCCATAGGTAGGAATGTCTCCCAAAGTACGACAGAACTCAGCAGTTGCATTAAGAACTATAGACCCTCCTTCGGCCATTGTGGATTCTGAAGGTTTCTCCAAAATTGTTTTGGCTACCTACCAGAAATGATAAAAAGAGTATTACCATTTGTACCAATTGAAGCACTTTTCTTATTTCAAAAGAGAAATACTCACTGTCTCTACACTGGGCTTCACTTCAACACTTTCAAGTTGTTTTAACTTCCTGGCCTTTTTAAGGGCCAAATGTAGCTCCAGCTCGCCATCATCTGGTTCAACTTTTGTTTGTGTTAAGTCTTCTGTCACAACTAATCACAGGAAAATTAAAACAAATCAATTAATAATTGTACTGCAAATATAATTAAGACAATAATAAAAAGTTATGTCAGGAGGGAAAATATTGACTAAAAAACGGAAAGGAGTATGCAAGTCACCTGGAACATCGTCAACATCCATTACAGATTCATCTGGTTCTGTCTTAATTCGAACCATTTCTCCATTTGGCCCAGGTATCAGCTGCTCTTGTGGTGTCTGTTGAGACCGTGAACCCAGATCATTGGCTACCTCACTTTCAGGTATTAAATCATCAGCTCTTAAAACTTTTTTTCTTATTTTACGTACCTGAAAGACACACATTCATAAAAAACACCTACACTATTGTATTAATTGCTAAAATGTATTTAAAAATTGCCAAAACTGCATACTTTTTTTTTTGGTTTCTTGAATTTGACATCTATTTCTTCAGAAGTATAATAATCGGAGGCTATTTGCAATGAAGATGTTGTCAGGGATTCAATTCGTTTTTTACTCAATTTCTCACGAACAGCTTGCATTGTTCGATGTTCTCTTTCAGCGATTACATCATCTCCTACAATTTAAATGTTTGTAACATTTAACCCACATTTTACAATTTTACATGAACAATTTAAAATGATAAAAAGTCCTTACCGAGGGCAAAACTTTTCACTTTTGCACCTTCAATTTCATCATCGTATTTACTCAGGATTTCCTTTTTCTTTACATTTCCAAACTCGTCCACATCATTATCTTCATAAACATTGTAACCAAATAAATTAGCTTTCAACTTTTTGTTAGATACATTCTGAAAAAATTAATAATTTCATGAAGAAATGATGACAGAAAATGCTACAACTTGTGTCGACAATATCAGTGAAAGTTTTGATTACCTTTTCAGATCTTTCTTGATCTATGATATTAACATTTACAAGTGCATCATCTCCTTCATCTAATACACCACGATCTTTTAAGGTGAGAATTACTGTTTTGCCTTCCGAAAATCTATCCTGGAAAACAAAGAAAATCAACTTTACTTACAAATCTTTAAGAGTGCATAACAATTCTCTTCAAATTTGATTTTATACGTACAACAGCATGCTCCACTCTAAGTCCTCTTAGATCTTTAGAAGAGTACGCCTGTTTTCTCTCTGTTTGCAATTCATCCTCCACCAGCTCTCCTATGCCGAATTCAGCATCTAGTTCCTCTAACATTTTAGCCTGCAAAAAATTGATCACTAGTAACAAACATACACAAATATTTCAAGGTATTTTTAGAAAAATTGTTTAAAGAGAAAACATACCCTCTTATCAGCCTGCTCTCGCTCTTTCTGTTGCACCCTACTTTTCGTAACCCAAGCAGATGCATCATCTTCAGAATCACTATCACCCAAAGTTTTAACAGACTTGAGCTTAGCTTCAATTGCACGTCTCTCTCTCTTTTCCTGCAACTTTTGACGGATGCGATCTGATTGTGTTTTTTGTGCTATGTTGTCAGCTGGCCTATGCACAAATTCTCCCATATCTTTTCCCCCCATTGTTGCTCCTGAGAGTTCACGCTCCTTTTTCTTCTCCAGTTCTTCACTTGTGAGAGTATGAATATCATCTACTTTGAGGGGCTTAAGTCCCAAACGTGCTCGTAACTTATTAGTTTCTTCAATGGATAATGATTCACCACCTCCTCCTCCTCCTCCTCCTCCTCCTCCTCCACCACCACTGCCACTCCCACCAACTCCACTACTGCTGCTACTGCCCCCACCAATGCCTCCACCCCCACTGGATATTGATGGAGGGGGAGGCGTTGAGGGACGAGATATTTTAGGAGGTGGTGGGACAGCAATAACATCATCTGAAAATGATGTAGTTTCATAAATATACAAATTATACCATAATATAACACAATGTAAGTTGAAACTTAACACATATGTGCACACACCAAACATCAAATAAGCTCCCAAAACAACATTTCTCTAAAAACATTTCCCGGCAACCTATTTTAAAGCTCAATATCTAATATTCTTTTTTCAGCTCAGATCAGCTATTACAACACCCAAACAAGCATTTGCTCCATGTAATACTGAAGTGCATGGTTGCGTTGTGCCTGTAAAAAAATACAAGTTGAACAACACTACAAAAATCCTACTCCTGAAAATGCTAAAAAAAAATTCAGATATAAAACATTCCAAATATAGCATTAATAAATATGACATTGGTTCACACACTTGACACTTATGCTCAAGAATTATTACATTTCACTACAGAAGAGTTTCCAATCATCTTGTCTTTCAAACGTTTCCACAATCTACAAAAGAGATAAAAAAAATTGAGTGAATATTTGACTTTATACTTCAACAAATGTACTCCTGAATATATTGAAAATAAAACATTTCCTACACGTAACTTCGACTATAAAAACTTTAAGTTTTATTCAGTACATTCATATATTTTTAATCCATCTTTACTTGATATCACCAGGATGTATAATAAAATTGAATTAATGCACACCACACTTTTTAAGACAACCTTCAAACTCACGAACATCTGTTTTCCTGTAAGATTGTCCATAAAACATATTCTTAGCACAGCATTCAGAAGTAAGAAAGACAGTATTGACCAATTTTTTCACATAAACTAGCTTTTCTGAGGAAAATCATGATAGAAAGACAATCCAACATTTTTTTTCTTGTTAGGAGAATAGGTTAGGATGGTAGCACTGCCTTTCCTCCTTCATGAGACTTGTGCAACAGTTTAGCTCTAAACATTTCTTTCCATTTCTTTTTTTCACTTGAGGCACTACTTTTTTCTGTCATGGATATTATAAGCACGAGGATAATTGTAATTAATTTTCCATAAACTCTTTTGTCAATTATGAACTAAATAATAACATTCAGCTGAATCACTTGCGCAAACGATAATTATATTTGTATTGTATTTCAACACCTATAATAAATACAAAGTAATACACTCATTAAAAATTAAACACACAAGGCAATTACAAAATATGTCACAGCTTTAAATAAGAGCATCTTATTACCCAATCAAACATAATGCATCTTCCGGATCAAAAGTATTTTATTGTATCAACAATTGAACTAAAGCAATCCTAAATTATATAACTTGTGATACTATACTAACTGTGATAACTATAACTGCAAAGTTCTGATTCCATGGGGAACTATAATAACATCGATAAAAATAATGTAACATAGTTACAGTGAGTTTAACAATGTTATGTTCATACAATTGATAATTTTATACTTCCCTTTTTACATCAAACTAGTTAAAAACATTATGTACAGTCAAATCTGGACAAGTGAGAAACCTCTATTTTAATTCTGAACTACTTACACTTTTACATGAAAAATCTCTGTAAGAATTTAGAACTGATTTTACAGAGACTGCTTTTTCATTCACTTTTTTTCTCCAGATTAACAAATAGACAACATGACATTCTTGAGTTTCCCTGAAAGATAGCATTTTCCAAAATTTTTAGATGTTTTTGTACATTCCATTGGTATTAACGTGTGTAAACTAAAAATTCTGTTGAAGACGTGCAGGAAGAAAGCGCACAGATCTTTGGATGCACCATAATATACAGTTGGGAATACTGAATGTATTTGAAGAATGATGAAAATCAGCATTTTATACGAACTTAATTTAAAAGATAATATTCTCCATTATCCAAAACTCCCAAACAAACCCAAAAATAATACCCGATTCATTTTTTTAATTGAACACTGTCAACAACACATGATGTATGTGATTCGCAAGTAAAGGTAAAGGTATCCCTGTTCAATACAGGCCAATGTGGCCCATAGGTGAGGTGAAGGTAGGGGCTCCACTTAGTTGTTGCCATCGGCACAATGAGGGGGTTGTGTGGTGAACACAATTCTCCAGTTGCCTTTACGCCCAGGAAAGATACTTGGAAAGCAGGCAGAGTAGACCTTAGAGCTGCCCTGATGGAAATCACCAAATAAAAATCCCAACCTACGCCGGGATTCAAAATCAAGTCCTTATGCTCAGGAAGCCAGCGCCCTCCCGCTGAGCCACTGTGGCTCCATATAATTCGCAAGTAGTGACTAATAAGTACTACAATCTGCATTACTTGAAAAATGGTGCCCAGTTATTATATAAACCATTGAAGAGAGAAAGCACTCGATGGTAGAGTTCCAGAGGCAACAAACAGACTATGGCACGAATTGTATGCATCACTTTTAATTAGTGTTCCTAATTTTCTTTCATGAAATTTGAAAGTTCCTGTACTTTACAATGCGTTGCCTCAAAATATTATTCCATTTCTCTGGTGGGAATGTTCTTTAGCAAATATATGCATTGAGTTGTAAAAACAGAGAGAATATGAAAGAATCTCTAACTTGTAGCAAGCACCATGAACTGAATTTTTTTTCGTGTTCAACTCATCAATTTGGTATTTCAATTGAATGGAACTGAATTGAAAAAACTTTAACACTTTGCAACTTTGACATCAGGTACACGGCATATTTTTAATTTTCCATGGCATAGGCACTTGTTTTATTTGGAATGCAAACCAGAGTGACATTGTTCTCATTGCATCATATGATCTAGAAATTAGTGTGAAAGGTAGCATAAAATAAAACTATTTTTTCAGGTTTCAAAATAACCTTCAAGTAACCTCAAAATAACTTTAACTTTCTACATACACCTTCATTCTAATACAGTTTAATAGGATTTCCTTCAATATGTGTTTTTTTCTAATTTAATGTGAACATTTTACTCTAAATAATAAGAAAATGGATTCCTTTACATAGAATTTGACAAATGCTGATGTGGGTAGACGAGATTGATTAAGCAGTAGTGCCGTAGCAGTCTTGGATCAAAGGATCGTGGGTTTGAATCCCACCTCAGGCATAGTTGTGGGTGTTTTGCGATTGTGTGTTATCAATGTATAATGTGCATGGGTGTCCCTGTGGTTGGTGTCAGGAAGGGCATCTAGCCTTAAAAACATCACTAAATCATGATAAAAATAGTGTGTGGAAAATTAATAAAAACAGAGCTCACTCCCTTAGTGCCGAGAAAAATGGGAAGTAAGGCTACGTTGATGAAGAGAAAGAAAAATGAAAAACATAAAATTGGAAAAATAGGAAACTACATTTTTTAATGGAGAGGCCAAATAATCCTCTATATAACTTCTCTTCTTGAATCTGTGATACGGTATTAAAAAGAATATACATAGAACATACATATGTTGACTTGATATCCTTGTGAATGGAATGGTATCATTTATATAAATTGAATTGAAATCAAATGGTGTATCTATCTAGACATACATACAAATTTTCTCTGTTTCTCAAAACACTGATTTCCTTTTAATCCCAAGATTATCAACTAAGAGATTATCATCCAAATATCTAGCAAACTAATTTTAAAAATTTCTTTCATGAACGGCAAAATTGCACTTTTAATTTTCTCAACAATTTAAATATTGCATTCCTTAAAGCAATAAAATGTGAAGTTAATCAATCGCTTCTTAATAACTTAGTTCAAAGACACATAGAAATAGAGAAAGTTTGCAATTCATTTTATTCATTTCTTAGCTAGTAAATCAATATAAATAAATTCAATAAATGATATTTATTGCTTGCACTAACATGGACATCTTAATGCTCCTTCATTTGATTAATTTACAATTGCAGATTTTCATTAATGAGATTCAAAAACACGTTTTCAGTTTGGAAATATATCTATATCTATATCTATCTATCTATCTATCTATCTATCTATCTATCTATCTATCTATCTATCTATCTATATACATATATATATATATATATATATATATATATATATATATATATATACATACATACATACATACACACACACACACATATCTACATCTAATTTACACCAAAGAAAAAATTGCTACATTAATCTCAAAGTCAAAATTAGATTCTTGAACACCTTCATGGCAGTTGAAGGGACACCCCCTATCCTACTGGTCATGTACAACATTTAAGTACCAGCAAAAAGTTTTTCTCCTATTATCTGAATCAGACAACAAATCCCCATGTGATTTCTGAAGTCTAAACTTCTTGTGCGTAAGAGCTTTCCCCAGACCCACCCAAGAATTTTCGAAGTAACTTACTTTCTTTTGACCACCTTACTGACATGTCAGAAGTATTTAATTGATCCATTATGTTTCTATTCCCAAAATATCCACTGTTCCACATTCCTATAGCTACAATTTTTATTCAAGAGTAAGAAAAATACTGTTATAAAATACACAGATCCTGAATTTAAGATGCACCTGGGAATATGGATTTTTGTCTTGTCGATGGGGTAATAGCAATTTACGTTTGTTTATCTTCCCCTAACGTTACTTACATTTTTGGCATTTTCAGATTGTTCTAGTATTCCAAGATTTCAACAAAGAACAAGGCTCACCAAGAGCTTATCCCCTATATCATCTTGACGGTGAAAAGCTCATAAAAGTACACAATGCACCAAGATCTGTGACTACTGTCTGGACAAATGTTGGACAGCTCAAAATGTTTACACTTGCCTGAACCCAATCTGGACATTAGTATTAATGAGCTCTACACAGAGACCACATATCTTCCATAAAATAAAACATGAAAAGCAACAACTGATTTTTACCGGTTCATAGATGAGCTAGGTTAATTCTGGCAATTTTTTTTTTCTTATGAAAGATTCATCAAGGAAGTTTGAGAGAAAAGCAGAAACTCACCCAGCTTGAGAAAATTTGTGGTTTCAATTTCAGACTGGGGAAAAAATAAATTTTGGAACAAATATTCTGTAAACTGTAGGTGGGAAAATTAGTGGGTTTCTTACATGTGGGATGAAGATCCCCAATAATTTATACATTGGGACTCGGGACACCTCACATTATCTCTTTGTAAATGGGGTTAACTCTACTGTAAGTGCAGCATATAAGATTATAATTCACCTAATGAATGTTTACATGGTAAAGGAATATATTTCTCTCCATTAAGATTTATCTTGGCAACAATGAAAATAACAATTAATTTAATGTATAATCAATTTTCTGGTGAGAGGAAGGGCATTTCACTTTTATGCTACTTACTTACTTAAAACTAACTTAAAAAATACTACAATTCTTATAAAAATATCTGAAGTAGAAAAAAATTTTTTTTGATAGCCTCTTGTAAAAGCAGTTCTTACAGGGCACATGTAGCATGCTAAAAGTTAGATGATGCTCAAGTGTTCGGATAAATCTGTGAATGCAACAATAAAAGCAAAATACTTTTGTCTGATTGCATCAGCTACTGCTGACCTTAATGTACAGGGTATTTATAAGGGACCACTTTGACAGCAACTGCTTGGCTACTTCTGGCAACATAACTGCATATTATGTCAAAGCACTTAATTCATTGACGCATTTGTTCAGTTCAGTCCTTTAAAAATAGCTGCATCACTATCTCTAACAATGCCATTGCCCTACACACATTCTCTGTTTTCCAACCTCTCAAACTGGTCCCTTTTTAAATTAAAGATTTTATTTTGCTTGTACCATTGCACCACTTAACTTATCAGTACTGTATTGCAACCTTTCCTACTTGCAAAATAAAATGACACCTACCATTCGTATCATAAAGACTTATAATTGGTTTGTATATGTCATGCACTTCATCTCTTTTCACAATTAATTCATTTTGTATTTTTTATTATTATTATTATTATTATTATTATTATTATTATTATTACCATCAATTTTTACAGAGGAAAGAAAGGAAAGAAAAGAAAGAAAAAGAGAAAGGAAAAAAAAGTCAAATTACTTAAAAAACTCAGCAAAGCGGAGGAGAATTGAACATATTTCAAATCCTTTCCTACACAATAATATATTTGTAGGGCTAAATAATGCACATTCTTGATGCTTTTGAACTTGCTACAAATTCTGTTTGAATTGCTACTAAGTAACATTCTATACTAAGTAACAGACTCTTAACATGATTGGGATGAGGTTTTATAGACTGCACAAATGGATGTTATCAAGACATTCTAAAATAACTTTGGATTTCATTTTAATATTCCTTTGTGAATTTTTTAAACATTTCACCCTTTATCAAGATGGAACACAAGAAGTTCTTAAAAAGCAGGAAACTGTACTCAGACAAATGACAGCTTCCTTAATATCAAATTACCGCCTGGATTTTCTTCATATGATTGTATTTGCAGATTGTACAGCAGATGGTAAGCATAGGAGCAGAAAGAAATGTCTGTGAAGTAACTGTTACGAAATGTCTTTAAGAAGTTGAATCAATACAACATATCTTGAACTTAAAATACCATGCCTAACAAAAAATTATAAAATTGATACATACACCATGTTACAATAAAATTTCTACAAAAGTGTTTTTTCTTCACAAAATTTATGGCAAAACCATGTGTCTGGAACACTTAACCAATAAAACACAGCAAAAATCTTCATTCCTCTAGCAATTAGTGATGCGACACTGATGTTAAAAATACATTGACTAAAAACCATCAATGTTTGTAGACCTCTAACATTAAATGTGGGTGAATTAAAATTTAAATTGACAGTAATAGTGTTTATCAAATCGCCAAATAAGGGTAGGGGGAGGGGGGGGAGGGGGAGGGGACAGACCCTACACCCCCAGCGTATTTGTTGACCATATCTTAATGACGCGAAATGAATATGAAGAAAGAGGAAATGCAAGGGCATGGAGGTTATCTCGGGCGAGAGACTTTGGTGGATGAAGTTAGTTCAAATAGCGTTCCTTTGGTTCCAACACCTAAATAACAGTGATGCTATCAGTTATTATTTTTTACTTTAATTTTTCCAGTATTGTGATCATGGGAATTTTTCATTCAGAAACAAAACATTGAAAAATTAAAAATGATGTTAAAATCATCATTATCAGTGTTTATAGATCGATGTTGCATTCCTACTAGCAATGCATTACTTTAGATAACAAACATATTGTTCCCCTTCAATAATTTACAAGAATTCCCTCTTACTCTTTTGTTCATTTCTTCCATTGGCAGTGACCATTTAACCATTGAAGGAGATAAATTGGTAACGCTATTTTGCAATGTCAGAATACAATGAAAGCTCTCAACATGGTTTACTGCAATAATAAAAATAATCACAACCAATTGCTTCCAGAGCACCCCACACACACACACACACAAGCTGATGAACACAGGCAAGACACACATCAACAAAGACCACTCTTTTACACAGCTTAAAAGGGGATGAATGAAGCAAGGACCGGAAACAGTTGTAACAGCATCCCAAGAGCAGTCATTGAAAACACAATACTATAATAAAGTATTCTTGAAATTTTCCAGAATGATATACGCCCCATTTCCATGCATCATATTGTCTCCATGTGCACAGGTTACACTTCACCATACAGTTTCTACTTTTTTTGATGATAATAAATCAATTCAATTGATTCTTCAATTTTGGTTAAGTATTCATCAACAGAAGTAATAGGGTTTGTAGTTACTTCAACCGGCAGATCTGTAATAGCTGAATGTTTGTAAATATTTATTTTTATATACCACCTATGGATTTACTGGAAAGTGGAACTAGCAGTTCAAAGACTCAAAACAGTAGTGCAATTCTCAATTTCTAAAGATGAAGAAAAATTAATGTCCAATAACAATTCATCTACCAAGTCAATTGTGATAACAGGATGAAGTGAAGGAACATAACCCATTAAAATATTATCCCACCATGTTGTTTAATGAAAATAAAACTTTTTCCCCAACACAGGTTTTTTAAATGAAATTATCCCTTCTTCCAAATCTTGAATGAAATCCATTAGAATATATGTTCTGGTTGAAATTTTGCAATGGTCCTTCACTGATAATATAATTACATAGCAATTCATTCCCTTAATGAGATTATGCTTTTAAATTGGTTGTCGCAATATCATTCTATTTACTTGTTATTTAGTCCCGTATTTTAAATAATGGACAACCACAATGAAAACTGCCAAAAACATTCTTTTTACAAAATTTTATTAACTTGTGTTACGTTTCAGAGACTGTTCTGTCTCCCTCATCAGGTACAACTAAAAATTTAATTATAACATTTTTCATTCCCTACGTTCCATCCTAAAATTTCCATGATACATGGATTATAGGATAAAAGAGATTTCCTTCACCCATCCAAGCCATTTTGTTAATAAATGCCAAAGAAACATTTGATCTATTAAAAGAAAAGGCGTAACAACAAGCAAATCAGTCAAAAAAATTGTGATTTGTAGCATACATCAATAGCTTTAAGTATTAATTAGGAAACTCACAAACATGCAATATTATAATTTTCACAAACATATGCAGAGGTAACCATTTTTAAATAATTACTTCTACATGTCAAAATGTAAATTATTGATATTAAAGTTCTTAGTTCTCATATTTAACAGCTTCATGCGTGTCTATTTTGCAATTTTTAGTGACTGTAAAATAAGCAAATATTTTCAACTTCTATATCAATTTATGTCTAAAGACAGTTTCTTCATGACTACAAAAGGCTTTTGGCTCAAAGACTAAGGCATTTAAATGGTCTCTAAATACCATTTGAAGTCACTTTTTTCCTATTTGCTTTTCATAAAATATGACATGAAAAATCCTCTACACTTTTAAGGTTCTGTAATGATATTCCCAATTCAACATTTAAAGGCATTTTCATTTGGACACGATTCAAAATAGCCTTTATTTTACTTTTCAATGGCTTGAAGTAACCTCTCAGTTATTGCTCAGCAACACCAAATAAAACCATGACTTGAAATTACACAGCACTTCATCAGTATTACAAAATAAATAAAAGTTTTTTGTTGCAGCATTACAATACTTTCATTATAAACATAAGTAGTATATGAGTATACAGAAAGACTTCATATTCACATTCCAATACCATAGCGGTAGCTGGAGATACCCATGGGAGAAGGGGGCCCCTGAGAATACATTACAATGTAATTGAAAGACAACTTCATATATTGAAGACACAGATGACCCAATGTGTTTCTTGAAGAACTACTTCAACATTAACTTTGTTGCTGCGAAAGCATGAATGCCATCTATATCAAGATACTTAAGAATAAATTCAAAGTGTAAATGGGTGGGCCTGGCTATAAGAAAATGCCAGAATGCCTTGGCAACAGTTTCAATTTTCCTTTCTCACCTTTATTTCTAACAATAGAAAGTATTGAAATTGTGTGACAGAAAACCGATTTTTTGATAGAAAAACTCTTATTGCCACGACCTGGTAATGATAAACTGGGTAAATCTTGTTTCTCTATTTAGTAAATTACTTGAAACACATGTTTCAAGCATTTCACATTTTGTGGATCTTGATCAAGAAAAATTGATTGATGGCAAAACATCACTAGTTTGCTTGAAGTCAATGCTTGTCTCTAAACCGTTCACATGTTTTTCTGCAAAATTGATATTCTGTGATTGATTTATAGAAATTATGAGGTTCAAACGAATATTTTGATTTTTAGGGGTACTTCGCAGAAAACCCACTTTTACATTTTTAAAATTTTCTCAAAAACAGGTCTAATTTTTTTTATTGAACTTCGTCTTCTGATATTGTAAAGGAAACTTAAATGAATGGCACTGTTATTTTCATTGAAACCCTGCTTTTTCAAAATTGCAAAAAGTTCAACATTTTTTCTGTGTCTTCTTACAACTAAAACATTGAGAGATATTTTTTCTTTAATGAAAAACAAACGAACACACCGTTCTCCAAAAATACGGGTAGTTTTCGTGAAATTCAGGCAATTTTTAAACAATTATTTTCTAAAAAAATTAAATGGCTCCAAATTATCCCTTTTTTATTTTTTAGTCATAAGTACCAAAGGACAGGGGGGAAAAATGGCCTCTTGTCAGTGAATCACTGTTTTCGAAAATTGCGAAAAGTGTATATACTGCAAAAGTACAATACTGAAAATAGATATTTTTGTCTAAATGAAATGAACTAAAAGATCAATTTTTTTTTAAATAAGTATTTTTCGTGTAATTTCAGCTTGAAGTGAATGCAATTTATAAAAACATTTTCACATAAAATACTCTAATTTTTAATTTTCCCCCCCATGGATGCTTAAAATTATGGCACCAATCTGATTTGAAAAATGGGAAAAGTTAGAAATGAAGTGAGAAAATATGTACTGTTAAAACACCACGTTTTAAAGAAATATCAGATAATTCTTGAAAGATGAAACTAACACTTAGCCTTAAGAAAGATTTTAATAATGGTGATATGCTTGCCTTAAAGATGATGCCATACTTGCCCGAGTATGAATTGTAGGAATGGCTCATTAACCCAGTGAGTTAGTTTCTCGGAACTAAAATTTTACTTGGATAACTATGGTAATTAAGATCTATGTGATGAAATGGTAACTTTGAACTGAAACGAACAACAATGCTCAGGGCCATTTTATGCCCTTCCCTCTTTTGTCAAACTAAAAAAATGTAACCTGATTTCTGGTTTGAGGACCATTAAAAGTAACTGATATTGTTTAAAACCATAAGCAAAAATGTCCTCTTAAAAAAAAATGTATTAACATTAATAGCAAATGTAGGTGAATTTTTCTCTATTAGAATTAAATTGCGCAGGCAGCATCAGAAAGGTCTTGCAACAGATGGGAAACAAGCAGTCTAAATAAATTGCCTTCATAGATTTGATTAAACCTCTTCTTGTGTTAATGACACCTGACAAAGGTAATGAAAGATTTTCATTACAATTTAAAATGAGAAAGCAACACTTGTAAACCCAAGTACTGAAAAAATCCACAAGAAATATAATTTAATTGATTAATTCCACAACTGCAAATTATTTTCTCAACATCTTGATTATATTTTACTGGCTCACAAAAGTTAAAAAAATATTAACATTTCAGTTATCTATTTCATATAATAACAACTTGAAACTGGAAGCACAAATGTTTCAAACTCGAGGTGACAAACACATTGAGATAAATTAATGAGAAAACCAAATAAAAGATCAAGTGATACTTTTTGCAAATGAAAAGCCATTATTTACATATATACATATAATTGCAGATATGTAACTATCCACTGTTTTTGAAACAGCTCCATTGCTCTTTTGCCCCTTCACATGCTGGTATTAGCATATACAATACCAGCATATAAAACCCTTTGAAAAGCAAATCAAAAAACTCCCTAACAATTGATAGCCTCATTCTGAAATTAAATACTGAAGCCTTGGTTGTATCAAAATCAGAAGGACCAGAAGCATCATACACCATTCTAATCACTCGGTTAATTCAAACAAGCCATTCTCCTTTAGCTGTCATAAGATGGCCACAATTACATATGGACTGGGCACACCTGGCGAAGAGAAATCTGCTGACAATAGAAGAAGTAAATTCGAACAACAACAAGAAGGTGATGAGTCTATCAAAATAAAACACTTTAGACTAGTATACGAACTTGTGAAAGAGCCCTTCTATATTGAAGAATTGCAACTGCAGCTGCTCTTGATGCTAACAAAGAAGCAATGAAACAAATTGGTAGAAAAAATAAATTCATGCAGAAAGAATTCTATTCTACAACACAATGACAAGATCTCACTCGAAACTAGCCAACTATGAACTCAAACATCTGATGACGTGATTTGCTGTTCACTGTTTTCAACACAGACTTGCAGTAACAGAAAATATCACAAGATTTCAATTTTCAGTGTAAATGCAAAATGTGCAACAAGTGCTGCAGCTGTCATCATGTGATATGTGAAAAACGAAAAAGGTCACGACCGAGTTTTGTACCAAGGAGTAATAGATACCCCACTTTGTGCATACACACTGTTTGAAATTGCATGAGCATATGGAAGCAACAGAACCTACTCGTGACCAGATGATTACAAAGATCAATGGTATGTGAATAAATAAGCAGAAATATTACCAGGAACAAAACAGTGTTTAAATACAGACATGTAGATATACAAACACACACTAATGAAGACCATTGAAGAACCTTAAATAATTATAATAAGAAGCAACACATACTAATACACTGAATTAGATTGAATGAAGAATTAATCCCATTCTGCAATCTGCGCGTCACTTCATGGAAATGCTAATTTAAGATCTACAATGAATTTCTGATGTTATTGATTTGAGCATGATTCTGATGATATGAGCATATGGAAGCAACAGAACCTACTCGTGACCAGATGATTACAAAGATCAATGGTATGTGAATAAATAAGCAGAAATATTACCAGGAACAAAACAGTGTTTAAATACAGACATGTAGATATACAAACACACACTAATGAAGACCATTGAAGAACCTTAAATACTTATAATAAGAAGCAACACATACTAATACACTGAATTAGATTGAATGAAGAATTAATCCCATTCTGCAATCTGCGCGTCACTTCATGGAAATGCTAATTTAAGATCTACAATGAATTTCTGATGTTATTGATTTTTTTCATTCCTGTCACTAAATATTTATCAAATGTAAAATAAGTGCAAAACAATGAAGTTGTCTGACACCTTGTCACAAAAAAGTACTTTTTTATAATTTTGTTTTTATTACAAGTACATTTAACTATTGTTGATAACTTGAAACTACTGTCAATACAATGAATCAGCCAAAAAGGCAGTATCCATGTTTCAGCACTGTAGGCACCTGAGCCTTCATGTCACTAGTTATTCCGATTCTCCCAGAACAATTCTAGAACGATCCAGTTGAAATAGAGTCAATTCACTTATCCTGTCAAGAACAATTTAATGTGTTAACCTCTGTAGGCGTTTTTAAACTTCTTCACAATGAGTTTTAGGAGTTCCCTGACATCCGCATCACATATTTTATAATTCACTGAAAAATTAAATTTAATTAACGTCAATATGATCAATCAAGGCAAATGATTTGTATACGCTGGAAAGAGTGTAAAATAATTCAGTCATTCACCAATGTTCAACTAAGTGCCTTCAAAACATTAAAAGCACAAGTTTTTCTAAATTTCTTCCAGAAGATCCCAAAAAATGCGCACAGAATTGCACCAGTCAATTTGTCTTGAGAGAAATTGAACGAGTGAACTGATCACCTCTATAGGTGACTTAATTCATACAAAACATTTTTTAGTAGCCTAAAAAACTAAAATTATTAGAGAAACAACTAAGAATCTTCTCGAAGGATCCAATCCGCAAAAATATGATCTGTCCCCCACCAAGAGATCAAGACACATTGAATGACACATTTGTAATGATTGTCGTGTTAACAACTGGAGATGATAACTGAACAGATGACATTACTTGAATACTACATAATAATAATAATACAGATAAAAAGAAATCATCTTCATATTATGCTTTCATGAAGTACAGAATTAGCAACCCCTCTTAATTTTTTCCCCTCACAAAAATTTATGCTAAAAATTTTAATCTAAGAAATTGAAAATAAAAAAGTCCTAATTGTTACAAGAATAGAATGCAATTAACTGTCAAAGTTCAGCAATTATCACATTTTCAACTTCAAGATACGTGCACTATCCATGAAATCCTTTCATTTTTCAGAAATTAATGGGTTACATTTTACAAGGAATAAGTTCCTTTTTCATATTTATGCTTCTTGTGGAAAAGTACATTCCATCAATCTCCGTCAAAATACAAACAAATTCATATATAATTCAACTCAAGATTTATCTTTTCATAGAAACATTATAAAGTAACTTTACACAGGGAACATTTAGAACACTAAAAACACAAAAGAATGGTTCCAAAGAAGCAAATTATCTACATACAACAAATATACAGTACCTTTTCTTCAGTGTCTTAGGCATCCACATGGGAAGGCCAGAAGACTCATCTTCTGGTGCACTTTTCTGAAATAGGACAAAAATGCAGGCAAAATTACAAAATTCTTAATTAACCATCAATCATCACACACAGTTATTAATACTATTCAACATTTTTACATTTCATGTTGTTAGATACTTTGTGCTCATATTTCTCATTTGACTTATTTGATAATCCATTTGAATCACTCAACTTTTATATGCACTTTTTTAGTAATATTTACATTATTACAGCTTCCTGTGACAATTCTTGTTAAACTCTCAAAAATAATGCAACACATCGTTAACATTATTCATTTCATTAATTAGTCAGAAGTTTCAAAATTGTCAGAAGATGTGAAGAAATTAAGACATACAAAAATGTATATCAAATGAGAAATGCAGCATAACTTCAGTTTGTAACTAAAATATTCAAATTTCTGTGTGTGTTGACTGATATACATGAAACCATTCAAAAAAACGCACTTCAGCTACAAATGTGTGAACCATTGTCATCATAAAGAATACGACAAACACAATACAGTGTGCGATTAACTGTACAGCCCTGTAAATGCAACCTGAAAAATAAAAAGTTATATGTAGTTCTCAGCCCCAAATTTATGTATCCTCTTTAATCCATTGCCTGGCCTCAGGAAAAAACATTGACCTGCTTCAGCAACTGAACACCGTCGAGTACTATAAGAAACGTCAAATCTTCGCCAATTTCTTATATAGAATGGTTTTTATTCCTTAAAATACAAATGCTTACCTTCTGAATCATAATCTTCGTACTTCGAAACCAATTCCCCATTCTTTTCTTTCTTTTCTCTTTTCTTTTCTTTATGGTGATGTCGTTTGTGATGTCTATGTCTTTCTTTTGAACGCTCCCGAGAACGGGATCTACTCCTGTGCTTCTTCTTTTTGGATTCATGTTTATGCTTCTTGGGAGACCCCATTGTCAACGAATTATTGTTCAATGCCACAAATTGCTCTTCGTTCAATAGTTTCCACTTGAATTATCACAGTACAACTACGAAAATCACTATTCCATAGCATTCAACGGATGCACACAACAGAACCAACAGAACGCTCGCCTGATCAATGCTCACATATATCCCATCATATATATAATTATATCATAAGCTAAGAACGAGATCGAGATCCACGAAGTTAAAATGGCGGAACTTCTATCAAACACAGAATATGCACACATCGATATCAGTGCGTTTCGTGCACATTCTATGAACAGGCAGAATAAAAAGCAATACTGAAAACCTAACGCGCCAAAAAGTGACTTATTTACACTGAAATTGAAATTCCGGCGAAAAAAACAACACCAAACCCTGTTTATCGGTGACTCACAATTGCAGTGCAACATGCAGTTAACTCAAATTTGAATGAGTGAGGAATTCGGCTCTATTTCTTCATGAGGTAATTTTTTTTTTATGTATGGACTCTCTGGCATTACTATTTTGAAGAGTCGGTGTGGAATGTTGAAAGTGATTGGAGTTTGAAGTTTGTCAATCCAAGTTATTACATATAGATGACATTTATTCGAATAGTGAACATTGTTTCCAGTATTCAGATTGGTTCTTCAAGAAAGATTTTCTCGACAGCACCCGCTTTCACTTGTGATATGAACAATGCCATGTGATTTGTTTTGTCACTGCTGACCGTGGATACGACTTGTTTGTTCAATAAGCATGGCTCAGACCTGGCTTGAGAAGATCAAGAAATCTGAAAAAATAGGCTTGATTCAAGATGGTAAATTGACAGTTTTTTTTATTGGCGACAGTACTTCCATAAATGCGTTTTCTCCTAGGAGTCAGATTTGTGTCTTCCTGGAACTGTAATTTCCTTTTCATTATGGTAGTGTCAACTTTGTAGGGGGAATTTAAGAATTGAATGTGAAGATTTGTGACATTTGTTATAGTAATTTCTGTATAAATATGTTCAGTATGTTGACTAGGATGCATAGTTGACCCCAGTGCAACCAGGGATTGACGGGGGAAAATTAAGATAAATTGCAATGCAAGTTTTGTTAATAGAAATCAATGAATTTTGCTTCAAAATTAAATAAAAATTATGAATTCCGCACAAACTTCTTTGGTGATTCAGATTGTATGCATGTACTTGCTGTAAATATGAAAGCTACAGAAATGTGTGATCAGTATTACATAGATAAATGATTACTAATTAATTAGAGTACTGTAAACTATTCAAAATTATTGTGGTTGATGCAGTCATTTCTACCATTCTTGCAATCTCTCCCTCTGGAAATGGTGAAAAGAAACCTGAAATGTATCATCTCGTTGCAGGTAAACGTAAAGTTCATTATCGCTTCCGGGAGGGTGAAGAAATGGTTGAAGAATACAGCATGGACACGGATGTACTTGTGAGAAGAGCTTGGAGGAAAAGAGGCACGTTGGGAGCGGATGGTATTTGGGAAGTGGAAATTGGAGATCCAGAACCAAATAGTTCCAACTTTGAATCTCTTGGCATAAAAGAGAGTAATTCTGCAGTTAGTACCTCATCTATCTTACGTAATTGCTTGCAATTTTTTTACCCCGAAATTATAAAATAGCCTTTTTTGGATTTACAGCCTTTCGTCGCGAGAAGAATTACTAAATCAAATCTAGAATGGAGGATTAGAAATCTTCCCTACTCGTTAGATGTTTACACTGTGACTGCAGAACCTGAAAACAGATGTATTACCGTTCGTACCTCTAATAAAAAATACTTCAAAAAATTGTCTGTACCAGATTTGGAACGTGCCGGTTTGCTACCAGAACAAGGAAGAATCAAGTTTACTCACCAACACAATACTTTGATAATTACTGTGAGTAAACTTTCTGCAGTATGAATTTATTTTCTTAAACCATTTGCAGTATAAAATCACATTTTTTTTCTTTCAGTATCAGAAGCCTTCTGAAGTTATTCAATTGGAGAAAAAGATTCTTGAAGAAGTGAAAGCTGTTAAAGTGGCTCATGATGGAGATGCATCTAAATGTAATCCTAGTTGAAAATGCAGATCATTCCAGGTGTGAGAAACAGTAATTTTAGCAAAGTTACTATTACTAACCAGGAAGAAACAATTATGTTCCAGAAATATTTATTTTGCTGTCACCTGTACATTTATTTACAACAGTTACACGCACCAAGTAAGAGTATTGGAACCAGATGTAAATATACTATTGATACACATTAATACCCCGAGTGCCTTTTTAATAAAAATCACCTCACCATTCTATGCATTCTTTCATGTCTCCAATGCCCTCAACTGTGATATTTAACAGAACAGTACCTGCAGTAGGTATATGTGTTAGACATTGTCTCGGCTCCAGGAGCTGGAATGTTCAGCATGTTCCTCTTAAATGAATATGAAAAACTACTGAAACGATCAGCTACACCCTAAAGGTCACGAGTACAAATTTTGTAAAACCACTTGTTCCAGATCTTGTATGAGAATGCTGTTTTGATTTGTGAAACTAGAACAGTCTGCCAGCAACCAACATCGCTTTCTCTGGCACTGTAACTGTTATTTCCTTCGTCCTGGTTGGTATAACATTTCAATGGAAATAAACATTCCAGGAAAATAAAGTATACATTTTTAAAACAAGATGTGCAGGCCTGCCTCCAAGCTTCTACAATTCGATAACACGCACACTTATCACTTCGACATTCATTCAAACAATCAAGATCTTGCAGAACAATTCACTTAAGTCCTACTGGGTCTATTGTGCAGGTAGCATGGCTAAATCTTGCTCTGTTGCACCACAGTCGGGGGCGCTGACCGTCAATTCTCACACACAGCCAGTGCTTCCTGGCGCTCCTCTTCCAGCTCCTTCCCAGTGGCATCCAACATGTTGCGTGCAAAATCATTAATTGGCAGATCCTATGCAATTGAGATGCAAAGTTAGATTAGGTTATATTTGACATTATGGGTGCACAAGAGTGACAACTCAAATGGTTATTTTGCAGGAAAATAGTTTTATTCTGATTGGAGCCACAGATTCTAAGACTATTTTACTCATATCAACTGCCTTGAGCTATAAAGTATTTTACTACTAAATTTTTATTTTTGAGAAGTGTCACTTCACTGCTGCACCAGTTTTTAAGTAATAATTACATTTTCAGCTTTTAGTTACCTTAACAATGGTCCACTTTCTGTTTTGAATAGTAACAGGAAATGAGAATATAACATCCTTGGGGGCTCCATAAGAACCATCAGATATCACTCCCATTGATACATGCTGTCCCGAAGGGGTCCCCAACCAAATATCTCTCATATGGTCCCCAGCAGCTTTGGCAGCAGACATAGCAGATGACATTTTACGAGCAGCTATAACTGCTGCTCCGCGAGTTTGTACCGTCTACAACAGATTTTTATTTTCTGTTACCCTTGCTTGCAGATTAAAAAAAGTATGTTATAAATGCAATGATACAAGTACTTACTTTCACAAACTCTGTAGTTAGCCATGTATTGTCTTTAATGGCTGATTCAGCACTGACAGTACCTCCGCTCTCAACAATTGCATGTCTTGCGTCAGGAAACTGAGTTGAAGAATGATTACCCCAAATTATAACATTCTTAACTTTATCAACTGGTACATTCAACCGAACAGCAATTTGAGATTGTGCCCTGTTCTGGTCTAGTCTAGTCATGGCAGAAAAATTCTCTCGTGGGATGCTGGGAGCATACTTGGAGCAAATGAGAGCATTTGTATTGGCAGGATTTCCTACCACCAGAACTTGCACAGTTTTCTTGGCAAACTTATCAAGAGCTTCTCCCTGAAAAACAAAATTTTAATCAAGACTTTTTACATCTGGAAATGATATCTCACAATTCTACATCCTTATATACATACTTGTGCCTTGAAAATTTTAACATTTGCTGATAGCAGGTCTTTACGTTCCATGCCTTGTTTACGAGGCATTGCCCCAACAAGAAAAGCTGCTTCAACATCCTTAAAAGCTACAGCTGGATCAGCAGTTGGAATTACTTCACGCACTAATGGTAATGCACAATCATAAATTTCCATCACCACTCCATTAAGTACGTCCATCATAGGTGGGATATCCAAGAGTGATAGAATGAGAGGTTGATCTTTTCCAAATACGTCGCCATTTCCAATTAGGTAAATAAGAGAATATGCTATTTGACCAGCTGCTCCAGTAATAACAACACGAATTGGCTCAGGCTAAAGGGCAGAAATAAGAGCAAAGATGAAATGAATCAGCATTAAGAGCAAAAATGAAATGTAAATTTAAGATTTATACAAATATGAACACGTTGCTTCCTAGTGTTCTCCACATAGCTTGATATCTTTGATTTGCAAAGCATTCACTGTCATATGCAGGCTGCTACTAGAGCACATTTTATTCTAAAACCTATTTGTCTATTGTGATCCTTATTTTCTGAAAATGGACTAAACTTTAACATTTTTTTATATTATAGATATATTAAAAAAAGCTAATATAGTTTTTATCTATTTATTTGGTACATGTTGTTACAAGTCTTAAAATAACAAAAATTTAGATCATACAAAAAAAAAAAAAAAAAAAAAATCGTGAACCATAATTTTGAAAAAAATCTACACACATGTATGTATCCTTCGGTTTATTTTTTTGAAGTACGTATTGTTACAGAACTTTTTTTTTGTATGAATGATCCGATTCTCGGAATTACTAAATTGAGCAATTTTTTGACGTTTACATTCACACCACGCCTATTAAACAATTTCCATTGGCAAGGGTTTCTCATCCATTAAGAAATGACAAATACGAATAAATTGATAGCATGCTTCGCAAATCAATATTTCGACAGAACCTATCATTTTAAAATTCGATCGTTCGAATCTTCGTGTCCTGATACCAACTTCAAGGTTCTTGAAGGTCATTTACAATTAGTAGCAAATTATGTTCATATAACACGCGGACAAACTCCATTAACTCAGAAACGTTGTTTTATACAAATTATACTTACCATATTTGTAGAGGGACTTTTCACTTTATTCTCTTCCAATAACAAACTAGATGTAACCGGCTAACAGCAACAACACAATCCCACACGGTCCCGTCCACCAAGTAGAAGACAACTGACGGCAGCTGAACTTGACGGTCAACCGAGAGCAAACACTTACCAACCTACGTGAATAAGATGCAGCCTGTTCCGCCGGATTACGATGAAAAAAACGATTATGAAACTTAATGTTCCATTACAGCTTAATCAAATATGTAAAATAAAATAGTAGCGATGTACGTAATTTGCGATTTCAAATATTGGGCGATAGTTGGCCAGCATGATACCTATTATGAAATAAGTTACGTAAGGAACGAACAAGAGACCTTGCACCCAAATGCGCCCTCACGTGTTGAGGGACGTAGCTTTTAGATCGTAGGTTTCCTACAAGTATTGTAACAAAAATGTAAATGAGTTTTAACATTATTCTTTTTATTCTGTGTTCAAAGATGGAAGTGGATAAGACTAAGCAGAGAAGAAATTGAGCACACCGAAAAATGTTTGAAAAATAATTAGAATGAATCCAAATATTGTTCGTAAGGCCTGATTGTTTTACAAAATTCAGACCCACATCAAATATACAATTAAACACACTCGCAAATGTTAGTATTTACATGCAATGTAAAATTAAAAAAAATAATTTTAATTTATTTAAATGCAATGTAAAATTCTTATAAATCCCAAGAATTAGAACATCACGAAAAATCCGCCATTCATAACGCCTTCAAGATTCCCGTAGTGGGGCTACTAAAAAACGAAATTCGTAAAAGTTTTGTCCATAATCTATCAGACGCAGAACGAGTGTATCGTAAAAATAAAACACACAACGAAAATGTCTCATATATTTTTAACTGTCGTATGGTATTTACTTATTTAACGCAAAAAAAGTAAAAACAGTGACATACGGGAACAGTGCAACCTGTTGAACAAGTGCAATATACTCGCAGTGCACAGAAGGCGTCAGACAAGTTGCTTAGCTTACTGTACCAAGCGCGTAAACAAACATACTTTCTTCAGTGACGTGAGCGATTACGTACCTTGATAGACATTTTTGCCAATGCTTATTGAGGAACGTGGTCGGTGAATGACATGTAGAAATGATTCGCATTCATTTCACAAACGTTGATTACCTTGTGCTACGGCAGTGGTACTTCATATTATGTATATCAATCCGCCAAATGGAGTATGTTCGCACAAAACCAATGAATTGAAATAACTATACTGCAAGAAAAGCATACTTCAAAACTGTCGTTTTAATAAGTATTACTTTTACGGATAATTCTTTGATTTAAAAATCGACGTGTGGCGAATTGCAAATTCTGTTGAAAGCGTGTTGAACGCGAATAGCGCGAACTCTGATATTAGCCTGTGGGTTGTCCGTTTACCTTCGACGCGCATAGTTTCACTTTGATTTTCTCCATCATATTAATATTCTCCCATAATCCATCCCAAATTCTTACAATGTATAATAGATATCGGAACAAACTAAATTACTCCTGAAAACTAAACCCTAGCCTCCAACTGCACTCACTGAATTGTCACTTCTGATGCATTATCAGCTGGTGCTCGGTTAGACAGGAAATTAGTGTACATTTCGCAGGGTAAAGCGGTCATTGACTACGCTCAGCTGTCAAAATGTCTCAAAATGCGAACCTGTCAAAACAACCGTCCCCAAGCCCGAACGAAGCGTCCAGGCGACACGGAAGACGCGCTATGAATAACCCCTCCACTCAACATATCCCACCAGAAGGCCCAATGCATTTTTTAAAATATAATTCTTCCACATCCAATACAAGAAGTATTAACTTTGATTCAATATTCTGGGGATGCGTAATTTATTACAAACTGTTTTACCATAAAATACTGTTAAAATATTTTTGAAATTGAATCCCCACCTTTATTGCGGATCGCGAGGCCCCTGACTTCGGGGACCCTGGCGTGATGCACCGCTTACACCTATTATTGTTGGAAAGTTTGTACGTGCTCGGAAGAGTCGTATCCTTCTATTGAGCTGACATTTCTTAAATCCACCTCCCGAATATTTTTAATTTCTCCCATACGTAATGTCGAGAAAGTTATGTAATGCTGCAAAATGTCAATTTCGATATTTTGACGTACGAATAATGGGAAAATATTTTTTTAAATAAACGTTTCGGTGATTCCCAATACCTAAAAAAAAGTATTTTATTTACCGCTTCGAAATGTCTGTCCGTAAACAATACTAGCTCCTACACCGTGTACAGATTTTTCACCAAAATGAATTTTTCCTGATTGATGTAGTTGAGCAGTACAGTACAGTACTTTATCTAAACTGCTTAAGCAGGAGACGAGAATGTAAAAGGAGAGCTATTCAAAACGTGCCAATAATGAAGCTACATTTACAATACATTTTTATGCTTTCTAAAAATATGGGTACCGTAGGATGTACTTCTTCGGAATATTATGCCATATCACGAACGCTAATACACATTTGCAAAAATCATGCATCGAGCTGTATGGTTGAATTTGAAAGAATTCGAAATGCGTATAATTAGAGGCATGGTTTTTCCGCGTTAATTCCTTTTCAATTTCGTGTGATTTTTTTTTCGCGTTATGCCGCGAAAGAGTAACCAATTTTGCGTTAATATTGCCGTATTTTTTTAAAAGTAGGTATTAAGAAAAATCGAGAATTTAAAATTTAATAATATTTTTAGTTTAAAAAAGGGCAGATATATAAAGTATAAATAAATGAAAACAAGTGTTTCATTATTTTATTTTGAAATATATTTGTACTATTATAAATGAATAATTACTCTTACATCATTTACTTTGTGAACGATAACATAGAATAGGCGCAGTGTACGTACACTATGTGATCAAAAGTATCCGGGCACGGCTGAAAATGACTTACCAGTTCGTGGTGCCCTCCACCGGTAATGCTGGAATTCAATAGGGTGTTGGCCAACCCTTAGCCTTGATGATAGCTTCTACTCTCACAGGCATACTTTCAATCAGGTGCTGGAAGGTTTCTTGGGGAATGGCAGCCCATTCTTCACGGAATGCTGGACTGAAAAGAGGTATCGATATAGGTCGGCGAGGTCTGGCTCGAAGTCGGCGTTCCAAAACATTCCAAAGGAGTTCAAGTCAGGACTTAGTGTAGGCCAGTCCATTACAGAGATGTTATTGTCGTATAACTACTCCGCCACAGGCCGTGCAGTATAAACAGGTGCTCGATCGTGTTGAATGATGCAATCGCCATTCCCGAATTGCTCTTCAACAGTGGGAACCAAGAAGGTATTTAAAACATCAACGCAGGCCTGTGCCGTGATAGTGCCTCAGAAAACAACAAGGGGTGCAAGCCCCCTCCATAAAAAACACGACCACACCATAACACCGTTTTGGACGTGTCCGGATACATTTGATCTCATAGTGTATATTGTGATATAGGTCACAATAGCATCACCTGGAACATATTTTCGAAGCCATGCACGAACTTACGTGAATCGTATAAAGCTTGTTTGGCAAATTCTTTCGCTCTTCTGTAAAGGGTAACAGTCGTCGACCGACCTATTTTCACAACTAACGACTGGGTATGCGATGCCAAGGCGCTTCGGCCGTCGCATATACTTGGGTTTGAACTGGGAGCTTGGACGATATCTCTGTGATGACGTTTAAGCTCCCGGTTGGATGACTTGGTATTACTCGGGCAACTTTTCTTGAACGATGGATAGACGATTTCGGGTGGAGTGGGGATATAGGTGTTGTGGTGTGTTATCGTTGGCATTTTTCATGAAATAATTAGGAAAGAAACAACCTCCTATTGTCGGCAATGACAACGTCTATAATTATTTCATGGAGTGGGGATATTAGTTACAAAGTCGGCCACTAGAGTATTTTAAGTAATGCCAAGGTCTGTTAAATGAAAGTCAAAACTGCATCTTGTGCTTAACTTTTTCGGGAGTTTTAGGTGACTCCCTTGAAGGACCTGGAACTGACTCAGCCATTTCTTTCGATATTGACAATAAACCTGAACAATGGTTCTGCACTATGAAAGTATCTGGCTTTGACTAGCTTCTGTTTCGCGCCAACGAAGTTTTAATGCTTGGAAGGTCGTCATCAGTGCCCGCTGCGAGCTTTTGCTTTCAACTGTTTATTGCAAAAGGGAGGGAGATCAAGGTCATCGTTCAAGAAAAGTTGCGCGAGTAATAACAGCTGATTTACGGCAAGTGTCAGGTTATAAAAACCCACGTATAGCCCACAGAGCCCTTGTGGTAGCCGCCATTTTCCATTCCAGTACACGATCCGTGTGGGCAGGATCAACCCTCAGAAGGATATTACACTATGACATTACTTACAATTCCACGAATTGCCAGAAACAAGAATTTCAGTTGAAGTTGGCATCGTATTCACCCATGAAACTTTTCCTGGGGCACATTTATGCACATGTGACGAGTTACGTTCGTAAGTAAGACGTAACCTTTACTAGATTAAGAATTACGCGTTTATCGTGAAAATACACCAACTTCGCTTTAAAAGCCCTTTGTCGTGAAAATTCGCAAAAAAGTGAATTCTGAGTACCAGTAACTCAATTCGTCAACAAAACTCAAAATCAAATTAGTTTCTTTCGTGTTTATCGTTAAAACGAAAATTTCATGCCTCTACTTATAATGAACATAATTTTATACTCATTTACATGGGTCTTCCATTTGTGGTTTGACTGAATTGAGATTGTATTGTTAATTTTCATATGCAATGAAGGATCCAGGTTTCATAGTTGCAGGGTTTTCGCCCGATCCTTTCTTCTGAATCCTTTTCGAGCACATTACAACATGGCGACAAAAAAAGATGTGTGTTCAGTCTTTAATTATATTATTTACCTTGAAATGTCTTTCTGCCCTCCCACATGCAGCAGGGCATACGACGGTGGGCATTGGTACAAACACAAATGAAACTAAAACGAATTGTCGAATCAACTAGTTTATCTGGCAATCAAAACATAATATACAACAATCAAGAACAACAAACGAATACAATAACAATGATACATAAACTCACGGGTCGTGTAAACACGAGTTCCGGTAAACAGTTTTCTCAAACATTACGAATGACATAAATGAAAAACCGCATAAATTATGCCTCGGCTTATAGATTTTCACTGCCTTTTTCTTAAGTCAAATAAGACCTCTCTGTATAAGAGCTGGTCACAATAATATCACTTACGGATGGCAGTAATAAAAAACAATCATATAAAGGGACATACATATCTGTCCAAATAATCCAGCAAACGAAACAGGAAATTTTGTTAGGTCCCGAGAAGGAGCAATCCAATGAGATTATTGTATAATACCATCATAATGGCATAATTATATGACACAACAATATATTGTACAAATTCTTAATTGGATTGTTGGTGATGTAGATACCTTTTTATGATAAATGACTAAAGATATTGTCCGGTATCAAAACTTTTTAATCAACTTATGATCATTTCGATCGCGTTGCGATCATCATCAGAGCTAAAATGTAATACAAATATTATACAAATATTATTAAATACAAATATTATTAAATACAAATATTATTAAATACAAATATTATTAACAGGTTGTAGGTAAGAGGTTATTGTATGTAAGATACGTAAGCAAACTGGGTCGTACATACCTAGCAGCTTCTGGGCCGAAAACAAAGTTCTGCGAATTTTTTGGGCGTGTGTCTCGTTTAAGAACACCGCCGGTCGGCACTGGGAGGGGGCGGGAAGAGGGGTAGGGCGGTACTGGAACAGAATAAAAAAAAAAAAAAAAAACGTATCTTACATACAATAACCTCTTACCTACAACCTGTTAATAATATTTGTATTTAATAATATTTGTATTTAATAATATTTGTATTTAATAATATTTGTATTTAATAATATTTGTATTTAATAATATTTGTATTTAATAATATTTGTATAATATTTGTATTACATTTTAGCTCTGATGATGATCGCAACGCGATCGAAATGATCATAAGTTGATTAAAAAGTTTTGATACCGGACAATATCTTTAGTCATTTATTGTACAAATTCATTAGAGCCAATATTTTGAACATGTTTCCCATCAGTTATTTTGTTTTAAATGAACTCGTACATTCTCTTTGATAAAGGACGCTACGCACAAATCAATTTCTAATAGGCGCCAAGTATCGATGAAAGTGAAAATAAGCAAAGGAAAAAAAGAGAAACCCATTCTCAGGTACACAGATACGTCATACTTATCCTGTGCCATTCATTACAATTTAATTGTTATTTAATAACAAGTTCGTCACACCTAGGAGTCAAATTACGTTTTTTTTCTTCAAGATAAGCTACGAAAACCTCACATGAAATTATTGTATTCGCAACAGTCTGTAAGTCAGTTTTCCAGTATTCAACAAAATGTACGTGCAAGGGTTTCCGCAAAAGTCGCAACATTTTATTTTTTCCCCAAGAATGAGAAGCAGGCAAGAAATTTTGAAATAAATAATTGAAATATCACCATAAATGCGAACGTTTGAAAGCATAAAATTTCATTAACAAAGATATTTTTAGAGAAATTTGAACAACATAGGGAAAAAGAAAAAATAAGCATCATCAGACACAAATGTGTTTTTATTTTTCAAATAATATATCACATGCGTAGGTCTGCGCGTACAAATAGAAATGCAGATCTTCGAAGTATTCTCCTTCATAATCCATCACAAACTGCTCTGAAACTCAGCCTCACCAAGCAAAATTTTGATTTCCCGTCTCGTTATTGTGGCAATTTTTTCACGTATCTGAATGCACATCTTACACTGTAAGTTGGTCAACTACCAAATTCAATAATTAAAGACTGTAGATGCCGAACATACGTGCATGTAGGTGTAGACAGTATACAATTTAAATATTGTCATTAGAAGAAAATATCCATTGAAATGAACGATTGATGCTTCTTGCCCCTTCTAATTAGATGAATACTATCACTATAATGTTAAAAAATTGGAACTTTCGAAAAATTGGAAATTAAACGTTAGCGTGAATCGTAATCCATTCAATTACATGTTTTAAACATTCGTGCTTGACGTGTGTTATCGGGAAAGAAATAGTTGTCATGAATTTTGTCCTCCTAGCTAATGAGTAAACAAAATCCTCGAAACTTCCATGAAGACACGCGCTACACCTAAAATTTCATTAACATTCTGTTTAATAATACCGTCTTTAAAATTTCAACGCTTTAGCAAACTCTCTTGGAAACTTCTGGTTAATTGTACGCCCATTCGTTATTTTTATGATTTATTTATTTTCATTAAATGCTTGTTCATCACACGGAAAATCTTAAGGTCACGTAGTATCAACACTGGAAAATAAACTTGCCAAACCCTTGCGAATGGCGTTGTAATACATCACTCAGAACATAAACAAACGTTAATCGATCCTTTCTTGCTGTAACGCGGGCGCAGACAAACGTTGGAAAAGTAGGAAGTCTTGGGCTGTCTCCACGTGGTTGACTCCCCGCAGCAACGGTGACTGTCCAACAAGAGACTTCGAGGGTTGCCGTGGGGATTTGTGGAGGCAAGGCGCCACACTTTGGCCAGAATCACAAACTTGCAGATGTGGCCAGAATCACATTGCTACCGCTCTGACCGCCCGAGAAAGAGACGGCATTAACAACTTGACACGGTACTTTATCATTACAAAGCCTAATACTTAAAAACGTTTATGGTGGTAGTTCCACGAATAATCAACAATTAATATATTTCAAATTGAAAAAACGTTTTCCTTCGCTTTCCAATTTATTATAAAAACACTCGTTCAAAAACAGATATTGTTGGATATATTTATAAATTTCACAGCGGCGTAATATGTCTGACATGACAGGTTCGTATTTGTAAATTTCCAATACATTTAGGCCGATATCAAGAACAATATTTTAAACGTTGCATTGTATTGTCTCAAGATGCGTTGGAGGCCTAAGTTTTATTTATTTTCAATTTTTGAAAGGTTGTACTATTGCGCAATTAAGATTCGCATTGATTTTCGTTTATAATTTCTACTTCTCCACTACCACCATACACGGTTTTCAAGTTAACTGGCCTTGTGAAATACCTTGTGAGAGGCCGGGGAGCGTCAAGGGGCTAATCCCTGACCCCCTCCAACCCGGGTCTTATCCCTGAGCGCGCGCCGCCTCCCGCCCGTCCCCCGCTCGCCCTAGCACATGCAGCTGTCCATGCCGAGGCAGAAGTGCGCCTGCGGGGAGCCGAACTTGGCGCCGTGGTCGCCGACGAGGAGCTGCGGGCCGAGGGAGTCGCACGCCATGCCGCAGTTGTCCATGGCGAGGCCGGCGTCGGCGTGCACGGGCGGGGGCGGCGGCGGCGGCGGGGGCAGCTTGGTGGCGCTGTCGGCGGCGTCGGCAACCCGGAGCTTGCGCTCCGCCATCTTGGCGGCGGCGTCGATGGACAGGTCCTCCACCCCGCCGCCGCCGCCGCCGCCGCCCCCGCGAGCGTAGCCGTGGGCGTCGAGGGCGTGATCTCCGGGCAGGGCGTGCGCCGCCCCGGGCGCGTAGTGCTGCGGGCAGGGCAGGCGCGCGGCCGGCGGCGCGTCGCGCCCCAGGTACTGCTGGAAGTGGTGGTGCAAGGGGCCGTAGCCGGCCGCCGCGCCGCCGTACATGACGAGCACGTCGCCGTAGGAGGCGGGCGCGGCCGACGCGGCCGAGGAGGGCGCCACGGGCGAGCACTCGGCCGCGTGCGCCGCCGCCGCTGCCGCCGCGGCCGCCGCCGCCGCCGCCGCCTGGTGGTGCGGGTTGCCGTCGCCGCCGCCCGCCGCGTACGCCATGCTGAACAGCGCGTCCGGGTCGCACACGAACTTGTACACGTACCTCTCGCCTGCAACACCCGCCCAGCCAGGGAATACACATGCGGCGAGTGAAACGGGGAATTCGAGTCTGGACGACCAGAATATTGAGCACGTACATCTCGCCTTCAACTCAGGGCTAGCGTGGTTGATTGATGGTTAGTGATTCCGGGGGCGTCAACTACTAGGGTTATTACTCCCATAAGTGTAGGGAATGTTTTTTCTCGGGAGGTGACAGTGGTGTTTCCTTGCTGTATGGCGAGATCCGGCGTCGATCTGCCGTCGACTAGCGGGGTTTCCCCAACCAGGTATCCCCCACCAGCGGGGCACCGCCCCAGTCAGGACAAGCCCTAAGCTCCCGACCGGCCTCCCCGCATGTGAGGTGCTGTAATGCATGTGTGTAAGGGGTAGGAGAGGACAAGGAATGGGAAGGAAAGATCACGCGCGGACCGTGGCCTGTTTGTTAGGGTACTGCTCCGTCATTGGCCAGGTGTTGGTCAGAGAAACCACTACCCATCATAGCAGCCGGCCGCTAGAATTCTCCTCCAGACAGCGACTGAATTCGACCTAGCTTCTCAGACTAGACAATCCTGTCACCGTCGGGACTCGAACCTAAGACCTCCCGGTCAGAGGGACTGCAGTGACATCAGATGGCGCCCTCAGGTATCTCTCCCAGTTATAGCGTGGTAATGCACGTCGCAAAGTGTCTTGAAAGGATCTAGTTCGCGGACATTTTATTAATGAAATGAATATGGTGCGAATTTTATAATAGACTAAGCAAGGACGTCCAGAATAACAAGAACGTACATCTCGCTTTCAAGTCAAGCAAGGCGAAGAATGGAGAGAATGATTACACTTTCTTGTTTATCCAAATCTATTTCCTTATAACGGACGAATCCTTGACATGGAAGTAGTTGAACATGCACATTCTGCGAAAGGGGTAAAAGAATAGCGAAAGAGTGAATAGTGAAAAAATTGACATGTAATTACTTATTCGCATTTGGAACTTACAACAAACATAAGATTGAAATTCCAGTATTGGACACTTCAAGTCGAGAGAGGTAATCCTAGGACTCTTTCATTTATTACACTATTATACGAGAGTATTTTATTGTTGTTCTCGATAAATGTGTGTTCGACGTTTTGAAAATGTGTGTTGGATGTTTTGTTCAGTAGCATTTCTGTCACTGAAAGATACTAGACTATATTACTGATTTCCAGCTCGGGGAGAAATTTAAAGAAATGTATGCAAGCTCCAGCCACGTGAGAGGTGTCTTCGGCTTCGTTAAATACCCATGAACTAGGGGCAGATTTAAAAACAACAAAACCGTTTCGATTGTGGCTGAAAAATGCAAATTTTTGAATGTGTTATTTCGCTATTCTTGTACTGTGCTTACTGACTGAATTGTCATTCTCAGTTCGAGGAGGCCGTTTTAGTAGCTTTCACTGTATTAAGAAATCTGTTTAAATTTGAGGTGGTATTCGAATTGCATCCTTGAAACAATTTTTAAAAAATGTTTCGTGTCAATGACTTTTATCTTCATCGTGGTTTTTGGTCAAATTTCTCTTGATACCTTTAAGTAACGCTGAATGACCCGGCCATTGAAATTTTTCCACCAACCCATTCCCAAACCCATGCGTAAAACACTTAATTTGATCCAAAAGAAATTGTCCATGTACACAAAGGATCCGCTCCAAAATGTCCATATATTGTCTTATCCATTAAGTTCAAAGGGAAGAAGTCCAGTCAAGAAATGTTCGACAACAATTTGACCAATGTGTTCAAGTATCCAATGTACACAGGAAAAAAAAGGATAATTCTATCGGCCGGCTGTTCTGATCGGTAGTTTTCCGTGGTTTCTCCAATCAACACCATGCGAATGCCGGAGCTGTTCCCTAACAAATGGGCAACGGACCGCACGCGATTTTTCCTTCCTCTTCTTTGTCCTTTCATTGCCCCTTACTTACTCCTTACATGCACTACACTACGACCGGTCGGAAAGTCGGACTGGGGTGGTGCCCCGCTTGAAGGAGAGTCCTTAATGGGGAAAATCACGTAAGCCGGTATTTAGGTCGGCGCCAGATCCAGCGGGGAAGTAACAACCGGGACCTCCCGTGATAAACGTGACTACCTTTATCGGACTAATGACCTTAGCACTTGACGCGCCCGGAAACACGAAATAATCGACCAATCGAGTGCCGAAAGAAGTCAATTCAGATAACATGTGTAAAATCCATTCATATTTTTGACATTTGGCTCTATAAGACATTTTTTATTCTGACACTAAGTACTATGAGGGCATTCTTTGTAATATAATTGTTTGGAGAGGCAGATTTTAACGTACAGGGGACATTTTTGTGACATGGCCCTTTCAGTTTTGGACATTATCTCTAATATTCCGGGAACGTATTATCGACGGACAATTTTTTTTGGAAAATGAATCTGAAATTGATTTTAAAAGTATCAAACGACGAAGAAGACGGAATATTAGTATTTCGAATCTCTCTTTCAATTCGATTGCTCAATAAGTAGTTATTTCAAACCTGAAATTCCATTTCACAATTATTTCTCAGCTTACCTGCCACTTTTTGCATGATGCCCTTTTCGTAGTAGTACCGCAGCGATCTGCTCAGTTTGTCGTAGTTCATCGCAGGGCGGTTCTTCTGCACTCCCCAACGCCTCGCCACCTGCAACACGACGCACAGCACTTCAACCCACAAGTAGTCGCGCTGGAGTAGATGCGGCGTACATCGCTTCCATAAGACGTTTGACATATCTTGTTAGATTGTTAATATTGCATCTTATATTACCTTATGTATGTTACTCTGAACCGTGCTCTGAATTTAAACCAAGGGTTATTACATGTAACTACACGTGTGGATCAGTATTTACAAACGGTAATAATATCATTACAAGGAAGAGGAAAACTTATTTTTAATACGACGTACTCAAAACGCAGTTTCTCGGTTTTGTTTTCCGGGTGCAAAACAGCTAATTTTTTCACAGTGTGCGAAACATCGCGAAGCATCTGCGAAACATCTGTAACCATTCGCACGCCGTACCTCCCCGTCTCACTCATTCCGTTATCTCCGGTCCGCCCAGCCCCGCCCCGCTCAGTCCTTCGCCTATCTTCCCTGCTCAGTCACACCCGTATCTTCTCTCATCCCCAACCGGCTCGGCTTTGCCCTCCTCATCACAGCCCAGCCCTGCTTAAAAGCATTGCGGGTTACATCCTTCATTCCAGTAAAAACAAAGAAGAGTTGAACCAAAATTTGAGATTCCATCAATGAGCAGAATAAGCAGTCTAAGTTATATCTTTGATAATTCTCAACTATGCAGTGAATGTTCTATCGAAATCTGGGCAGCCGTCCCCAAAATTAGTCCGGGTACATTTTTTCTTTCTTTCGGGGGCTTTTTCCATCTTCAGTGGATGCCAATTTTTCGTCTATCCGCGTCGGGTATCCACTATTTCCCTCATGGGGACAATGGGACAATGGGGTAAAATGGGACAGTGAAACAAATGGGTCGGGGGAGTAATGGGACAGGGAAAAAATTTGGGACATGTGAACAAAATGGGACGGGGCGAAAAAACAAGACACGGGACACAGTGGAACATGGGGACAAATTGGAATAAGGGGACAAATGGGACAATGAAGCAAAGTCTGACAAGGGGGCAAATGGGTTAAGGAGCAAATGGGACGATGGGCAAAATGGGACAATGGGACAAAATGGAACACTGGGGCAATTAGGAGAGTGAGATAAAAGGGAAGGGGGACACATGGGGCAGAGGGACAAAATGGGACGGGCAGTAAAATAGAACAGGGGACGAGTGGAACAGGTGACAAAACGGGACAAGAGTACAAAATGGGCCAATAGGGCAAACAGAAAAGGGGGACAAATGGGACAACTGGAACCAATGAGACAAAAAGGACAAGGACCAAGTGGAACAAAAGGGACATAATTATCCAAATATGTATGAACAGTGGTAAAATCTAAACTTGAGAATTCGCTAAAGTATTTTTAATGAACTCGAACATTTTAACGGCCCTTGCTATGGACGCGCTCTTAAAGCGTTGGATCGTTGGTATCTAAGGATAAGCTAAACGCATGTTTGCCGACGTAAATAACAAAAAATCTGTTCAAAATCTATTCTGAAAATTTCAAGGTCGTAGAGAAAGTAATAGTCTTCAAGTCGCGCATAATGTCTATTATTCGCTCGTTGAAGAATTTACTATTTTAACATGCCGTGCGGGAAACGCAGTTTCTCGGGCTTGTTTTCCGTGTGCGAAACAGCTATTTTAACTAATATTTTTACAGTGTGCAAAACATTGTGAAGCGTGGGCAAAACATCTGAAACGATTCGCAATTGTCTTTTGTCTTGACGACGTCTTTTTTTATTATTATCTACAAACAGTGGTGTTACCACACTGACTGGAATCCATTTATTTTTGTACAAGTAAGGTATTTTTAGGTATTTGATTTTTAATTTATATTCCTCCACGCATTGCTTTTCGCTCATGGCGTGTTAAAAAATAGTATTCGCAACACAGGCGCGAAACAGGTGATTCCCGCACTCGTCCCTTTGTTGTCCTCGCTATGCTCGGTCGGCAAACTCGACTCGAGCGTGAATCACCCGTTTCGCGCCCTTGTTACGTAAACTACTATAATGGATCTTTATTTGAAGTGAATAGTCACATTAGCTTATAAAAATGCCGTTGTTTCGAAAGGAGGACACTTTAATATTATAATATTAATAAATATTGTATATTTATGTTAAGTGCTACTGTAAACTAAACGTAGCTTTCTGTAACGTTCCTCAAATAACTTCACTTTTTTCGCCTACTTCTTCTTCGTCCTTTCCTTCGCTTTTTTTCTCTTCCCTCTCCCTCACAAACTTTATCATTTATACTTTTTGACCCCTTCCCCTGTACGTCTTTTCTTTTCTCTTTCACGAAACTTCCCTTTCACTACTCAGTATAACATACTCAGTTCTATTAATGTTCGGCCCTAAGCCGCCATCCTGATTGAGGTTTTTCTGGGTTTACTCAATCGCTTAAGGCGTATGCCGGGATGGTCCCTAGATTTGTTCTCCCAGACGTAAATGTACAGTTTGTCCTCCCCTCTTAAAATGTTACTACTCTAAATGTATGTAAATTCAGTGGTTAGGCGGAAGAGCAGGCCCTATGGCCTGAGCCTCGCCATTAATAAAGACATTATTATTATTATTATTATTATTATTATTATTATTATTATTATTATTATTATTATTATTATTAATGTTTGTCGCCACTCACCTCCTCCGGCTCGACTAGCTTGAACTCCATGCCCCGGCCCGTCCACGCAATGCAGCCGCTGTTGCGGGGGTCCTCCAGCAGCCCCATGAGGAACTGCCAGAGCTGCACGGAGCCGCGGCGCTGGTAGCCCGTGGCGCCGGGGGGCGGCGGCGGGGGCGCGCCGGGGGCCGCTCCTCCGCCGCCGCCGCCGCCGCCGCCCGCCGCCCCGCCCCCGCCCGCGCCGCCCCCAGGCTCGCCCCAGCCCGAGGCCACCGACGACGCAGAGCCCGGCCGGCTGCCCGGGGGTGTCTCTCGGCGCACGAAGTCTGCAACAGACCCATCGCCCGGCGTCACGCCCCCATCCATCGCGCGAGGCGATGGTGTAACGGTTAGCGTTTCGGACTGTTGTACCCAAGTTGGCGGGCCGATCGAAGCCGTGAATTTTTAAGGGCGAAAAAATCCTTCGTACGCCTTTCTTCGGAGGGGAAGTAAAGCCGGCTGTCCCATGTTAGTAGATTTACTTGCATGTAAAAGATCCTCAAGCTTAAATGACGCCTCTGAGCTACATTCAAATCGCCTGTATGTCGCCCAAGAAATAACTCCTTTCCCCGTTAGTAGGTGAATGCAGCGTAACGAAATTTGCCTGGTCAGACGGAAGAGCAGGCCTCATGGCCTGAGTCTCGTCACGTAAAATAAGGCATTAATTCAAATCAATCCGGACACTCTGACACTTTAAGGGTTGCCACACGTCCCGAAAAAGCGTGATATGTCCTAAATATCGACATAAGTGGCGCTGTACCGCCAGATTTGTTTTGTTTCTGTCAAATATCCTGAAGTTTTGCACTTTGTTATAAATCCACATAGTCCCACAAAACATTGAGTTTTGGGACTACTTGTGGACAACATCACAGAACTACATAAGAGAACGCAGCGGCTAATTCCTTTGTTAAGCAAACATCGTTATTTTTGTCTTTTTACGGTACAATCTGAGTGCTGAAAAATAGAATAAAAAAAAGTACTGTGTGATTTGAATCGAAGTGCATCTGCCTCTCACAATGTGCTAGTGCAAGAGAATGTGGAATGCAAAGGCGAAAAGAGTTCAGTCAATAACTGTTTTAATATCGACCAAAGTCAGACTTTATTTAATATTTTATTTGGACACCCTAAAATATTTCGTATATTTTGTCATGGAAAAATAAGGAAATGACCTAGGTAATCTGGAAAAATACGGAAAATTAGTTCTATTAAAATAGTGGTTATCCTGTTCATATTGAAAGTTTGCGGTGTAATTTATCTTCATCTAGTATTTCGTTGTTTGCTTGATAGACTATTTCATTGTTATACGGTTTATTTGAAACACTATTTATTGTATAAAAACAATTTGCTCTGAAACATATTTTGGATGTCCTGAATTCCATTTTATCATTATGGCAACCCTGGACTCAACACACATAGTTTTTACTAGTTGCAACAGAATAAATGCTGCTATACAAAATCACACGAAAAGGTTTTCTAAAAAATATCACGCATAAAGCTCAATAACAACAAATATAACTCGTATAACACTGCAATTAATGATATATTTTAAGAAAATGTCTTCACGAATACTGCAATAAAGTAGTAAAATATATTCAGTACTATAGTCCTTTTCATGCCAAAAATATTAAAAAAAGTTGCTGTTCCAATACGCAACACGTGTAGGCGCCTCTTCATTGGAGCCTCGATTTCGCATGACATTAGCTGCATCGTAAGCAATACTGAATATGAGAAATTAGTCGGTTCGCGCATCATGAGAATAGGCGGAATAATACAATCAAATATTTGCATTTTTAGGTCAAATTCGAAACTGTTTCAATTTTTTCGGATTTCCTACGAGTTCCTGGATTTCTAACAAAACCCTGGATACCTCTCAAATAGCAGGAGAGTACATAGTTTTCTTCTAATTTATTTTCGCAGCGGAAATCAGTTTTATAGTATCTTCTTGTCATTATCATTTCTCCCCTTCCCTTCACGTGAAGGCTGAAACAAAAAGAAATATTGAAACGAGTTTCTCGTGGCTTCTGGTTCCTGACTAGCGTCTGATAAATTGAACGGAATGATTCAGACTTCGCAATACAATTATCTTAACTGATCTTGAAAAAATAACAAGGAAAAATGTCAAAATTGGGAAAATATATGGATCTTGCTGTACAATCAGGAGTTAATTCTTCTTTCCGATAAGTTTTAAGTAAAATTGTATATGTTGTAGATACATAATATTTTGTTCGTACGTAATTTTAATACGTAAACGAGAGTAACTCACAATAAATAGTTCCGTATACGTACGTAATACATCATAATACATTAATACTGTAATATATCTAAGAACTACAAGGACTGTAAGTCAATACAATTTAACTAGGTAAAGTTACTATGAACGATATGAAAACTACAAGTGGCATAGACCGCCACCTGTATTTCTAGAAACATCTTTGAAATAACGTTTGCACGTGTTTCACGGAAATAATGCTCTCGAATGTAATGATAACAGTGAGACAATTGTTTTGAGTAAATTGGATAAAATTACAAAAAAAGAAATGGATTGAGGAAGGGCATAGCCCCCAGGCCCCCTTCCGAAATAGGCTTTGCCGAGCCTATTTCGTGATGTCACGAAGTTTAGTTCTCCGGGTTGGGGTTGACGTCGGGCTGACAACCGGTTGTAAAAATCACAATCAAAATCAAAAATGGATTTACGAAGTTTGGTCATCCATGTTGGGGGATGACATCAGGCTGACAGCCGGTCGTAAAACTCACAGTCAAATTATGATGGCTCGTAGTAGCCGATTCCAAAACGACGACACCAGCGAGCTGGGATAAGATTTCGAAGATGATGGAAGCCTCTGAAGAGTATTTTGATATGTAAAACCATATAGAAATCAAATGGAATTTGAGATAGTATGTCCCTTTAGAAAGAAGCTCCCCAATCGTGCGTTCTTGCCTCGCCTCGCCACGCTTTTCCGTTGCGACGCCTCACATAACGAAGCGCGCACCCGCTCCCCGGCCACAACGCGTGCCTTGCGCCTCGCCCCGCCTCTGGCGCGCCCGGAAGCGGCCCGCCCACGCAGACGCGGGCGCGTCTGCAGCGAGCGTGTCGCTTGGCTCGAGGAGCTAAACCAATCAAAAACAGCGCGGAGACCAGGGAATAAACGGCCGTTAAAAATGTATGCAATTTTTAATGCAACGGCCACGCCCTCACCGCCTGCCTCCGATCGCCTCGCCCGCCCGCCCGCCCGCCGAGGCGTGTGGCGCGCTGGCAGCGAGCGCGCAGGCGGTGGATGGGAGTTTATACGGCGCTCCTGTCTTTGCGCGCGCCGCGCCGGCCTCGGATATTTTCGCGGGCGGGGGCGGGGCGGGGGCGGGGAGAGAGCACGCTCGTGCTCGCCCTCGCTCCCTAGGGACGCGGCCCGGCCAAGCGCTGCGAGTAGTCCAGCCGCCCCCGCCTCCTCCTCCTCCCTGGCTCTCCGCCCCCGCGCTTTCTCTTCCCACCCCCCGCCGCCGCCGCCGCCGCACCGGCTCCACGGCGCACCTGCCCGACTCCGGGCCCGGCCTAATGAAAAATACAGGGCGCAGCTTACTGCCGTAGCACTTAGAGGGTTAGGGGCAGACGAGGTGTGGGTGTGCACTTAATATTACCCTCCCGGCTTTCATACGCTGTTAATTAATTCACATTACCTCCATACAAAACATTAGAAGCCTGAAGCATTAAACACATTAGCTTTTTATTTAACAAAACCCCTCTACGCCGTCGCCGATTCTGCTCTGAATCGCGTAAGTAACCGGAACGAGAAAATTGGATTGAAAAAAGTGAGATGATAAGTACTTGGCGGAGTGGAAGCAAGATTGTACTCAAAGATTGCTCGGTTCGATGCTCGTTATCGTATTGACCTAATAAAGAGAGCTTAATAAACGAAAACGTTATTGATAATTAAGAAATCGTTTCTTAAGATAACATTCCAATTACGCAATTAATTTGATGATCTCAGAAGATTTATCTATTAAAAATTACTGATTATTTTAAAAAGATTACCTATTTCTACGTCTTCCAAAGTACTATTAAAATATTTTCTTTTAAATTTCTAAAATATAAAAAATACTTTTTTAAATATTAATTAATGAGCATATTTGGTCGACATATATTACATGAAGAAAAAACAATTTGCTCAAAAAAATGAATTTGACATTTTTAACTATAATGGTATTGGACCTTTAGAGAACTGAATATTATAAATGTTTAATGTGTCATTAATAAAGTATTTACCTGAATAATATTCTTGGAATTGATGCATCGGAATCTTCTCTTGCAGTATTTAGAAAGTTTTTTCATACTATTGAGCTTGAACTGAAGTTTGGTAAATTGTTTTTAGTTGAACGTGGCTACCTACGGCCAGAGAGTTTATTGGACTGAAAACATTGTCTAGAGGTAAATAATTGACACATTTAAAGGATTTTTAATTACTTAATTACCAACATTCTAAAAGTCTAAATCACAATCTAAATAAAATAAACAGTAATAAATGTTAATGTCTGCAACCGAACTATAACATCAGTAATAGATAAGTTATTAATGTTGAATTGTCTCTGACCATATTTTAAATCAAGTGCTCATATACTTTTGAAACAATTAGTTTAATTCATGACGTTTCGATCCTTAATGAAGTTTTTCCACAAAATTCATCTGAATCGAGGTAAAACCTTATGGAAAATTAAAAACTATTTTAAAAATTAAATATTTTATTGAAATATTGTCGATAAAAAAAAGTCAATGCACCAAAAATGACATTCAATGAAAAAAATTACGAATACTCTTGAGCTCACATTGAATTTTTTGAAGAAGATCCCATTAAGAATCGAAACTTCATGAATTAAAATCAATTAATTCAAAAACGTATAGGTGCTTTTAAAATAAAGCCCGAAACAATTTAACATTAATAACTGTATAACAAACGAGAGCATATTTCTTAAATAATTAAGTTAAATAATGAAAAGTTACTTTCGGCTGTGCATTGTAGGAAATCGTTATTGACTTTGATGCTTATCTACGGCAGAGTTAAAAAACTTGGTTCAGCACCTTCTGACAGAATAAGTGACCTGATCAATAGGTATTTGTTCTAGGTAGGTTCTTGACCCCCAGAAATTCTACCTTCGTACTTATATTACTAATATGTAAGGTTGAATTATTGATACAGGTAGCAACGAGCGTTTGACATAATTTGACACAAGGAAATAATCGTTCACATATAATAAAAACTATTTCTAATGGAAGATGAGCTACATATTTTGGCTTTAATTACTTATCGTACCCCAAATGATGCAATCGCGAGAACGTAGATATCAACATTGATGGGACGTCGTTCACGAAATATCTATATTCTTCATTAACACTCTACACACGATCTCCCGAGATTGATTTGTTGTCCCACATACATTACGTCAGGGGCTCCCTGGCGGTGCGTTTTCCCCACTAATTATAGTAGAATTTCCTATCCCTACCTGACAACCACAAAATGTCAGAAAGGGCTCAGATAGGTTTAGAGGCAGCCCGGTTAAAGGGGCCCTATACTCACGCGCACGTTGCTTTCCCGCACGGGTGACGGAGCGATCAAAGTATTTTTTTACCGCCTCGAAGGGGTCCACACACCCAGAAAAGTTAAGTAGAAGGTTTAATAAGCATTGACGCAAAATTCATGTAACAACCAGCGTAAAACAAATATCCCGAAACACAATAACGCCACTTTCCACTACGCGAATTGTACACCAAGATCAGCGTCTAGCAGGGGCAGATCCAGCCGAACACTTTACAGGGGGCCATCACAGATTTTTGTTAAATAATAAACATATATATTATATTGTATATTAGTTTTGTAGTGTATATACGATACTATGCAATATTATTGTTTAAATAATTACATAATTTTAACGTAAATAAATATTTAAATTAAAATTGCCAAATAAAGAAAGGTAACACCCGAAAACTCTAGGGCCTCGGGGGGGGGAGAGAGGGGGGGGGGACATGCCCGCCACTGGCGTCCGGCCCAAGGCGGCGCCAAGGCACTCCATTCAGTGGCGGCGCGTGCGAGGGGCGATCGGGGCCGCCGTGGTGAGGCCCCCGGGCGCGATCCACGGGGCCGTGACCGCCGCTGAAAGGATTACGGCGGCGCGCGGCCCCGATGAGTAATGGAGAGCCGGCGCCGCGCCCCCGGGGGCAAACAGGCGGAGCCGCACAGTGGGCGGGCCTCGCTCGGGCCAAGGAAAAGTCCGTGCACCAACGCACGAAAAATTATAGGGAACCACTGATTCATTACTAGTGATTCCGGGCGCGACAACTGCAAAGGTCATTAGTCTCGTAAGAGTAGTGCATGTTGTTTTGCTCTGGAGGTGGCAGTCATCTTGCCCCGTTGTATGGCGAGTACCGGCGCCGAGCTACGTCAGCTTGCGGTGTTTTCCCCAACCAGGTATCTCCCACCACCGGGGTGCCGCCCCAGCCGGGAGAAGCGCTAATCTCCAGACCGGTCTCCCGGTATGTGTGGTATTGTATTGCATGTAAGTGTGTGTAAGGGGTGAGGATAGGACAAGGAGGAGTTTGGAATGATGACGGGCGGTCCGTGGCCTGTTTGTTAGGATACTGCCACGGATTCGCCTGGTGTTCATCGGGGAAACCACGGAAAACTATCGATCAGAGCAGATGCCGCGATAATTCTCCTCCAGACAGCGACAGAATTTGACCGCGTTCGTTTTGAATATCTTGCCATTGTCGGGACTCGAACCCTGGGACTTTCATGTCAGAGGCACTGCATCAGCTGGCCCTGCAGTCCGTCTGGAAGAAGAGTACAGAATGAGCCAAAAATGTTGTTCGCTGTCCAGGACCGACTAAGTACAGCCGTTAGAACAGTTCGTAGGATGAAATTATAATTTACACCATATTATCAAAATCGATGTTCGAGACTGTTTTCTTGAGCTTATTTAGAACTACAGACAAATTTATTAGAAAAAACATTCTTTAAACTCGAAATTGACTTTCAGGGTAATAGCATACTAGCTTGATGGGGGTAAACCGTTACATTTCTGTGATGTGTTGTGTGTACATTCGGAAATGTAGCCCCAGATTTAAATAGTAATTTAAGTGAATATATGATTTGTATACTCACTACAATATTTGCACTATGACTTTGACATTTTAACAATATTTTAGTTTCTTTGGGGGAGTCTTTGGGTGTCGTAAATTTCTTCTCAGCCCTTGTCCGTTTGCATTGGAATTCGCTAATCCGCATTCCAAGTCAAGGTCCCATTTGAAACTCGCCCTTAACTGCAGCCTCGGAGCTAGGAGGTAGGGCGACGGGGCAGCTTTTATTTTTCAAATCGTACCTTAAATGTAAATAGTTAATTAATGAAGCATTATTGGGAAACGTCTTGTTTTCTTTCTAAGAGAGGAATGAGAGTTTCCATTCTGATATCCTCTATTTGATGATGCTGATTATTATTATTATTATTATTATTATTATTATTATTATTATTATTATTATTATTATTATTATTATTAGTGTTATCATTATTTATATTATTTATAATATTGCCATTATTATACTTTAATTTCTTCTTCTTCTTCTTCTTCTTCTTCTTCTTCTTCTTCTTCTTCTTCTTATTATTATTATTATTATTATAATCGTGTGTTTTACTGATAATCGTCAATTGCCAATTGTTTTGCTTTCGAAATCATTGCAAAAGTCCCTTATAATTGACAGTATCGTCCACTGTGAGGCTCAATGGGGGCGGGGGCGGGGGCAGGGGCGGGGGCGGGCGCGGGTGAGGTGCGGGTGACCGGGCGATGGGCGTACCTCGCGCGCCGCGCGTGCCGCCCCCGCCCCGCCCCCGCCCCGATGCCTGGCCTCCGCCCTCCGCCCTTCGCCCCGAGGCCTCGCGCTCGCTCAATGAGGTGTTTGTTGAGTCGACCATCTCACGGCGGGCAGCAGATCAGGCGGAACCGAAGCCTCGAGGGGCGAGACGAGCACCCGGGAAGGGGGACGTATGCACACGTCTTGTTTGTTTGTTCCAGATTAGCTGTTTTATTACAAGACCAAACATAATAAAACAGACTGAAATAATTACTCAAAGTTAGGGAAAATGATCTAGGTCACTAAACGTTTTGTTTTGCATTCAACATTCTAGGTACCTACTTTATATAAAAGTGATCACAAAAAATATTTAGAACTGCCAATTGTTGCACTCTGGTTATGACAACAAGTCTTGATAGATTTAAGATTGCATTAATGTTAACAAATCGCTCCCTGATCCACACATTAGTATCTGCACATAACGCCATGATGCCTGATTAGTACGGCAGGGTATTTGTGTGTGCATACGATATTGTGTGCGTATACGATGTACGTGTGTACTGTGTGAGTTTGTCCGTATTTGTAAGTGCGTACGTGTGTTAATTGTGCGTGTTAGTGTTTATTAGAGCTTGTGTGTGTTTGTATGTGTTCTTGTGTGTATTTGTGAGTCAATGTATGCTAGTGAGTGTTAGTGTTTAAGTCCGTCAATGTAAGGTTTTATAAGTAAGATGATTAATCAAAAGTCTGTGTCAATCACCGCGATATCCACTTATGAACCTGAGGCCAGGAGAGAGTTAAGGGTGACATGTTTCTAGATGATATTGGAAAACAAACACCAAGTCAGGGAAAATGTCCTAAAAGATAAATTATGGATGAAATATACGAAATAGAGGTCTCATCAAAATTTACAGATTCGGAAAGAGATTTTTTTTAATTCTTTCAACTCACTAATTCAATAGGTTATATTTTAATTAAAAACCGTTAAAATATAGACTATTCAATAAAGGTAATGAATATTACAAAAAAAACACAAGAGGGAGAATTAATGAATGCAGAATCATAAAACATTGCAATGAGTAACGTGAAATTAAAGATGAGTAACGAAAAATAATAATCCTAATACGTAGCTAGATTAGTAACCCGCTATTATGCCAGTTATGAATTACGTACGACAATATATGACTTGAGTATCATATTGTTCTCATGTAATTTTATTTTTTATACATCATTTTATAAGCAAATGGTTGCTAAATAGTAGACGTGGATTGGAATTTATAACGCTCAATTATTGTAATCTAAAGAAAAGAATGTGTGGAAGGTGAATTTTCTGTCTATGTAAATTAATACACACTCGTAAATAAATAAATAAAAAATAAAATAAAAAAATAGCCCAGTAAAATTATACCAAAAAAGTCTTAACTGCGGAAAGAAATTCATTTGAGCCGAATATTCGCTGATATCTTTACCTTGACGTTTTTCATTGTGTAGTGAAAATTTCGAATCAACATTGTGGGTGCCATCTAAAATATTAGATATCAACGGTCACGAAAATAACTTTTTGCAAATACCGGTGTCTATACATTTCAACAATATTTTCAGTTTAACAAGTTTTTCATTACATTTCATTCAAGATGTGAGGACAATAAATTTTCTCCGGCACACAAATGTCAATAAGGTATAGCCACGTGTTCTTCTGAGCTATTCAATTGCGAAAAAAAATTGTTTATAAGAACATTGTTTATTTATATATTTATTTTCCCATGATGACATTAGCTAACAATTTAAAACTTTGTACTATTTTTAAACTGTAGAAGAATGTAAATATTTTTCCCTTTTCTTTCTCAGAAACTGATTCCCGCAACTCCTGAGATCTTTCCAAGAAAAACGTATATGGTCTCCTCTCCCCCTCAGATACAGTTCCAAAAACGTATTTAAACTCTTTCCCAAATTTTTCTTCATTGCATTCATATCTAAGTATGCGGCTAAATACTTTCTATTTAATTTTTTGAATGTCTTTCGATATCGTTTAATATTGTTAATACAAATTAGTTTTAATTTTTTTATTTATATTATCTCTTTAAAATAGTTTGTACATCTTTAAGGTGAGATCGGTGAAGCTGTCGAAAATCGTCTTTTATAATAAGTTTAAGTTGACAAAGTAGATGTGTTTCATTTAAAAAACCTATTTTATTGATAAGGGATAGACATTTTAAAAAATTGAGATAAAAGTCAACAGTTGTGCAGTAGTCATTAACTCGTTGACTATCTTTCAATAATTAAAATTAATGTGCGTGTTTGTGAATGATGTGTTAATATTGTTTTTGCAAAACGGAACAAAATATTTTTTTTGTCCAAAGTTGTAAATTATTTCACTTACTTAATGATCTTTATATTTTTGATTATTTAAATTTTGAAACGGTGCTACTTGAAATGTTAGTAGATTTATTGCATGTAAAATGTCCTCAAGCTTAAGTGAAGCCTCTGAGCTAAATTCAAATCGCCTGTTTCTCGCCCAAGAAATACCTTCTTTCTCCGCTAGTTGGTGAAAGGAGCGTAGCGAAATTTGCGTGGTCAGCCGGAAGAGCAGGCCTCATGGCACGGTCATTGAAGACGTTGCTGTCAAACGCCAGTCCACGGCTCCCCAGCGTCAGAGTGAGCTTCCCGGGAGCCGCTTGTCGTCGGCGAGTGGCCGCCGCCGTAAGAGCCTCGCCTCGCGCTGCCCCAGCGCCTCGCGAGCCGCGCTCGGAAGCGCGGGTGCGAACTCGCCCTGCCCAGCGCAGCGGCCGCCGGGCGCGCCGCTCCCCCAGGTGGGCGCCGGGGCAGCAGGGACGGCGGCGCCGGACCGAGCTCACGGCGCCCGCCAACCCACCCCACCCCTCCCCTCCCCTTCCCCTCCTCTGCGGAGCCCCCTGCCTCCCTCTCTCTCTTCGTCGGCGCCGACGCCAGTCTGTCTCCGCTGGGAGAGCTGCTTGGCTCCAGCAAAATGACGTTAAAAGCTTTGCTTTGCATTATTCACCAGCACCTCCACGCAGCGGCGGCGGCGGCGGCGGCGCGGGGAGGGGGCGGGCCCTGGCGGGGGCGGGAGGGGGGCGGAGCGCGCGCGCCCGACGTCGGGGTCGGCGGCGGCGGCGGCGGAGCAGCGCGCTGGCGGCGGAGGGCGGCCGTGTCAATTAGGATTAGGGCGCAGGCCCAGGGATTACCCCCGGCATTGCGATCCGTCGGCACGGCCATCTCGTATGCAAAATGTTCGTTAATTTTACGTGATTAATTAAAAAGAAGCAGATGGTGGTTTGTGGTAACGAACCCGTCCCGCGCCGCCCCCCGCCCCCCGCACCCCCCTTTCCCCTCCCTTTTCAGATATGAAGTTGCGACAACCAGCGCACTCGTGCGAGCATGCATCATTGATGGCGACGACCCCGTCTGCCAGCCTCTACCTCCGCCGCGGCCTCGCCCCCGCCCCCGCCCGCGCCGCCGTAAAACAATCGCGCGATTACTTCCAATGAACCGCGGGCGCGACCGCGCAGCCCTCTCCGCCCCTGCCCCGGCCTCCGCCGCCCCCGTCGCCGCCGCCATCGCCCTCGCGCAGCCGGACGGGAAGAGCGCGCTTCCGCAGGAGGCCGCGGCCCAGACGTCTGTTCCTGGGTTCGGCTGCGCCGCAGGCCCTCGACCCTCGCTTAGGTGGTTCACAGTATCAACCGAGAACGCAGGCTACTGCGGCCGGAATCAGCAGCTGTGTGGCTCTCCGGTAGACATACCGCGTCCTAGGAACAGGTGACAACGTTTCGGTCACCTATCTGGCGGAATGCTACCACCTGTGTCTAGAACGCGGCGTCTCCCGGACAGCCATGTAGCAATTGATGTCACTGTCGTGCCTTTGATCGGGAGATCTTAGCGGTCGAGCCCCGACGGTGGCAGGTTTTTTGGCGCTGGCTAGGTAGCTCCGTCAAATTCAGCCAGTGTCTTGGAGGAGAATTCTCGCGGTCGGCTGCTCCGGTCGGTAATTTTCCGTGGTCTCTCCGATCAACACCAGACGAATGCCGGGACAGAACCCTCTCAAACGGTCCACGGACCACGCGCGCTCTCTTTTCTTCCCCTTGCTTGTCCTATCCTCACCCCTTACGTACACACACACACACACTTACATGCTCTACACTACCTCACGTGCTGGGAGATCAGTCTGGAGCGGAGAAAAGGGCAGATAGAATAATAGAGGTGCAAAGGGAGATAATGAATGTGAGAGTGAGGATATGTTTGGTAAAAAGCGAGAATCGTAAAAGACGGAATTTTTTTACGTCTTGCAGAATTTGAAAAGTCTTATGTATCTCAAAATATCAAAGTTCACAAAAAATAACAAATAATTTATGGTGTTCATTGATTGATTGTTTCATGTTTAAAATCAATACTGGCATTTCTCCAGTTTTTTGACATTGCTGTGACACTTTCAATACAGACTTCGTGTGTTCTAAGTGAATAACGCCAACGTGAAACTAAAAACACTTAACAACCAACATTTTACGTATAAGATTTAATAGTTCGAGCGGCAGCATCTGGCGATCAAAATGATGGCAGTACCGAAGTCATTAAGAGGTATGGAAAATAATGAAGTGGACAAGGCAAAAGGGACGGAAGTCAAATAAAAGAGGATGCAAAACACATGTGCAAAAAGCGATCAAGAGAGGGATAGAATAGTACAAGGACGCTACCTAGAAGATACAATAGATGCTTAGAGCAACACAGTGATAAGAGGGTATTACATAAAGGAAAGGAGAAGCCAAGAGAAGCGGGTTTTGAAGTAATAGATGGTAATGAATAGTGCTAAAGAGCGCTTCAACATCTGTCGTCACTGGAGCTCGTGTCAAGTCACCTCAAGAAATATATCCACTATAGCAGTGGTCAGTACATAATACCAGTATTCCTATCTGATTTGATTATAAAATCCATTTTCTGTAGGAAGCTAAAAAGTTTGTAAATGGTCACGTACTAAAAAGGAATATTTCATGGATATACTGATATCAAGGCAAGGGAATGATTTTAGCGGGGCGAGGGCAGGGGCGAGGGCAGGGGCGAGGGCAGGGGCGAGGGCAGGGGCGAGGGCAGGGGCGAGGGCAGGGGCGAGGGCAGGGGCGAGGGCAGGGGCGAGGGCAGGGGCGAGAGCAGTGTCGGTGGCAGTGGTAGTGGCTGTGGCGAGGGCGGGCGCAGAAACCGTAGGACGGGGCCGGGAGCCGAGAGGTGGGGCGGTGCGGGGGCGGCGCCAAGTGACGTTGCTCCGGAACGCGCGTACGTCGGCCGCTCCGTGCGTACGTGCGCCGGAAGTGGGCGCCGCCGCAGGCACACGCGCTCCTACTACATCCCTGCCGTCCCGCCTCCCCCACACGTCCCCACACCCGCCGGCTGCTTCCACGCAAATATTTTTACGGCGAGTGACGCCGCAGTGATATCGTACCAATCCGGTGCGTCAGTCCAGAAAGATGTTTCCCCGGGCCGAATGAAAGTTTTTTTTCAGAAAAAGGTCCAACAGCACATTAATTAATAAAATGAAATCATGAAGAAATAAGAAAATATATAGATGAGATAAATTTCTGTAAAAAAACGATATAGAGGATACGCACGAGATCTTGTACATGTACACGAAACCATGTTGAAAATTCGAGAGAAAGAAGTCGAAAAAAGATTGTTCTTGCCAGAGAACTGTGCAGAAACACTTACTTCAAAGTTAAACCATGCCAAGAAACACTCGTCTGATGAATCTGATAATCAGAAATCGTGTGAGTGTATAAGAAATATAGCAACATATTACAGCACTCCTACGTATTTTAAAAGTTATGAAGGAATAGTTATGAATAGTGAGATTTATTTAGTAAAAAAAAAGGAGAACTGTATGTGACGTATGGGAGAGATCATATTAAATAGCTCTTAGATTTAATAGATTTAGTTCATGAAGTTCTGTCATAACATTCCTCTAAAAACTCTTCTAAAAACAAGTTTACGCACATCATATTTGTCACTTGTTTGATTTCCAAGTTGTAACTAGAAATGCGTGTCTCGTGCATCAGATCATTTACATATCGAAAAAATTGTGTTCGACTAAAATTATTGATAAAAATTTTGAATGTGGTAACTGAAAAGAAAAAAAAATGTCGTGCCACATCCGAACAAAGAGATTCCTCAACAATTAGGGAACGACGAATTATTTTAGAACACTAAATAATGGCTTTCTTTTGAAAAAAAGAAATAGACTAAATGTAAATAAATTAAAAAAGTATATTTTATCTTGAAATACATTTATTTATTTCCGTGTGTGAATATACAAATAACTATCTAACATACCTGAATTATTTAACGTGCCCATATTGTTCCTCTGAATTTATTTCAATGAGTAGGTAGAGAGATGGAGAGAGATAAAAGGAGAGAAGGGGGAGAGAGACGGAGAGAGAGACGGAGAGAGAGACGAAGAGGGAGACGGAGAGACAGAGAGAGACGGAGAAACAGACGGAGAGAGAGAGACGGAGAGACAGAGAGAGACGGAGAAACAGACGGAGAGAGAGGCGAAGAGAGAGACGGAGAGAGAGACGGAGAGAGAGACGGAGAGGGACACGGAGAGAGACAGAGAGTGAGGAGAGAGAGGCGGGAAGAGAGAGACGGGGAGGGGGAGAGAGAGACGGAGAGAGAGACGGAGAGAAAGACGGAGAGGGACACGGAGAGAGACGGAGAGGGACACGGAGAGAGACAGAGTGACGAGAGAGAGGCGGGAAGAGAGAGACGGGGAGGGACACGGAGAGAGACAGAGTGACGAGAGAGAGGCGGGAAGAGAGAGACGGGGAGGGGGAGAGAGACGGAGAGGGACACGGAGAGAGACAGAGAGTGACGAGAGAGAGACGGGAAGAGAGAGACGGGGAGGGGGAGAGAGAGACAGAGACGGAGGAGAGGGAGATGAAGGGCAGAACAACGTCCGCCGGTTACCCCATAAAAAATTTGCATATACAGAATTATATTTTCTGTAATTCAATTTTATGTGTGGTACGTGAACAAGATATTCATCGAACAGGTGATTCGGAACCTTCCACTCTACCCTCAGAAGCTAAGCAACGTGGTCAGTGTTCGTCAGGCACCGCGCGCTGCTGATAGCTCGCCTCCATCGCCAGAGGCGGCTGCTTTATTGTTGTTTACAAACAGTGGCGAATCGTGCGCTAAAGGCACGTGGTTCACAAAGTAATAACAAACATCTCCTCCCGGAAACTAATTCCGCCAGCTCATGGGGGAGTCATTGACAGTATAGTGCCGGGCTTAATTGGTAGAGACGTCAGGGTTGGCCTCATCTCATAGTTGTTTTGTGAACTACCAATCTTGAGAACGTGAGGCTGGCACTGAAACTCTTTTCTTTGAGAAGTGCTTCATAAAAAATAGAACACTCCCACCATTGCCTTGTGAAACATGTTTTACAGCAGAGACACTTTTATAAAAATCAATACGCAGGAATAATCATCTAATACCCATGAGACCAAAGACAATATCAGAACTGTAACTTAACAAGAATGCTTTCTGGTTTAGAAATACACTGTTGAAGGTATGCTGATGATATAACAATCCTAGCTAATTTAAGAATATATATATATATATATATATATATATATATATATATATATATATATATATATATATATATATGTATATATATATTCTTCTCTGCACCAAATAGCGGATTAACTATTAAAAAAAAGGAAAAATTTACGAAAAAAGGACAAAGAACAAAATTAAATATTCATGTCAAATGCAACTTATAACACAAAGTAAGATTTTTAACTCTATTTCGTTAAGTAACTCATAAACAAAACGTTCTTGGGCATTAAAAACTAAAATTCTCAAAGAATCGTTTCTCACACAATAATCTGCATTCTATTACATTTTTGCTTGTCCGTCGCTTCTCGATATTACTCCACCTGCTCAGTGACGTGCAGAATCTGAAACTAAATGTGTATGTTAGGGACAGAGAGAAGGACAGTGAGACAGTGAGACAGCGAGACAGTGAGACGAGAAGGCGAGAGAGACGAAGAGAGAGGAAAGACGAGGGCAGAGGGAGAGACGAAGCGGCGAAGAGAGGGAGACGAAGACTGAGGGAGAGACGGGGACGGGCAGAGGGGGAGAGGGAGAGGGAGAGACGGGGAGAGGGGGAGACGAGGAGAGGGGGAGACGGGGAGAGGGCGATACGGGGAAATGGCGATACGGGGAGAGGGAGAGACGGAGAGTGAGAGCGAAAAAGAGAGACAGAGGGATAGAGAGAGCGAGAACGAGAGGGAGAGGAAGAGAGAGGTAGTGAGGGTGAGAGGGGCGAAGAGAGAGGGGCGAAGAGAGAGGGAAGTCGAAGAGAGACCAAGAGAGAGGGAGGACCGAGAGGGACCGAGAGAGACAGAGAGAGAGAGGTTGAGAGGAAGGCGGAGAGAGAGACTGAGAGAGACATAGAGAGAGACAGGGAGAGAGAGAGGGGGCGAGCGGGAGACAGAGTGACGGAGAGAGTGATGGAGAGAGAGGGAGATGAAGGGCAGAACTACGTCCGCGGGTTTAACTAGTTTAGGATATTTCGGAAAGAGAGAAAGTACACATCAAATAAAATAATGTAAGATATAACAATAATAAAACATGTATATACATTTTGCTATTTAAGTTGCACTTTTAATGAAGATAATAAAAGCACAACAGAAATACAAGGAAGAAAGCAAGAAGACGTTCGTAAATAACTTTTTTTCACAAATACCAACCTAAATTTGGATATTACAAATAAGTTTCTAAAAAGTTACATCTTAAGGGCACCATTGCCCGGATGTGAATCGCGAACACTTTCCCAAAAGGGCAGGAGTCGTTTGGAAGCTTTCGATATGTGGTTGTGGCGAAGATTATTGAAGGTTTTCTGGGCAGAAATAATTTTTAATAATGTAATTTTAGAAAAAATGAAAGAGAAGACGTTACTACTAAAAACTTTTTTTTTTTTACAGAAATCAAACTTTTTGGACACATTTCAGTTACCAACCAACAGTAGTTAAGTACCATTATTGACCGCAAAATAATTCGAAAAAAGGAAGAGTTATACCTAGAATGAAAATCGTGGAAGAAATCAATAATTGTTGAGTGTTTTTTTATTCTAAAAACTAAAAGATGTTTTTCAAAAATTCGAATGAAATGTAACTTTTAGTAGTGGTTTAAATAAGAATATAAAATGAAAAAAATGTGTCTTCGAATTATCCTAATACAAAGACGATTATATTACATGAGTTCAGTGAATTTTCACTTTTGAGCATTTCATCAGTAAAGAGAAACTACCTGGTTTACTTCCTCGTCTGAACTGTCGAAACGCGCGTATTGTTCGATACGAGCATGCAGCGACCCGTCGTGTCAAGTTATTCCGTGCAGCAGATGAAACATTTACGTTCATTGTTTGCGCGAACGTTTGCACAGTGCAATTACAACGTTTTCATGTAAATAAATGATTAAATTAATGTACACACCCTACTGCCCAAATGTAAACGAAACGACTGCAAATTCACCTGCAACTTTGCTCGTATTGACAGAATCGCACATATACGCATGCTATGTGCACACTGATTCTAGGAATAAATCAGAAATCCGTGTTTGGGTATCTCCATTGTGCATTCTGGTTCAGCTCTGGTTCTGTTATTTACTTACTTTTTCATAATTTCGGGTATGGCCACGGATAAATCTTGATATGTTGTAATGATTCCAACAAACTGATCAGAGTAAATTGAAATTGTTTAAGGATTACAAATTACGCCAAATTACCCATCGTATAATAGCAAGTGTGTTGAACATTGAAAGCAATTTTCAATTTTACACTTGGCTGGAAATACTGCAGCCTCTACGCATGGAACATTTCACTGTAGAACACAACAACAGCAGACTTTATGATTTCTTTCAGTCACTTTGCTTTGAGTTTAATAATTAATATTTCGGGAAGAAACTTTTTTCATTTCAGTCTCGTTATAAAATCGATCATATTTCCTGTTATCATTTTGCATTTCTTCCGAAAAAGAGCGTTTAATTCATCTGTTGACATTTTCTGTTTGAAACTGCGCCTTTCATATTACATCTGGTATAAATTCCAGTCCAACGTGCATTATCGATTTTCGATGACATATTTGTCGGCGCGTGGAATGCCGAAAAATGTCACGCAAAGGCAATCTCTACTTTACGCAGTTGCATCATTAAGTCGGCGCCGGAGATTTGCGCGGCCGTATTAAATAGAGTCTCCATTTGCATTGACATAGATTGTACCCGGATTACAACCTTTTTCAGAGTAATTAGCGATGAATTTTAATTTACAAAACCAGCAAATGCGATTAGCGCAAACGGGAAGAGCGAGAGAGAGGGCCGAGAGGCTGGGATGAGCGGCTGCAGGGGACATAGCTGGCTGAGAGGGGAGGGCGGTGGCTGGCGGGGGTGAGGGTAGGGGAGATGGAGGGGAGGGAGCGACTACTACGAGGGCTCGACACCGTCCGTGCCTCCCTCCCCACCCCACGCCCCGTCGCGCCCCTCGCCGACCGCCTGCCCGTGGGGTTCCAGAAGGCAGCCTCCCCCATAATTCATCTTCATTGTCTCATTATTGCGTTTACCCCTCTCAACGGTAGTCGATTTACGTCTTTCCGCTGCATTGATGAAAGTTCGGTCGCTCGGTTTCAGTAGGGTCCTTCACATTCGTCTCAAGGAAAGTGAGTGGATGCGAGAAGTGTGTGGAAAGAAAATATTTGATCCTGAATCGTTATATTTACACTTATTAGAATATTGTATCGTTATTGATATTTTGGAGATAATAATTTTTGTAGACTTAAAAAGTGACCGTGAATCTTTCCGCGACCTAGTGATGTCGCGTTGAAGCCAATGGATTAGAGAACCCTAAATATATCACTTGATGGAGTCACGACATGATACACCGCAGAAGACCATGTCATGATGTTCGAAACGACACCATCTTTAACACGTCACAAAAAATAAATAGAAATAAAAAGAAGACCTCAGAAAGCATTCACATAGAGAAGACTCCTCACATTGAGTAGTCGGCGAGTGGGAGCGACAGTTCGCCGAATCCCGAGTAGTGTGGATGAGTTGCTTGCTATTTGCCGAGTGACGAACATTCGATGCTCGCCCCACCAACCAGGTGTCGGTATTCTGGACACATCAAAGGGAGCGAACAGTCGCCGAACACATTAGCTGTTCGGGAGTGAGCGAGCAGTCTCTCGCAACTCGGCGAATGCCGAATGTGTGGAGCCGCCTAACAAGTCACTGAAGCCTACGACTTCAATAAACCTGATATATATTTTTAATACCACGAGCTTTGGATTCTGCAATTTTAAAATAATATTTTGTATAACTGAAGTGAATTTACGACATTGTCATTTAAAATTCATTAAATTTGGAATATCAAAAAAAAAAAAATTTGCTGTTTAAAACGATCATTCAGAAATTTCAAATTATCAGAGTTTATTTATATAAATTTATCAGCTTCGAATTTTGCAATATTAAATGAAAACAACTATGGAAGTTTTTGTTTCTGAGATCGTCCCTTTAAATTTAAGTTCAGGAAACAATTAAGGTGGTCAAATTTCTGAAATGTGGGGAATTGTTCTTCTCTCTGAAAACTATCATTGATATACCCCATCATATGAAGTGCGGTCTCCTTGCGCGGCCGTCTTCTTCCGGAGAGCCCGCTAGAGCTGGTGGACGTGGTCCAGCGGGCGCGGCGCGCGTCGCAGCTCGGGGGTTCGCTCACCCTCGCCGCGGCGCCGTTGCGTCACGGGGCGGCTAATTCGGCGCGCGGCCTTCGCGCAGCACAAACTGTCCACAGCGAATGCTCGGCTTTTATATAAAGCCATGATTAGGCCCATAATGGACTACGCCTGCCCAAGTTGGGGAATAACGGCGCATGCGCACTTAAATAAGTTGCAAATAGTTCAAAATGCGTGCCTCCGTAGAATACTGTGCGCGCCAATGTATATTAGAATCGCAGATTTACACGCTGCATTAAAGTTACCGCTCCGCGAAGAGCACTTTAAAAACTTAGCTCAAAATTTCTTTTCAAAAATAAATACGTCAAATAATGACATAATATTAAATTTAAATTTGTACGAGCCGGATCCCACGGCTACGTACAAGCGCCCGAGAGATATGCTACAATAGGCGATACGCCAATACTTGCATGAAAATTGCGGTAAACAACGCCAAAAGCGCGCCGAACGGCTATTGTGATTTCTGACCCATGTTTTTCTTTCTATTTTCAAATTAGCCATAGATGTCCGAAAGGATAGGGATGGCTACAAAGCAGGGAAGTGTGGCAGCATTGCACTACTGCGGCCACACGGAACTGCGCTGCAAAGCGTTCCGGTCGCGCAGCACACGCCCTCGCGGCCGGCGGCGGCAACGGCACCCGCTGAGGTAGCAGCCTCGCTGCGGCGTAGGAGAGCGGTGACGAGCGTACCACGCAGGAAGGGATGAGGTTGGTGCCTTGGAGGAAAGTTGAATTGAACTGAATTGAATTGAATTGAATTGAATTGAATTGATGCCTTGTTTTACGTGGCGAGACTCGGGCCATCAGGCCCGCTCTTCCGTTTGACCACACAAATTTCGCTACGCTCCTTTCACCAACTAGCGGAGAAAGGAGGTATGTCTTGGGCGACGAAACAGGCGTTTTGAATTTAGCTCAGAGGCGTCATTTTTAGGCTAGAGAATCTTTTACATTAATTCTACTATCATAGGACATCCAGCTTTACTTCCCCTCCGAAGGCAGGCGTACGAAAGATTTTTTCGCCCTTAAAACTCCACGGGATCGGGTTTGAACCGGCCAACTTGGGTATAACAGCCCGATACGCTAACCGTTACACCATCGCCGTTGCCGCCACCACCGAAAGTAAGAAGCGCTCACTCGGTTTCCTGAATATCTCAGCGGGACTCATGCTGTTAGTGGTCAAACCGGTGCAATCGGAAGACATATAAGGTCTTGCCACCGCCTCCACGGATACAACTGGATGGTCAGTTGCGTTCGAACTCAACTTACCTCATCCGCACCTCCCCGAGTAAATTAGGTACAAACTTTCTCGCAAACCTGGGAATAATTGTAATTTATGCACCAAGAGTTATTCATGATAGAGCAGCGCCAAAAAAAACAACAACAAAAAAAAAAAACAACAACAACCGATGGTGTTTGGCACGAGGGTTTTTTGTCGCACGAGATCATTAGATCAAGTTAACGCCCATGGTACATTTAAGATTTTTAATATATCTAATTTTAATGATTCAGATTTAGTTATTTAATAATTAACTACATGTTAACATGAAATTGTCTTTTCATGTTTTCCTTCAATACTTCCTTTCATAATTCCCTCCATAAAGGAACTTGTAGCATAGTTCAATTGTTTTCGTATTTCCCTCATAACCACGATCTCTCGAACCAGGTTAGTTATTCAGTCCATATCGAGTTCTGTATCAAAAATAATATCAAGCATTAACATGTAATAAAGGTACAATAAAAATATATTACTGACGTTATTAATAGTTGTCTTCGATACGGAGCTCCAAATGTGTTGCATAACGTACCTGGATCGAGAGGATTATGGTTATGGGGAAATATGAAAACAATTGAAACGAAAAAGAATTATGAAAGGAAATTATGGGAGCGAAATTCGAAAGACAGTCATAAATCAAGATTATATGAATCAACTCAGGTTAGTATCTAATTAAATAGTAAATAAGTAAATCTGAATCATCAAAATTAGTTAAAAATAAAATCTTGTGTGTACTACGGGCGTTAAAATCCATTTAACACCGTTGGTGCATAAATCACTTTTTCATTTTATCAACATCAGAGTTAGTAGCTCACAGCTAGGGAAGCGCCCTGCCTATACTTCTAGGCCAAAAGACCGAGGTTCGGGGAGACCTTTTAGATGTCCTATTAAAACAATTCGGAGCTGACGTGCGTCTTGAAGCGAAATGGGGATTGTCGTCAGAGTTGTAGCATGGGTCAGAGTTGTAGCGTGCGCTTACGAAGCCTCAAAACCCTCTGGTTACATACGAATCTACCCTGAAGAAGCCTGCGATATGACAGGAGAAACGTCAGCCTCTGTGCCAACGACGCGGTGTCACCCGGACAGCCTAGAAGTCATGAACTCGAGCCGCGGAAGCCTACGTGTACATGCGAATGCGTACACCCAATGCTTTTCTTTTTTCCCAGATTCAAGACATTTTTACTCGCCAACATCACGTTGATGAGTGATTACAGTAGTATGTCACAATAGTAAATATTAAAAGAAAGAGAACGGAAAATACTATAAATGAGAACTTTCGTACTCAGTACATACAAAACTTACGTACTGTCATTTTATTTAAGGGGCACAATTCGAGTGAAGATACACCTCTACTAATCACAGTCCGTGAAAATGTTACATTATAACCAATTTTCACAGAACAAAATACATTTTCCAGCACAACTACCACTATTTTAATAAGAGAATTAATGCAAAATATATTACTACATCTACAATGGAGGTATTTGTGCTCCATTTAAATAATAGAAAACAATTTCGAGAAGTTAAATGTATGGACACTTAATTATCTGCAATGTGGAAATCCTTTTGAAACTAAGAAATATTGAAACATTGATGTTGGAATGCTACTATTAATGGCCGACAATATTTAATTTTGATATATTGTAACTTCTCTTTAAAATTATTTATTCCGTAATTTCACTAACACACACTTATTTTCTTTACACTTTCGATACCTACTGCCACATGACATAATAATGAAGCAATCGAGCAATACTATTACGATTATAGTTAAGATTTACACAAGAACCGAGCGACATCAATAGAGGAAGTCTACCAATTCGATTCACAGAGCAAATGTTGAAAAAGCCCCTTAGTCTTTCATTGCCTAATAAATACAAAACTACGATGCACGGTAAAAGAGAGTAGGGATTTCGAAGCTTAAGAACACAATTGCGAGATGTACTTCCTACTATAAGTAGCATAGAGCTTTTGCAGTTCTTGGCGATAAATAAATTAAACTGGTTTGTCGCGAATAAATATTCATTGGTTTTTTTCGTTTCGGTAAAGGGTTTATCCCTTTGGCCCACCCTGTAACTCAATGTCTTTGTAGATCTGTCTCAGAACACGTGTGTGGATACGGTGACAGTTTCCGGAACAAACATGCAGTACATTTTTTGCATTTTTTTTCTTCAATTTCCTAACGTCATTGTTCTCTTCATATTTGTTTCATCGGAAATTTTTTCCAATCCATATCTTCCAATAATTTCTCTCTCTCTCCATCGTAAATAAAAGTAAGTAAATGAGTTAATGATTACTGCTTCATGAGCCATTTTAGAAGAAAATGTTACGCGATTTCAATATCTTCTGTGATCACATGTTATTTGATGACCGATCACACATGTACTTCTTCTCTTACGTTCCCTGATTTGAAATTAGATTTTTGGATCCATTTATATTGCATACGACTTTCTCTGGAATATATAACGAAGGATAAACATGTAGTGGAATAAAAACTGGTGGTATAAAAACTGGTGGCTATAAAAGCTAGTGGTATAACAACACCATTTATTCTCGCATGTAACGTATAAGTAACATTGTAATATTACACTTTCAGCTCTACTAACAGTTAAGCAATCACTTGAAAAAGGTCAACCAATTCAAACGAAGCGCCTGTGGGTACCGGACGAAGAGACGTTTCGCCGCAAACCAATTTTCCGGTTTGAAGGGCCCACCAAACGTGGATTCAGACAAAAATGTATTAGAAGTAGTATACTACATGTAGAACAAGATTTATTATACTACAAGTAGATACTATGTAAGCAGTATGTGAGAAATTACGAAACACTGATTTAAGGGAGTTGAAAAACTTCCGACACACTTGCGAGATTTTGGGAAAACGCACGGTGAAAAGTTATCGGAGTCTACTCAGGTTTGGGGCAGGTACGGGCGGCGGCGGCGGCAGCAGCTGTTCCGCTTGACGCACGCACACGCATCGTGCGGCAACGCGCGACACCCATTGGCGGCTAATAACGGGCGAGCGGGGCGCGGGCGGCGGCGGCGGCGGCGGCGGTGCCGGGCGTAATTCATTTGGTTAATGCGGCAGAAGGGCTGCGTCGCCCGCTACCCCCCTCCTCGCCCGGCCCACGCGCACGCCCCGCCCCTCCCCTCCACGTCCCGCTCCTGCCCGTCCAGCTCGCGCCGGGCCGCCTAGCCCCGACACGCACAGCCGGAGCTTGACAATTTTGGGCTCGGGGCAAAGCGGATACGTAGCCCCCCTCTTCCTCCCGCAAAAAATTAAAATGTGAAAGTTGAATAAAGAAAGAGAATGAGTCGTTTTATTTCAACAAAAATTTAGAAAACGTATTTGGAAATATATTTTAGATAATAGTTTTAAGTAAATGTTATTAGTGATCAAATAATACAATTTTCACTGTGAGATTAAAAAGCTAAACAAATGTGTTTAGTTGGCGTTTAATATTTTTTTAAAGAAATATCAGACTACTGTACCGCGACATAAAATCATGATAATGGTTTTCTCGAGTTCTAGTTTCTTTTTTAATTTTTTACTGTTTTTCCCCTCATGAGTCCCATCATCGGGCCACATGACTTACAGGGCCCCCGCGATCGCCCGGTCTGACCATGCTTAATGCCGACACTGCCCCCATGCCTCACCCCGCACCGTCATGCCCAGCCTAGGCGTCACCCTGCCACGTCCCTTCCAGCCCCGCTGCCGCTCATGCCCTTGCATACGCCCATGCCCATGCCCGCGCCATGCCCGCTCCCGTACCCAATGCTGACCCCTTTTCCCCCGGTTTCCTTTCCTCGGGATGACCCGCGGTAACTCTACCATTCCTAGTCCACCTCGCCCTCGCGAGAAGCTGCTGTTGTAGCAGGTTCCCGCAAGGCGCATTGGAACCAACCACCTAAGGTGACGGGTGATCTGTGATATACTGGTTACACTGGTTCACCTTCCACCTCTGGGTATCGGATTCAAATCCCGATGTAGTTTTTTTGTTTTGTTTTGTACTGTTTAGTCGTATAAATACATGTGGTAATGTAATACTGTACATGTGATAATAAAAAACATGTTGCCCACAATGTGCGAAATCATACATTTGTTTGGAAATACACTACTTTATAAAAATACCCCTAAAAATATTTTTTGTAGCAACTTTTTTATGAAAAAATAAAAAAAGTTACTTCAGTATTGAGAGGTTTTATTGCAAGGTGAAGCCGAATAATCGCAGTAGCTTAAAATCTTTTATTTTTGTTGTATCTATCCGTCATTTGTACAATACTTCGCTCCAACGCCTTCCAATCTTTCGACGCAGGGTGCCGCCCTCTGCCTCTTCCAATCGCCTCGCGTGGGTGCTTTTTTTGGCAACTAGTTAAAGATTATGGCAAACGAAACACATGTGAATGTACCGGAGAGATGGGAGATAATTCAGAAAGATGTTGATGTAGTTGGGGTTCAGTAAAGTTAAAAAAAAAAATCTTTTAAAAAATTGCCAATTTGTTTCGTTTCTCTCGCGTATTTCTAAGTCGACGACGAGTCTTCGTGATTAATATAAATCATCCTTGAGTCTACGAAACGCATCAAGTGCAACTTCTCTTACGCACATACACAGCAACTACAGGAACAGATACAGCTTATACCTTGATTCACTTCCTTCGCGTACATTCTACTAAAGTATTCCTATTTAATTAATGATTGATTTGTTAGTTCTTCCGCACACATCAATTGCTATGCTTTAAGTCCTTTTAGCGCAGTGAATGATTATTATGCCTGAAAATGGCGATGTATCTCCCCTTGGAACATAAGATTCGGCTCCGACCTACACATCGGCTTGTCCCCTTCACTTATTTCCACACCGGGTAACGCCCCACTCGGAACAAGCTCTAAGCTCCCGACTGACCTCCCGGAATGTGTGGTATTGTAATGCTTGAAAGCGTAAAGGTATGAGGGGTGAGGATAGGATAAGGAAGAGGTAGGAAAGATCGCGCGCGGTTCGTGGCCCGTTTGTTTGGGTACAGCCTCGACATTCGCCTGGAAATGTTCGGTTAACCACAGGAAACTACCTATCAGAGCAGCCAGCCGCTGGAATTCTCCTTTAGAAAGTGACGGACTTCAACCTAGCTACGTAGCTATTAACCACTGTAGAATTTGTTATGTTGTTTCATGTTTTTTTTATACCGGCTCTGAAGATGTAACAAAAGATTCCAAAACGTCAGCAAACTAATGTTTTAAATTTAATTATTTAATATTTTATTTTGAATTTGATAAATATTTGATAGATATTAAATTATTTAATTATTTATCATTTGATCAAATCAGAATTGTTATTAATTATTTTATATAGAATTATATTATGAATTAACTTTAAAAAAATATTTTCTTCTAGCTTGATGGTGAGGAAAATAATATATTTGAAACGGTTGCATTAATAAATTCATATTTCCTTAAGTTATTTATTTAATTTCAACATTAATAGTCTGTTCCAAATACATGGACCAAGAAGAAATAAATGTTTTAATTTTAATTTTTCCACTCACTCCAACCAAATCCAGTGAACGACATTTCCTTTCGCAGAAAATCCGCCCCAATCGGGACTCGAACCCAAAACCTCCCGGTTAAAGTTGCCGCAGCGACATCGCCAAAGCAAACCCTTCGCCTTAATTATATACAGCGCATTCCACCGGCGTTCCGTTTAACCACATGCTGTGGCTGCTTGTCGAAAGAGCGCTCGCCCTCGCGACCTGCCGGGGGGGGGGGGGGTCGCTGCGCCGCCAGGATCAATCGCAAACGATGTAATTTTCATTGCGCGCGGATTTTCCAGCGGCGCCGCTGAAGCGAGCAATTATTTTTGTTAATCTTAATAGCACGTTCAATTTTTAAAGCGATACTTGGAATTTATTGATGAGGAGGTGAGCCGCGCGGGCGGGGCCGGGCCGGGACGGGCTGGCCGGCGGCGAGGGGGCGGGCCGGTGGCTGAGGGAAGGGAAGGGAAAGGGCGTGATTTGGCGCGAGTCTTAATAGCCGCAGCCGCGTGGCCGGACCGGTCCCTAGGGTGGAGGTCGATCCCGCACTTGCCCGTTCGCGCCCTGACCCTCCCCGCCCTCATGGCGCAAGGGCTGGCCAAACGCTTCCCTGAAGTGGCCTGTCAGGATGGTTGATCTCTCAGAGATGGAAGGGACGATATTTTATAGGAGATCCGAAGGTAATTGGAGAAAGTTTGTTTGCAATATGACGTTGCCAAATTAATTACTTTGAATCTACAACAGCTATTTCTCGATGCTAGAAATAATGTCAACAACAATAACAATAATTTGAAAAAACTTAGAAAAACGGCACTGGTTTGTTGATATCAATGTAACGATTACGTGAATAATTATAATTATTTTGAAAAACGTATCTTTTCTAAAATTTGAATTTTCTTACGCACATCATCACACTGTTTCAAGCGCAACAAAAAAGTTCAATATTTAATATGTTCTAGGACCCATTTGATGAGGAAAGTTGCAGTTTTGCACGCTTATATCGTAAATATTGTGTACAAGCAGTAATTGGTATTAAGATATGAGGCTATAATATGTTTAAGGCAAAGAAATTCGTTGCCTTACGGACAATGCCTAGTCTTGAAAAATTACTTACGTTAGAATACTCAGACAATTTAAATGAATGTAAAAAAAAAACATATTTTAAGCGAAAATCGATATTTTTTTTAAAAAAAAAACATTGTGTAAGGAAGTTGATAATAATGGAGCTGCTTTAAGAAATGTTGACAATAAATATTTGGTTCACTAAAACTGCTCCGGAAAACTTCTATTTGATGTTGAACCAGCTCACTATTTTGTACGAAAAAGTCAATAGAGAAGTTTTGTCTCAATCAATGCAGAGATAAAAAAATTCGGACTTTAAGAAAAAAAGTCAGTAAAAAGCCTCAAAACGTTCTTCAGAATTTGGAGATTGATTTTTCCGCAATTGTATTTGTCATGTTTCAGAGACAGACACTTGGAGCAAATCTATTAAAAATTCCCTTTCCTCTACACCTCGTTATTTGTCAGCATTTCCTGAACGTCCCCTTGCACCACATCGCCGCTTCTTCCCTGTCCTCGTGAGCACAAGTGTTTTCGAGGGGCGCCGACGCTGGGCGAATATAGGCTAGCGAGCTTGAAATAGCGCGCGCAGATGTGAATGGCCAAAGGCGGGCCTGGTTGGCGCGCTCGTTCACGAGACCGCTGCATGCGAGCTGCATGCTTGGGCGGGCGCCAAGGTTACGCCCACTGTCTCCCGGCATGCTCCTATCCGCGCCACGTCCCGGCGGCGTCCGGCTCGGCCAGCTGTGCGCCAGGCGTGCTCCGATGGGACATTGACTGAGTAACATTGACCGAATCCTATTACGATGATACATCCGAACTCTTACACGTGATCCTCAGGAATATTTATGTAATTAAAACACTGTTTCGCTTCAGAGCGTCTTGAGGTTTCCTCTCAAACCAAATTTCATGATATTTTTCTGCAAATGAAAGGTTTACATAGAGATTTATTTATTTACGTCAAAAACAGTTAAACACTGTTTGTGACGAGCTATGAGGAGAAGTTAATTTGAAGTTACATTTATGCCCAGAAGCAAAACAAAGCGCCAACTCCGCATTTGCTCGACGATCAGGGAAACTGGACGATCCCTGACTGGAAAACCTGATCGGTCATTGATCCAGAAGCTGAAGTACAATACTTATTACAAGCTCTTTACAATTATACAATGAAAATGATATATAATACATTAAATGTAATTGTTAAAATTAATACTGCTTTCCTCTTGGATGCTCGGTATAGTCTCTAATTGTATACAGTTGTGCAGCAGAAAATATTTTACTTGGTAAAATCAGACATTATAATACGCTCTTCATGTGATATCGCTTGCCCTTGTTAACGGGTTTTGGAGAATTGATAATACCTGAAAATTAATAAAATGAAAGCTATCTACCGTCATTTGTCGTGCTTATCTGTGCCGTTACATCGTTTTGTCACGTTGCAATCGATCTATCGCAAGCAGTGGTCTCATGGCGCATGTGAGTGTGAGGTCATAGTTAGCAAAGCGAAGATAGCGAGTTTTATAAATTTGAAGATTAGTGAGTGCATAAAAATTAATTTAAACGGGTTTCACTAGTAGAGAAATGTTGATGGGCTTGCTTTTAGTTCAAACTAATGTAATTAAACTAGCTGTGATGCTCTGTTTAATATTTTGACGTGTGCTCTTTTGACTAGCTGTGACTTATTGCTCTTTTTTATAATTTTAATATTAACGTCAATACTTTTAGACATACTTGCTTAAAGATTCTTTCAAGATGGAATAATAATAAAAAAACTGTCGATTTCCAAAACGAGTTTCACAGCACCCACCCCCGCTCTAACGACCTAACACCCTCGGTAATGTTACACGATTCTACAATTGGTAATGTTACAATTTACAAGTGATGGCAGCGATGTGGTAATATGGACAGAAAGTATTATAATTTTACGAAACCGTTAGTAATGCGGCAAAGCAGATGCTGTTGTAGCGCTGTTAGTTTCTTTTGAATACAATTTTACTATGGTTAATGATTATTTTAAAAATATATTACAAAATTAAGTTAATGTATTACTAAATAAGTTAAATGTATTCCCGACTTTTTTTTAACATTTTTCACCTCACTTCATTTCTTGTGTTAATATACAAACAGAAGAAACAACAAACTATTTGCAAAAACAACAAAATTCTTGTTAAAATGTTTATTGCGTTTTTCCTTTCTTTGCGTGTACTTTAATAGCTGCCTGAAGAGTAACAGGCAGCTATTAATATATGCATATAGAGTTAATTTTCTTGTTAACGATAACGTTTTTAAATAGCCCAATTTAAATAAGTATCCTAAGACGGAATAATCATCAAAAACTGCTGCAGCCTAGGCAGGACATCTGTAAATAAAGAGTCCTGTTTTGGTGGTAGGGTCCTGACCCTGCTAACATTTAGCGAATCCCGCTGTGACGACTGAGCTCATTCAGCTCCCCTTGCACAGTGACTTGTCATCTTGTAAGAAGAAAGAAAATTCAAAATACAGTTATTAAAATTTATTTATAAGAAACTCAAGGGATCCAACTGAAGCAGCCGAACTTTACGAGAGGTAGTTCCGTGTATGCAAATGGCATATTCAAAATAATGTAAACAACAGTGACGTTTCAGTGCATCATATAGTAATTTTAATGATAATGATAATAATTTTAGACAACACTATTTAGAAGACTGCTACAAGACTAAATAATTTTGAGAAACTCTCTCTTTGCGGTACAAGTTTTATTGTATCGCACGCCGCTCTTTCCCTGCCTCGTCGCCACACGCATCACCACACACGACGCTGCCATCTGTGCTGCAAGACACCAACTGCGAACAGAGCATTGGCTGGCGTAGCCTTGACACTGTCGCCATTGCCCCTGACATATTAAGGCGATTGTAATTATACAGTCAAATTTACACAGTGGTTGCCACTTGCAAATCAAAATTAATATTCAAAATAATGTATTAGCTTCGTACAACGATTGATTGATGGTTTGTGATTCCGGGCGCGTCAACTACTAGGGTCATTATTCCCATAAGTGTAGTGCATGTTTTGCTCGAGAGGTGGCGGTAATCTTCCCCCGCCGGATGGCGAGATCCGGCGCCGACCTGCTGTCGTCCAGTAGGGCTTTCCCCGACCAGGTATCTCCCACCAGCAGGGCACCGCCGCAGCCGGGACAAGCTCTAGCTCCCGACCGGTCTCCCGGCATGTGGTAGTGTAGTGCATGTTAGTGTATGTGTGTGTAAGAGGCGAGAGTAGAACACGGAAGAGGTAGGAAAGATCGCGCGTGGTCCGTGGCCCGTTTCTTACGGTACTGCTCCGGTATTCGTCTGGTGTTGATCGGAGAAATCACGCAAAACTACCGATCAGAGCAGCCGGCAACTAAAATATTCCTCCATACAGTGACTGAATTCGACCTAGCTGACAATCTAGTGCCGAAAATTCTGCCACTGTCGCTGCATTCTTACTTTATCGCCCTCACGAAGGTACTTGGTAAGAAGAGTCCGTCCGTCCGCTCTTTCTGTCTGTCCGCCTATGGTCAATGCTAACGCCTAAACCGTTCAGCCGATTTTCTTCAGAATATTTATTCCCCAATCGATCTGAATTCGGGAGATTCAAGCCAATATTTTGATTTTGAGGGCACTTTTTATGAAGCCCCAAAAAATGTTCAAAATTTTCTCAAAAATTCCTGAAACGTTTTTGATCAAACTTTGTCTTCGGAAAGTGGGAAGGACGCTTAAGAGGATGGTGGTAATCATATATTTTTGAAAATTGCATATGTGCAATTTTGGGGGGCTTCCTATAACTATAATATTGAAGATAGAGATTTTTTCCTTAAATCCTTAAAGACGGATCTTTAAATATGTTAATGTTCAATTTTTAGAAATTATGAGCAGTTTTCGTGTAATTTGACACGAATTATAGGAAATTAAAACATAACATTTTTTCTCAAAAATCGCTATAAATTGTTTCTTTAATTTTTTCACAGATACAAGGAGGGATGCTTAAAAGAATGGCGCGTGTCTCATTTTCGTTGAACTCCCTGAATTTCAGAAGATTGCCAATTTAGAAATAATACGATCAAGTACTATGTTTTGATGTACAACCACTTTTTAAATTATTTATTAGTTGAAATAAAGTACTAGTATGAACGTGTAGGATGTAAGAGTATTATTTGTTAGTTGAAATAAAGTAGTAGTATGAACGAGTAGGATGTAAGAGTATTATTTGTTAGTTGAAATAAAGTAGTAGTATGAACGTGTAGGATGTAAGAGTATTATTTGTTAGTTGAAATAAAGTAGTAGTATGAACGTGTAGGATGTAAGAGTATTATTTGTTAGTTGAAATAAAGTAGTAGTATGAACGTGTAGGATGTAAGAGTATTATTTGTTAGTTGAAATAAAGTAGTAGTATGAACGTGTAGGATGTAAGAGTATTATTTGTTAGTTGAAATAAAGTAGTAGTATGAACGTGTAGGATGTAAGAGTATTATTTGTTAGTTGAAATAAAGTAGTAGTATGAACGTGTAGGATGTAAGAGTATTATTTGTTAGTTGAAATAAAGTAGTAGTATGAACGTGTAGGATGTAAGAGTATTATTTGTTAGTTGAAATAAAGTAGTAGTATGAACGTGTAGGATGTAAGAGTATTATTTGTTAGTTGAAATAAAGTAGTAGTATGAACGTGTAGGATGTAAGAGTATTATTTGTTAGTTGAAATAAAGTAGTAGTATGAACGTGTAGGATGTAAGAGTATTATTTGTTAGTTGAAATAAAGTAGTAGTATGAACGTGTAGGATGTAAGAGTATTATTTGTTAGTTGAAATAAAGTAGTAGTATGAACGTGTAGGATGTAAGAGTATTATTTGTTAGTTGAAATAAAGTAGTAGTATGAACGTGTAGGATGTAAGAGTATTATTTGTTAGTTGAAATAAAGTAGTAGTATGAACGTGTAGGATGTAAGAGTATTATTTGTTAGTTGAAATAAAGTAGTAGTATGAACGTGTAGGATGTAAGAGTATTATTTGTTAGTTGAAATAAAGTAGTAGTATGAACGTGTAGGATGTAAGAGTATTATTTGTTAGTTGAAATAAAGTAGTAGTTTGAACGTGTAGGATGTAAGAGTATTATTTGTTAGTTGAAATAAAGTAGTAGTAGTAGTAGTATGAACGTGTGGGATGTAAGAGTAAGTAATGCATGGGTGACAAATCTTCTACACATCACCACCTTGTCTGTTCCGCGTTAATTTGTGAAACGCCTAGCGGAAAAATTTCCGTGAAGAGAAACGCCTCCGCAGATCACGACACACCCGCGCAATGCGACACCGCGAACGCCTGCGAGGGCGTGTGTTGACGTGCAACACAACAACCCTATTTGTCAACAAGCCAGAGCGCCGCAGTTCTCTTCTTAGCCGGTATGCGTTTCTGTGCAGTGCGGAGTGATTGCGTCGACAATTGCCTCGGCCTCCAGCCAATTACAACACAGTGGATCCGTCTCGACGAAGTAAACGTTGGAAATTCGTATTGCGATTCATATCTTACTACGATGAAAACTTTAGGCTCCACAATATTTTCTGCCTTGGCAAATTTTCTACTCGTGGTTCCGTAATGACGAATCGTTGTTCCGTAATGACGCCTAGTTCAACGTGCTACTGCAAATGTAAAGAATACAGCGTAACGTCTGGTGAAAGTTTCTTTCCTTACATCAAAGTGAACTACTAGAGAAATGCTTTTCCTTTCCTAATGCTTTGTTATTCTATGACGCTGCAACAAAAGCCTTAAGTTACAACCTGGATAGAAATAATAAAAGTCCTACATACAGTAATTGGGTAACCTTCTTGTATCCATGTGGGGTGTCCATCCTATAGTCACTCCGGGTCAGGCGTATTCAAGTCCACCATTCGTGGAAAGTGAAGTGTCATTCGACGGGTCTGTGTCTTCCAATGGGGAACTCACTAATTCTCTCTCCACGAATGCGAGAAAAAAATAGGTTTTCGAGCACCTTAAGACACCTACATTGATGGAACGCTCTAAGTTATAGTACTAATACATTTTCTGCACAACTACGTCTTGATTCATCAGACTGAGAGCAACTAACCGAAACGTAAGATAAAAGAGTATTTGCTGTTGATAATCGTTTAAGTGACTATGTCCAAGGACTGACTGGACAAGCAATATTTCTTTTATGAACTTGCGGAGCACACATCACTTACTAACCTAAAGGCGGCTCCACACATTCGGCAATCGCCGAGCAGCGAGCTACCTGCTCGCCCAGCCTCGAACCGCGAATGTGTTCGGCGAATGTTAGCTCCTTTTGTTGTGTTCTAAAGACTGACACGCGGTGGGTAGGGCGAAACCCAAATGTTCGGCGCTCACAAGTGGCGAATCGCAAGCAACTCCTCCACAGTTCTCGGGATTATGCGAGCGGTTGCTCGGGGTTCGCCGAATGCCGCGTGTGTGGAGCCGCCACGCTAAACGAATGTTCTAGTGATACTGTAACATGGAGAGTGCAGCTAGACTAGGACCCGCGGAGGCCCGGCTGGGAATCTCTGGCCTCGGGGTCAACGCCTGGTGGTGGCAAGGGCTGACGCGGCTGGGGCGCGGGCGGGGGCGCGGGCGGGGGCGCGGGCGGGGGCGCGGGCGGGGGCGCATGCGGCGAGGGAAGGGCCCCTCCCTCGCTCGCCTTTTGTCCGCGCCCTCCCCTCCCCCTCCCCCGCCTTCGCGCTCATCAGTGTCGCGCTAATGAAAATGGCGGTGGCGGCGCGCGGGGGAGCGAAGGCCGAGGCGGGGCAGGGGGGAGGAGGGGAGGGGAGGGGAGGGCCCTCGAGCTGTGTACTCAGTGTCAACACCTCCGCCTTGCCCCAACAAACACAAGGCCGCCGCTCGGGCCCGCCCCCGCCGCCGGCCGGGGCGAGCGATCTTTTCGGCGCCTCTCGCACAATGGCACTGCCAACTTCTTCTCTCTACTCTTCTATAGCCTTGTCCCCACTGGGGTTGTCACACGACTTGACTTTCCAGGGCAATTACCAAATGATCAATGTTCGGGTGTAAATAAAGGAAGCGGTCGTTTTTGGCGTTATCTAGATTATTGGCCTTTATGGGAAGTGGGAGAAGATGAGCCAATTTTCTGTTTTCGAAAACGGTAGTGGAACTCAGCTCAGTATTGTTCAGCAGCTTCAGGATCAATGGGCTTCCTCTCGATGAGGTTATTCGTCCAGGTTCCCTGATTGATTGAGTAAATGCTGAGATGGTCCCTGTTTTGTTTCTGGACATAAATGTACACTTCACTATCCGCTCGGTATGTATGTGTGTGTGTTTCTTTTTTTAAACTCTCCTTCTGCTAATTGTACGAATGGGCTGTGGGCCATAGGCTGTTAGTTTGTTAGCAATGCAATAAAATCTAAACTGTAGTTCGTTTGCCGATACAAAATACAAATAAGTTATCTGTAATTCGGGAGCGAAAATGTATTTTTCTATTAGTGCTAACAATACTTTGCTGTTAGTACCTACGCAATCATCCATAAATTACGTATTGCTAAATAGTGTGTGTATGTGTGTGTGTGTATGTATGTGTGTGTGTGTATGTATGTGTGTGTGTGTGTGTGTGTGTGTGTGTGTTTGTATAGAGGTAGGGGACATAGTTTAGCGTTACGTAACGTTGATATTTATTTCTTTAATTTTAAACATTTCCTAAAATAATTCCTTATATTTAATCTTATACCAAAACATTAAAATATTAATAAATGAAATTAAAAATATAAATAAATTAAAAAAGTTATGTATGTGTTATTACTATAATTGGAAATATTTTTTTTTATCAATAGTCATGACAGCTTGTGCACGGATTTTGGCCGGAAATTTTCTCGCCTTCATTCAATAAATGTTTTTGTCGATAAATAAATCAAAACAAACCAAATAAATTTGACAAAAACTTGCAGTAATAGTTTGCTGCAATAGTGGCTTTCAGTGATCGTCTTGAAAATCCCTGCTATCAAATTGCGCATCGCTGAGAAACGTGAACTGTCATTTCTCATTACTTACGCCATTAAATGCCGATTTAGCCTCCTGGAAGTTAGTTGCTGATTTCAGAAATTTATAATTAGCTTTCCTGAGTATTTTGTAAATGACTTGGATGGACACACGAATATTATCATATGTTTGTGATAACACGAAACTGATATAATATTTTTTCTGGATAATTTTAAAAATGATGAATTATTAGATGATTTCATGCCATATTTGGGGGTGGGTTGTTGACGACTTATAATTGAGAAATATATTTTATCCATCATGATCAATTTAAAAAATGATTAGAATAACCCACTGCAATATTTCTACTGGAGTATAGTCAACAGAGGACAGTCAACTAATACCTATGTAATCGTCTCCCCCATACGTCACGTACAGTTATTTATGTTTTTTTGACTAAATAAATCTAAATCTACCTGATTTGTCAACTAATACCCAATATTTCTGACATTGATTAAAAAATTATCTGACACATTCTGTTAACAAACTTCAATAGGATTAAGTAATTTCGAGGAAACCAAAAATCTTCTTAACATGTATTACTAGTGGAGCCGGCAATGCTTCACTATTGCAATGTATTATCACATGCTACTGATCACGTGATTGGAAATCACGTTTTACACTACGCTCTGCAAAAATTCCAATAGACGCAAAACGCTCGCGAGTGAGGTTCTGTCTGTCTGTCTCTGTTTAGGAAATATTACTAAGTCTTCTTAGAATACCAGTTCTGATAGATAGGCCACACAATAACGGGGGTGGTAAAGTAAGCTGAATGTTAGTTCTAGAACACATTGACAACTCTCCTTCGGATTATATAAATATTTTGTTTCTACTGACATCCCTTACATGCAATACAAATATTTTCAACCTGGAACGGGAGAGGGTATTGCTCGACTGGAATTCAAACAATATATATGAACGAAACACGTTTGATATGGGCACCATAATAAAATAAATATTGCTATTGGCACGACAAAACGATAGCTGAATAGTGCAAAAACGCTACGAGTTTCATGAATCTCTCATCTGCGATGACAATTATAAACTCAGTACTCATATTCGTATTTACCTACATTGATGTACAACGAAAATATTTTAATTTTTTCAAATGTCTCTTAATATCTTTTTTGTGAAAAGAGACTAATATATAACAATATATTCCTTCAAATAGAAATACAGATGCATCTCATTGTTATAAAGGTTTATATCCGTTACATATGAAAATAAACAAAAAAATGTTTGTTTGCTAACATTGCTATTCATAGACAAGAAGTAAATTCAGAAAATTAAAGATAATAAACAGAAGTTTAAACAAAACGATCTAATACTTTATTACACATCCTAGACATCTTCTCTTCATGGCGTGAATCAGGGGTTTCATTTGGTACTATTCTTCATCCATTACAAGTGTTACCTCCTCTTTCGAGTCTGCACTTTTTTTTATTTTTGTTGCAAACCTGATCATAAATTTTCAATGGAGAGTTTGATTGATGTTTCCAGACACGTTAAAGGCCACGTTCGACAGCCATGCTAGTTTAAGAATGTTTTATTCCAGGATTTAGCGATGTTCTTTCCCAACTAGATGGGAATTGAATTTGAATTTGAATTGAATTTGCCTTATTTTACGTGGCGAGACTCGGGTCATCAGGATTGCTCTTCCATCTTACCACGCAAATTTCGCTACGCTCCTTTCATCAACTAGCAGAGAAAGGAGGTATTTCTTGGGCGAGAAACAGGTGGTTTGAATGTAGCTCAGGGGCGTCATTTAGGCTTGAGGATCTTTTACATGCAAGTAAATCTACTAACATGGGACAGCCGGCTTTACTTTACTCCGAAGGAAGGCGTACGAAGGATTTTTTCGCCCTTAAAAATCCACGGCTTTGATCGGGTTTGAACCCGCCAACTTGGGTACAACAGTCCGGTACGCTAACCGTTACACCATCGCCGCCGCCGCAAATCTGGCGCCGACCTACACTTCTGCTTGCGGGGAATCCCCCTCTCCAGGAATCTCCCCCAGCGGGGCACCGCCCCAGCCGGGAGAAGATCTAAACATCCGCCTGGTCTCCCGACAAAGGTGTGCATATAAGTGAAAGTGTGTGTAAGTAAGGAGTAGCAAGGACTAGGACTCGGAAGAGGAAGGAAAGATCGCGCACGGTCCGTGCCCCGTATGTTAGGAGAAACCACGGAAAAATACCGGTCATAGCATCCGACCGTTAGAATGTTTGTCCAAACAATGGCTGAATTCGACTTAGCTCTCTTAAAAGTTGTGTTATTATCATTGTTGGGCAAAACTATGACTTGCAAGGGTTTTTAGGTTACATAGAATATATAATCGGGGTTTGAACTAAATTTCGTCGTACATGAACAATGTTTGAGAACAATAATATTAGAAACTAACTACTAAGGATACCCAGGAAGGGTCCTTCAGAAAAATCCGACCTAGCTATGCAGCTAGTGTCGAAAATTCGTCGGTACTGGAATCTCCTGGTCAGAGTCGTTGCAAAGCTGGCTCTGTGCCGTTCCCTAGCCTTGAGTTCATTACCCTGATGAAATCTATAAATGGGCGGTATCGAAATATACATTTCATCCATAATTCCACCTGAAAAATGGATCTTACCAACAGCCTCGGTTGAACTACATACTAATATTTTAATTGAGCACCACTGTACTTCTCTATCGGGATTGTGACTCGCTTTCAGATCCGGAGCATCCAATCCAAATACGTTTTACTTTTGTTTCGTCGGACCATATTACACTGTCTCAGAAGGCCTGTATTTATACGTTCTTTTGCGAAAGCAAAGTCTCTTCTAACAATATTGTCCCTGGTTACAAACTGCCTCTTCCATGCTGTTCTTCCATGATATCCGTACTTCCACAACACTCTATGAAAGGTTTGATGTTCACAATTTTCTTCGTTGCATTTTCCAGGAAGGGGCTAAATAGAGGAACGCATAATCGTAGGGATTTCTCGTTGGTTTAATGTCTCTTCTAATTTTAACGAAGAAACCCTTGGATTTTAAGAAACCTCTTTTTTCATGTATTTTGAGGTAAATTCAATGCTGAACCTTCTCTATTTTTAAACAATATAGTGCACAGTAGAGAGACATTAGTTCACTACTAACTTATTCCCCACTTTTTCTTGTCTTCAAAGAGTAGTGTGGAAGCGCTAGGCTCACATCAGAATTCTGCTCCTTCTACGAGCTCGTTCTAATGTCAACTGATGTGAAGTTAAGTATCTATACCCACGTCACCACCGCGATAAGGACAGCGGCTGAACGCTGGCCCACTAAAATTTCGAATTCATTCATTACTACGAATAGCAAACATCTGTGAAAAAAATGTGTATTTTTCTTTCATTGATGTGTTTATCATTCCCAAACGTAATTCGCGATACTTTATAAGATTTAACAATATGTCGTTATTAATTTGAATCAGTAATTGATTACTTTACTTCAGATTTATTGAAATCAAGAATATAAGTAAATATTGTGATATTTCATTGGGTGCTCTGAACACACGAGCAGAAATGTTGTACATTGTGAGTGGAACAAGTAGGAAAAAGACAACCGCTCTTACATTGCAGGAAACTTCCTTGGGAGGTGTCTGGTCAGTGAACGCCACTGCGTCCAAGGCCCAAAGGCGAAAGCTCGGCCTGGAGGCGACAACGTCACGTCCCCAGCAGCGCCAGGCCACGTGCGGAGCATGGGCTAAGAGGCTCATCGAATATGGATGGACAGTGTTTACGTGGAGTTGTCAAGTGGATAATGGCCGGAAAAATTATAGGTTTGGTAAATGATGAGCTCTTAATCCACTTCAACAAAAATACATAAAAAATGCTTCGGTTGTATTTTAATATAACAGTTTATTTCATTAATGAAATGGATGTAAGAGATATAATATTATATGAGAGATGAAAGCGGATATTATTTTTGTAAAATTGGTAAAGAAATCTTTAGTTACCCATTTAATTAATGGGCATAGAGACAATACTGTACAATGCATATAATGACATCAACATAATATAAAATGCACAAAAAACCAAGAACAATGTCTAAGAGGCATATGTTCCATTCAAATAATTCATCGCAAAATGTAGTTTTTTGTAAACCGCTTCTCCTTCCCATTTATAACAACTAACACCAACACCCCTAATTATAAATTTTCCGTTTCGTACCATTCCATTATGTATGCAGAGTGTATTAAGCACGCCATGACACACAATTTGCCTCTGTGCGGCTTCAGTTTTGCCAATTATTCTCCTCTCTTATTATTAGATTTCAAATGCAAACAAAGCAGCAACGAGTTTGTTATGACCCAAAAATCTTACAAGTAAACAAGTATAAACGGGCTATGATTTAAATGCTTCTTCCAATTCACAATTCTAGGTGTACATATTTTTTCCTCACAGACCTCATCCCATGAGATGCGGTTTTCCGAATTTCTCTGGGTGTGTGCGAAGTAAATAAATCAGTGTGAGGAGGAGGCTAGGATAAAACATGCGCATACCAGCCCTGAGGAAGACCACGACAAGATGGTCGAAACGTCGGCAACACAGCCTTCGACGCGGCGTCACTCGGACAGCCAAGATCATGCACGTGACTCTGGCCGCGGAAGCCTACGACTTCAGGATAAAACACTTCAACCGATTAGTTTCCAGACGCGTAAACTACTAAGTTCATTAGTTCCGTACTGCGAGATTCGGCGCCGGCCTACGGTCGGCCAGCGGGGATTTCCCTAACCAGGCATCTCCCACCAGCAAGATACCTGAGGTATCGCCCCAGCCGGGACCTCCTAACTTCCGGACTGTTACCCCGACATTGTGTGATAGTGCAGTGCATGTAAGAGTTAATAAGGGATGAGGATGAGTTTGTAAGGGATGAAGATATGACAAGGAAGAGGAAAGAAATATCGCGTGCGGTCCGTTCCGTGGCCTGTTCGTTCGCCAGGTATTAACTGGAGAAACCACGGAAAGCTAGTGATAAGAGAAGCCGGCCACTACAATTCTGCTGAACTTGACTTAGCTAGTATGTAGCTAGTATCGAAAACACAGCCACGGTCGGGACTCGAACCCTAGGACCTCTCTATTAGAGGCACTGCAGTTACATCAGTTGATATCCTGAACCATCTGAGCCGGTTCACACACAGACACACCACACACACACACACACAGACACACACAACAGACACACCACACACACACATACACACCACACAAACACACACAAACACACACAACAGACGCACACACAGACACACCACACACATACATACACACACAGACACACCACACACACAGACACACCACACACACATACACACCACACAAACACACACACAGACACACACCACACAAACGCACACACAGACACACACCACACAAACGCACACACAGACACACCACTCACATACACACCACACAAACACACACACAGACACACACCACACATACATACACACACAGAGACACCACACAAACACACACACAGACACACCACACACATACATACACACACAGAGACACCACACAAACACACACACAGACACACCACACACAGACACACCACACAAACACGCACACAGACACACCACACACACAACATTACACACACACACACACACACACTGGTCGTGTGAGGCGCGTTCCCGCACAACGTACGCGAGGGCGCGTGCCGCAACCGCCGCCCGCTCGCGGCATGGAGCGGCTTATCGCGCGCTTATCGGGCGAGTGAAGGTTGGCGATAGGCCGCGCCCGTCGCCGCGCCGCCAGCCTCTGCGCCAGGCACTCCAGATGGCCTTGTTCCAGCACGGGAGGAACGAGTGTAGTGGGTGTATGGCGAAGAGGGTTTCATTTATGCACTGTATGAACGGTTCGTGGTCCTTGAAGGGTATAATGCCATTTATTGGGTTGTCTACGTTTGTATTAATTATTAGCACAAACGTTTCATCAATTTAGTACATTCAGAGATTATCTCGCTGTAACTCAATGCATTTGTCACTTTATATATTGGTATAGGTTGTATCCTCACATTATTTATTACTGTAAACATCACTTAGTTATCACTGCAATGATATGCTGTTTGTGCATATACATATCTGAATCACAACACAATACAATTTAATGATACATTATAAAAATTGGGGATGTTGTTTCCACGTGTTAGAAATGAATGGAATGAAGGTAATGGAAGATATCAAGGATAAAATACTTTTCCGGTTTACATCGAATTAATGATTCAAGAGACTTCATATAATATTTGAAGTATAATATATTTCTATGAACTACGATTATTAAGAGTGATTCATTATCATCACAGTGATATTAGTACCGTACGTTGAAACAACAATAGCGTGGATGCCTAATTCTGTAGCTGTATTAAAACACAAGTGTGTATGAATGAATAGTACGGTTATCTTTCCGGAGAAGCGTTATAACTTCCAATATTTCTTTAAATGATAACTCTTTACACATTGCATTCCAACGCAGTTTTCACTCTACGTTCAATTGAAAGTTAATGATTACACCGTCTGAATCGATATATTTAAAATTTTATTGATAATATTTCAATTTTATATTTGATCAAACTCGCGAATTAAGTTTAGAAGTAATAAACTCTCTTCAAAAACAATTGTGCTAATAAATTAAGGAATTATTTTAAAATCTGTTTCACAGCTATTTATGGAATGCTATTTTCTTCTTATTGAATGTTGAAGAAAGAGGAGGTCGTTCAATTATTTTACTTTCTGGTACTTACTAACGTAAGAAGAGAAAGTATTGTAATCGTGAGCTGGAAGACGGCAGATTTTCAGTACAAAAAGTCTTATTCCCGGGCCCTGGTAACGAAAAAGTGGATTAATCCAGTTGCTAATTAGGAAGACAATTGAATTTCTGATTCTGACAATCATGTTCATTATACAAAACACTTGAACTTCCGTATTTAAAGCACATTGTAAAGCTCTGCATAGCAATGTGGTGCTGTACAGTGAAGCGAAAGTGACAAGAATGGGTTATTTGTCTGGATTTTATTCAATAATTCAAGTAGAAATGTACAATACTATTATAATTATTTTCATATTTATTGATGATGCAGTGTCAGATGTTATTCTATACATTTTCATTATCTGACACCGGGCAATACTCGATTTCAAATTAATAATTCTATCATCTCCACTGTTTTTCGAACTTATTTAATCACGCAGGTATATTACCAATTACACAGACACACACACAAAAAAAGTTGTCATACCTGTTTCTGTTGTGACACCTGTTTCTCTATGTATGTTCACGCGCCGAATCTGAATCTGAAGACAGAGTCGCGCCACCATATTCCATTTTTTTTCAAATCGCGAAAACCCACCGTGAAAGTGTATTTTTTTGTTTTCGGAGGCTATTATCAGTTCCTAAGACTTGGCACATATTTATCTCTGAATATCGACATGCTGTATGTGAATTTGAAGACAGAATTGCGTCACCAGAACCACCGAAGTTCAACATTCACTATGTTGCTTCAAATACCGAACTGTTAATTTTCGACAGATACTAAAATAAAATTGTACCATGTTTATAGACAGGTCTCGGTATCGGAGAAAGCCGGAGTATCTACGACGTTATTACGGATGGCGACGATTTGTTTTGTAAAATTACGATAAGCGTTGAAAATAAACATAACGTTATGAAAAGTTGCAATAAAACAATTTCTTCTTTTACATTTATTTCTTCCCCTTCGTCAATCTTTTTCTTTCGAGGTGGTTAATTATACAATACACATTTTCCCCCCTTTTTGGGAATGGTCATTCTTAATCAGTGATTTTTATTGCTCGGAAGAACGTAATATAAATTGAGCTAAGTTAAAAGAAGCGAGGTTGAAGGTCATTTCATTTGAAAGTTTTGGGGAATTAGTACGGAGGTTTGGAGCGCTCTTCAGGATATACGGATTTGATACGCGGATATGATGCAGAAATGCGGACTGAAGATTAAGAAACACTAGGAAGAGTAAAGGTTTTGAAAAAATTGTGAGCTTCACGCGTTAAAAGAAAGTTATAAACAAAGGAACAGTAACTCCGAAACGAAACAAATATAAAAGTAAAACAACCAAGGGCCCGTCTTTGCCCCCCTCTCCTTGGTACGCGACTGTTAATACGTTTTTCAATTTGTGCTGTAAAATGTAGCAGGACGGATTTCCGAGGTTTTCATCGCCTCGCGACGCAGTTCAAACCTTTGACGATGCCCCTAACCGCTCTGTTGTGCGCAGGCCCGCCCCCGCCCCCGCCGGAGGTGCACCCTTGCATAGCCTGCCTGCACTCGAGTCAACGCGCCGCTCGTGTTAGGAGAGCAGCGGTAATTAGGGAGCACGGACGCTTTCGCTGTTTGTTCTCGCCTGCGCGCCCGGAATGTGTACAGCTATTGCCTCAAAGGCAGGGGAAGGAGGAGGGGTTGCGCACTCCACAGTGCACCCAGGGGTGGGCTAACACGTAGGCGGACGATGCGTGTGCTTGAGGCCTGCGATGGGGAGGGGCCACCGAGAATTTTGTCAAAGTTTTATATCGGTTCAAGAACTACGTTTTAATCACAGTTGCGAGGTTATGATATATTTTCCTGTTAATTTTGATTACATAAAATGGTCAAATGTTATTAGGGATCCTTAAGACAACAGGGGTAAATGTCTTGGTAATTTTTAGGGATCCTTAAGACATTTATTCGGCCTCTGGTGCACCTTGGTAAGATACTTCCTTTAGGAAGTCGGATGTTATTTTCTGACGTTATCCCATGTAATAATATTACTTATATTAATTGGCATTTAGTTGCTATTTGTTATTTAAGTTTCGCAATTTTACTTACATCTAAAATACACTTTTTACATTTGATTTGTTGTAAAATCTAAACGACAATATATTACTCTTTGGTAATCATTATTAATTTTTTGGGGTTCATATTTTAGAAAGAACTACAAAACATTCTGAATCGTTGTTTTCAACGAGCTGTTGCAGTTTTTCAATATGAATGACTCCACGCTTCTATAAAAACGAGCTTGGAATATAGCAGTGCAGCTTTGAGAACTCAATGGCCTCCCCCCGTTGAAAATAATCCCAATTAATTCAAGCCAAGTAATAGACCAGAAAACAGGGTTCCTTGGTGTAAAGAAAGGTTAGAAAGCGGGAGATCTATTTGATCACAGCACTCGACATCAAATAAAAAAACTCTAACTTCAATGGTTTACAACAAGGTACCAAAAATAAGAGGTAGAGCAAACTGGATGGATGCGCAATGACTTCAGGACATGACGTCACAATCGAAAACAACAAGTCGTGGCCATTGAGCTGCTTGAAGACAACGCTAAATAACGCTAAATATTATAATATACAGAAGAGTATTTAGAACGTATTTATATACAAGAGGTTTACAAGTCGTAACATAACAAAGCAATACTTTCCATCGAAATAGTCACTATTTACAAAATTAAAGAGCATTCAATTTTGGGTCGATTGTGTCTTCAACGCGTTAAGTTATGTCAAGTGTTAAAGTGGCAATCAACTGTAGAAAATGACCATCTTCATGTGCGAAATCGTCTTCAAAACTCGGTATCATGTAAATAATATTTTAGAATGCAAAAAATTATAGAACAAAAGGTGTTGAGTATCAAATTTTGCGTTATGAGAATACCTAATATTTCAAAATTTTAAGGTAATAGATATTTGAAGTTTTTGATTTTGACATTGACGCTCCTATACGCGTTCCTGTTAGTCCGAGTAATGGACAATAAAAATGATATTATGAATTAAAAACTCACTTAACTAAAAAATAATTTTAAAAAATTTGAAAATATTAATTTAATTAAACTACAGGAAGTATCAAATTTGGTGACCGTGAAATCCAAGAATAGGGAAGAACGAATCTGGGCAATTGTTGAAGCAAAGAATTGATTTTAATGATTAATTATAATTTAATAAATTTCATAATATAATTGACGATGCAGATCATTAACTCAAAGATCTTGTTTGAAAAAAAACGAAGCTTATTCAGTCTCACTTTCCTTTTGGTGCTCAAAAATGCGTGGGTCCGTAGTTGGCCGCTGTTCATGTTCACGGCTGTTCAGGAAGACAGTCGTTGTAGGTTGGCGATTCAAGGATCAAGTTTAATTCATTTTTCTAATACTCGTTTCCTACAACTGGTATGGAAATAACGCTTTTTAATAGTCGAAACAAAATAACAAGTACAGTAAGTAAAACTCCGAGATGGATGTGTGGATACAAAGGTAGAGTAATTGTGAATGACCTGTCTCTTCCAGAGCCCACTAAGAAGCCATTCTCCGTCAGATTCTTGATTATAGTTGAAATATCATTATCTGTCGTGTTTGTGCATAACTGACTTTTGCATGCGAAGCATATCACTACTCTCCGGCATCGAATACAATCACCTCATTCCATTTGACACTTGCAGGAACAGGAACTTTCAGGCACTTCTGGTGGCACTATTTCTTTGCTGGTAGTAATAGGGAGAATCCGTGTTTTGTTTTTTTCCACCCTACTCGTCAGGATGTTTCTCTTGTCAGACCTGGCTGTAAGTCGAGAGGAGTGTGGACGAGCGGGAGCGGGAGCGGGAGTCGGGAAGTGTAGTGGTTACTGTCAGGTTATTTATTATTTTGGTGTGGTGGTCGAATCGAATTGTGTTCAACGAAGTTTGTCTTCGATTGCCAATAACAATTTCAAGGAATTTGTGCCCCATTGTCACTCATCTGGAATAACACAATCAGCATCGAATATCACATATCCTTAAAATTATTTTTTCCCATGGTCTTAAACTTATTTTTACCCTCACGGACATTGTGACATGTGTTTCTAAAGGAATACGGGAGTAATTTTTTATTTTTTACTATATAGGAAACAGCGCTTTGTAATTACAAGCGCAAAACTGAAAAAAAGTGCGAGCATTATGTGTTTTATGTCCGCATGTAAGCTCTTATCAATGACGATGTAAACAGGTTATTTTAATTTGACGTGAAAAACAGCGATGAAAATCTGCTTTCCGACATTTACGAATACCAACCACCCCAATAAGTCGCCAATGTGCACAATGAATTTTCTTTCCTTGGAAGGAACGGAATCTCGCTATTTTAAGCTATTTCATTGTTTTAATCATATTTAACATTCTTGTATAAAGTTCCGTATATTATATATTATGGCAATTATAATATTTTTTAATTAATGGTAAATTGATGTTCCCAATAAATAAATAAATTGTTCTAATCTATGTCAAATCTATTGCTACATTTGTTACATTGTTTCAACGCAATTTGGATTATGTGTTATTTTTGCCCTTCAACAAGCTTAAAATAAAACAACTTATCGTTATGGAAAACATACACTTTATTACTGTTTAAAACACATATTACGTGATCAATTGCATATTTAAGCCAGAAAAAGGCCAGAGTGAAGGTGGATTTCCTCGTTGGGAGATTCTGAAGATCGCAAAACGGGTTTTGTGCACGAATATGTCACAAAATTATGTTTTTGAGAGGCAGTCAAGTGTTCTTCGCAATGGTTTTAAGTGTTCAATTTCCAGCGTTCAGTGAGTAATTATACATTGTATTTAAATTTTGCTTAATTTTACATTTATTACGTTGCTATACATCACAGACGTATATCAACATGCTCAGATGGTTCGAAAGAAATTGGTGACGGGAAAAGAAAATCATCTTGCTCTCTGCAATTATTTAGGTTAAATTTAAAAAAAAATCAATATTTTAATCCCGTTTTAGTTTGTCTAACAATATTATATTTGGATAGTCTTGACCAAAATTAATTTTGAGTTAAGCATCAGAATATCATCGCTTTATTTAATAATTGTTTGATATAGTAAAAATTGGAGACTTTTTTTTGAAAATTTTGAAAATATCTCAGAAGCTTGGTGTAAAGTACACACAAAATTAAAATATCGGTTTCAAATCCCAGGGTCCGCGACATCAGTTAGAACAATTGGTGAATATCAATTTTGGAGAAAATCGGCTGAATGGTTTATGTGCTAGCGGACACACAGACGGTCAAATGGACGTTTGCCGTTAATCGATTTTTTGTTGTATAGGACGCACAAAACATGGATTCTGGCTACACCTCGTATTAGAGGATTTTTTTCTCTATATTTAGCAACTGGATTTATGCACTTTTTCCTTCGTCAGGGCCCGGCAATAAGAATTTTTGTGTCGAAAATTCGCCTTTTCCGGCGCACGATTACAACACTTTCTCTTCTTACGTTAGTAAGTGCGAGAAAGTAAAAATTGTATAAATATAGTGCAGTCCGACAAATTTGGAAAATCTATAGACACAAAAGAAAATAATTTTAAAACTAAAGCAAGGAGTGGATGATTCCCTTTTTTAACTTGCTCTCCTGGATAAGGAGAAATGTTGTAAGATACAAATTTCGTCTCTCATTATTTAGCAGGGAGCTTTCAGGCCGCCTTCGCATGGTACGCCAAGACCCGGCTGCCTCCCGGGTCTGTCCGGGTCGCTGGAAATGCAGTGACGGCACGGGACGCGCGGGGGGAGGGGGGAGGGGGAGGGAGGGAGGGAGGGAGGGGGCTTGCAACGCGAGCACCCCGCCACGTGCTCCCCACCCCGGGGGCCGTTGTTGACTTCCGGTGGCGAGGAGCTCCGCTAACAAACAACATAACACGGAGTAGCGCGGTTGTGTGTGTAACAATAATGTAAAGTTGTTATCGCTAATTAGTCTCGTGATCCGATCCCCCGGCGGTGGAGGCGGCCACCGCCCCCGCGCCGCCCCCGCGCCACCCTGCTGCGCCCCCTCTCCTGCCTCGCCCCGCCCCGACCCCGCCCCTACCGCCGCCGCCTGTGCAGTAGTCCAGGGCCGCCCAAACGATGGCCGCGTCAGCAATGTGCTGCAATGTACGCTCAATTGCGACCCCTACGATCTAGGAGCAGACACTCGTTTCATTAACCTAGTGCGGTGTCTCCGGTGGGTATTGTCGGGTTATTTTTTGTTATTTGTGCGATGTAATAATAATAGAGCGTCCTCGCTGTTGAGCTCATTAGTCGGCGTGCTTGCTTTCCGTGACGTGAGTCCGGGTTCGACTCCCGGTCGGACAAGATTGTAGTGTGCGTTTTCCTTGCAATGTCCCAGTATATGTTGCTGTGTGACGACGAGAGAACTCACTTCTCAGGTTGAAAAGTGCAGAATATTGCGCGGAGATATCTACGGGGTAATCACACGTATCCCTAAACCCGTGGCCCGAGGCCTACCTGCTGGTAGGCCCTGGCCCGTTCGCAGGCTGTCGCGTCAAGTACACTCAGACAGAAGTCTATAATAAATAGCCATTTTACATAACACAGTTACTTGGCTCGTCCAACCTCGAGCATGGGAATTTACATGAAAAAGTAGCTGTTGATAAAAATACTTTTTAAACAGTTTTGTCAGTTTCGCTACAAAGTCAAGTTTAATTGTCAATCTCAAAAATAAAGTTGTAAAAATACATGTTACGCCTGAAAAATAGAATAATAATTCACAGTGTTTCACCGTTCGTATATGTTTTAAACCTACAAAACACATTTTTGTAGAATTCATTCAGAATTAGTGGCCTACAGCGGCAGCAAAAATGCTGCTGTCGAGTGTGAGGAAAACTGGGACCCGGAGCTCGGTTCTGAAATGGCACACGTGAGTATTGAAGCTTCTTTCTTCCTCGTTGCTTCACGTCAGTTGTGACGGAAGTAGCGTCACGCGGTATGAGAATACAGTTGTAACATCAGGTACCAGAAAGTGTGGAGTAACATGATCAAATATTTACATTTTTTAGTCTAAATGGAAACCATTTCGTTGTTTTTGTATTTTTTCAATCTATTGACACCCATCACATGGCCCGAGGGTGCTTTGTGTTTTGTCAATATATGGGAGTATTCGAAATGAGTGAGATAGATATTTTAAATGGATCTTTCTAAAAATTGTGCCAATCCATTAGTTACGTCAAGAGAAATTGAATGTGCTACTGATCATCTCTGAAGGTTCATCAAACACCCCGTAAATACTTTTATATGCTTAAACAAACCAAACATTAACATACACAATACATTAGAATGTTCTAAAAGGATTCGGAAAGAATACCTACCGAACTATCGTTTATTTCGGCGGTGACTGACCACTTAGGGATGGGAATACTAGCGAAGAAACAAGACAACTATCAAGATATAAATATTGTAGATAGGCCTTAGTCTCATATTAAATTGTTTAGTAAATGGGAACGTCACCTTGATAATAATAATAATAATAATAATAATAATAATAATAATAATAATGATAATAATAAAAACAATATTTAAATTAGCGGATCCCCGTGGTGCAGAGGGTTGCAGCCGTCGTCGTCGTCGTCGTCGTCGGCGCTGAGAAGGCTGCAGAAAAGCCAATGAGAATCCTGATTAGGCATGGTCGTATTTGTAATTGTCCCTTCATCCCTGATCATCATCCTATCACCTCATAATTCATAACTTAAGGTTAACAACCTTGCTTTAGGAACCGAAAAAGCTGAACCTCATAATGAATAAAAACACTTTAATCTCTCCGGGATAAATATGATTTGGCTTCGGAAGATAACGTGTAGATGGCCGATATCCGCATTAAAACCTGTAAATTAATAAAATATGTTCTACGATGGTGCATAAAATTGACTAACTTTTCTTGTAAAATCAATTGTAAATAAAGCCGAAGTAAGGCCCGCTTCCCACGGCGCGGCCGCCGCGCGCTTCGTTCAAGGAGCATAGCTCTTCCGACGCAGCCACCGCCGGAGCCACCGCCGGAGTCACGGCCGCACCGCCGCCCGCCGTGGAAGGGGGTGGGGTCTGGAGGGGTAGGTTTCGCCGACTCTCCGGCGACGACGAACAAAGGGACCGGAGCAGGTAGAACGCTGCGGCCGCGGCGCAGTGGGAACGCTCCCATTTAAAGCTGTGTTCTGCTAGCGGTGGCGCGTGGGCCCTCCTGCGCGTCTGGTGGCTGGAGTTCGGCGTCGGCTGCCGCAGCAGCCGCCACCCGCTGCACGTGGGAAGGCCTCCATTCAAACCAATGCTCTGGTACGCGGCCCGCTGCTGCGTGGCGCGCCACCCGCTGCACGTGGGAAGGGGCCCTAAGGTAAAAGGAAAGGCTGAAGGATGGCCAAAGTAGGCGCAGCGCCCGACGCGGCGGTGCGGCGCCGGCGGGCCGCGCCGCTCTCTCCCCGGATTCCTACGCCCTCGCCCCGCGGCCGCCCCCTGTTGTCACTCCTAATGCACTCTCTTTTGTCGGCAAACAAGGAAGGGGCTTGAGGTTGGCAGCGGGAAGTTTCCGCGGAGAAGTGTATCGAGGGAGTTCATGAATCTCGATCCTATCAGGAACGCGAGAGAGAGGGAGAGAGGGGGGGGGGTCTTTGTAAGTGCGCCTCTTGAGATAAAGGCAAGTGGATGGATTCGGAATGATATCTATGAAACGTGTTGCATCATTGCTTTGTTATTCCTCAGAGATAGGTACCTTGGAGATAGCTACAGGAACTGTTTACTATTTTTGAAAAGTTCATTAAATATTTGTAACTTTCTGTTGTTAAAATCGCGTTAAACAGAATAATGACTCATGTCAACACAGACATGATAAGTTAGTTAAGTTTTTTGAAGTATTCAAATCAACTGTATTTATAAAATAGTTTTTATAATTTTATATAATAAGTTAAATTTAAAATTAATAAGTCAACTGCGTGATCCAAAACTAAGTTTGTGAATGCTAATTTTCATGAAAGTATTACTGAATGATCTTAATGACATAGAAATGTCTGGCTTATTAATGACTACAAGCGAAGGTATACATACAATTCCTATAAGGGTTAACGAAATGTCAAATTAGGAACTCCAAAACTTGATTCGTGATTGTAATAAAAAAAATCATTTAAGTAAGATTTCATAAAATTTAAGTTTTATAGTGTATACTACTCTAGCATTCTAGACACATAAATTGGTAGTTTTCATGCAAACATTTTCCGTTTGGTGGAATGATAAAAATAATAGAAAGGACAAAAGCCCACAAAGCTAATAAAGTGCTTTGCAACACTGAATCTACTCATCTCAAATACCACTTGTCATTTTAAGAAAGTCGACAAAGTGTCTTTAACTTTGAAGTCCTTTAATCTGGCACTTGTTAATGAACACTATTTTCAAAATTAAATAACAGAAAGATAATGTAGAATACAATGTTTACAAACCGCCTCAATTAACACAATAATTTAGTTTTTTCTGTAACAATTACATAGACTGTATTACTTTTATTAACAAACGTACATTTTTCACCTGGTTTATTTTTCCGGATATTAAGTGTTTAATTGAAAATAAACTTTTACTTTCATAAAAGAGGAAATCTTCTACCCAATGAACATTTTCGCGGAATTTATGGAAAATTAGAGGTATTTTGAAAGAAGTCGTTTGGACGTTTCTGAAAATGCCAAATTTTAAGTACATTTATACCGACACTTTTGAGATATGGAGAAAATTCACGAAAATAAATTCTCATCAGAATCTCCCCTAGTGAAGCTTTGTCTGCCAAAAGTCTATTTGGGGCTATAGCTTCATCTACGAAAGGAAAAGAAAGTATGTAATTTAAGAGGAAAACAGAGAAGAAAAATGGAGAAAGAAAGAGGAGAAGGATGAGAAAAAAGAGAAGATGAAGTAGGCAAAGAAGAAATAGGGAAAGAATAAGGTGAAGAAGAAGGGGAAGGAGGAAAAGGAGAAGGAAAGGTGACGAGGATGAAGTAAAAAAAGAAAAGGAGTTTAATATTCTCTGACTTACTAATTAATTAGTGTTTCCGAGCGGATCAACAGCTAAGATCAGTGGTCCCTTAAGTGTAGTGCACTTTTTTATCGCGGGAGGTGATGGTGATCTTCACCCGCTGAAAGGCAAGATCCGGCGCCGACCTACCGCTTGCTTTCCCCAACCAGGAATTTCCTACTTCACAGTTCAACATCAAAGCCGGCACAAACTCTGAGCTCCCGACCGGTCTCTCGGTCTGTGTGTTAGTGTAGTGCATGTGAGGGTAAGTGTGTGAGGGCCGCGGATAGGACAAGGAAAATGTAGGAAAGATCGCGCTAGGTCCATGGCCCGTTTGTTAGGGAACTGCTCCGGCATTCGCCTAGAGTTGATCGGAGAAACCACGGAAAACTACCGATCAGAGCCGCCAGCCTCTAGAACTCTTCTCCAGTCTGAACTCGACCTAGCTATCAAGCCAGTGCTGAAAATCCTGCCACTTTCGGACCTCGAAGCCTAGGCCCTCGCGGTCAGAGGCACTGCAGTACCATCAATTGATCCCCTGAGTCAGCCAAGCCGGTTCATACTCTCTGAGGAAAAGGCGAGCAAGCGTCACAGAGCCCCTCAGGCCTCCTCCCAAACCCTCCGTTCTGTCGTGCGCGCGGCCTTTGAGAAGCGAGAGGCGGCGGGCTTCTCGTGGCGGCGCGGGGCCCGTCGCCTGGCACCGCCCGCGAGGCGACGCGACGCCGCGCGCCACAAAGGGACAGTGGGCGGGGCGGGCGCGGAGCGGGTGAGAGACGGGGTGCGGGGCGAAGTGCGAAGCGAAGTGCGGGGCGAGGTGCGGGGCGAGGTGCGGGGCGAGGTGCGGGGCGAGGTGCGGGGCGAGGTGCGGGGCGAGGTGCGGGGCGAGGTGCGGGGCGAGGTGCGGGGCGAGATGCGGGGCGTGGAGCGGGGCGAGGTGCGGGGCGAGGTGCGGTGCGGGGCGGGGTGCGGGGCGGGGCGCGGGGCGGGGTGTGCTGGACGGGCGCGGGACCGATGTGGTGAGAAGGCAGGGGGGGGGCGGCGGGGAAGGAAAAGGACAGGGGCTAGATGGGGCGAGTGCGTGGCGGGGTGCGTGGCGGGGTGCGGGGCGGAGTGTAGTGTGGGGTGCGGGGCGGGGTGCGGGGCGTGGGGCGGGGGGGAGGTGGACGGGCGCGGGACCGGTGCTGTGAGAAGACAGGGGGGGTGCGTGGCAGGGGGCGAGATGGGACGGGGCGGGGGCGGAGGCGGGGCGGGGGCGGGGCGGGGCGGGGGCGGGGCGGGGCGGGGGCGGAGCGGGGCGGGACGCCTGCGGGCGCCGCGCCGCCATCTGCACCACAAAGGGCGCTCGTCCGTCAACGGGCGACGCCCAGACGGACGCGCGGCGACACGTCCCCCCCCCCCCCCCGCCAGCGACAGGGACTTTTCCCCTGACGCGTCCGAATTCGCGATGGATTTCTCTGCGGTCGCCCGTGCGCTCGCCTGACGTTTCTTTTGCTAGTGTCATCTCCCCAGAGGTGACCAGAAGGGGAAGGAGGGCAACTTGTCCCAAGTCTCTCCCTAATTGGGGCCCCAATTTTTTTTCCTTCATAAGAAATATAAAAAAAAATGTATTCTAATCCAAATTTAACGCTATACGTTATTTCTGATGCATGGAAAAATGAATTATGTTTATGAATTGTAGGAGAAGGGAATTTTTTGTTTGAAATTAGGGCGCCCATGGATCAACTGCCCCAGGCCCCTGGTTTTCTCCGGGTGCCCCTGCTTATCCCTAAAGAAAGGTTGCGGTCCAAGAACACGTGAATAATCCTTGGCTTTCCTTTCCTGGACGATTATGCTTTAAAAGATTATTATTTCGTGTTTCCGGTCTCGTTGACTGCTACGATCATCAGTACCATAAGCGAAGTGCATGTTATACATCGAAGTGGCGGTATTCCTTCCTCGCTGAACCGTGAGATCGGGCGTCGGCTTGCGAGACATCTCCGTCAGGTATCTCCCCCGGCGCGCCACCGCCCCAACCAGGAACGAACTTTTGTGCTCCCGATTGGTCTCCTGTGTGTGTTGATGGTAGTGTAGGGCTTGTACGTGAGCATGTGTGTGGCTGTGTGTAAGGAGGAGGATAAGACGAAGATGAGGAAGGAAAGAGCGCAAGCGCTCAGTGGCCAGTTTGTTAAGTCACTGCTCCGGCATACGTCTTGTATCGAAAAAAAAAAAAAACACCGAAAACCACCGAGCAGGCAGAGTTCCTCCAGCCATTGGCTGAATTCGAAATAACTATGTAGCTGGTAACAAAAATCCACCTAATAGCATCGTAACCACTGAAACCATAGGACTTTCCGCTAAGAGAGACACTGCAGAACTAATGCCGCTGAAGCATCTCAGCTGGTATGGTTTAAAATAATATTTGTGGCTTGTAGTCGGTTGACTCTATCAACTACACCACAATCCCGAATTGAAAAGTCTCCTGCCGGATTTTATGTCTCCTGCCGGATTGCATATACAACAGAGCTGTTTCCACCATGTGTCGGAAGGACGGCTGTCATGCACTATTGCTTTAAGTCATTTTATGACAAATGGAATCTTTAATTAAGAAGCACGGTTATATTTGGTGCTTTTTTATTAACTGGATGTTCGTTACGATATGTGATATTTAATGTTTCTGTAGAATTATGGCGTGACGAACTATGGTTGATGTGTTTAAAAGGAATGCGCAAACGTAACTTCCCGCGACAATTTCAGAATAAGCACGCCGTCTACACGATTCCAACCCACGTCCTAACGATTGTTTGCCGCTGTTCTTCATTGGTGTTGATCACTAGCGCTCGGCGATTTAGTGACGTTTGCAACTTATCTGATTTCACGGCACATACACAAACACTTCGCTTATCTTTATTTTTTAATACGATGGAATATTACTCTAGTGAGTAATATCATCCTTATGGTTCCGACATGATATTGGAAATCTTATCAAGAAGGTGAAAGTATCTTTCTGTCGTAAGTTCTTAAAAACATTCGGACTCTGACCACTTGAACTTTGGTGAATTAGAATTAACCATGAGAAAATTTGGAGATTTAAAATTAAAAAGAACGTAATCGCATGTTCTTTAAGTTACAAATTGTTTTCATGTTCCCAATAAAAGTCGCGTACGCCACTCACGCGTTATAAGCGTCAACGCAATGGTTTCCTAAATCCAAGTCCAAGAATTCAAGTTTCAAACCTGCCTGTCGCCAAGGAATTTTTGAAGGGCGAAAAAAACTTAGATTTCTGCACTTGCGACGTGTGTAAGAACCTTGGCTGTAATGATCGGCTAAATTAAATCCACAAACCATTCCCGTCTTAACCAGATCCCATATTATCCCAGCCAGGGAAGAGCGAAAGTGATACAATTACTCAAACCGTCATTGCGTCACCCCTGCGTGGCGAACATGGAAGTTTAAGTATAGTTGATAGCGTTGAGCAGCCAAGCGGTGCCAGGTTTGAGAATTCTCAACAATACACAAATAAATGATAATAGCATTTACTGCTAAATTTAAAAAACGTAATTCCTCTTTATCCTCAGCTTGCGAAGTTTCCTATGTTGCAATTTGTGTTGAGATGTGCTTTCTGGAGCCAAAATTCACTGTCTTGAACATATTTAAGTTAAAAAAATATAAAAAAAAGAAAATGTGTTGTGTACGCTGAAAACTTACTTTCGTCGTGGCAATTATCCACACACTAATCCGGCGAATATCTGCCAAACTGATCCAATTCAAGCATAAGGAGATTTGAAGCTCGCGTACAGCAGATATCGTACTCCGTGGGGAGTAACAATCTCGACCAACCGCTCACAAAGGCGGTTAAATTGTCCAACACGGCTCCTGCCTCGCTCGTCGAGTCACGTCCCGCACTCATGAATACTCACGCCCCGCCCCGCCCCGCCCCGCCCCGCCCCGCCCCGCCTCACCGCGTCGTGCCGGGCGACTTTTAAAAACGCCGCGTTTCTTTAACTTTCAAATGAGATTATCGAAAATATTTTCGTTTAATTTGATCCCAAGGATCTGCGCGTGAGATTGAACTCTCGTCTCCTCCCCCTTCTCTTCCCGCAACCAAACCCCGCGGCTACGCGGCCGCAAGAGGGTGCCCCCGCCCCCGGAGCAAAATGAGAAGAAGAAAAAGAAGAATGAATATTTTTTTTCTTGGTCGTGTGTATATTTTAACAACAAAAAAATTGCAAGCCCCGGGAGTGCCGCGGGCTCACGAGCGAGTACGGCTTGGCGGCAAGCAAAGTAGTAATTCGCATGTACCTCACGTCTCGGCGTGTGAAGAGAGCTTCGTCAGCGAAAATATTGGCAGGAAATTGTGTATGTCATTCCCCGCTCCAATGCCTTGCTCGGCCCCCTCCTCCTCTCACGAAATCTCACGGCCCCCTTCCCCGCCCCTCCCCTCCCCACCCGGCGCGCCGCCACCGCCCTCGGCCCCCTCCTCCGCTCACGAAATCTCACGGCCCCCTGCCCCGCCCCTCCCCTCCTCAGCCAGGCGCCCTCGGCCCCCTCCGGCGCGGACTAGAAGACGCCGGGGCGGTCGCCCTTCTCCCTCCTACGCTTCCGCACGCGCCCTGGTCCTCCGCCCCTCTCAGCTGATCCCGGCGAAAATCAATCGCTCTGATTGAGAGACGAAAGAAGAGCTACTGAGGCCGCTCGTCTACCTCGTCAGCCCTCCATCACGGACGGGAAATTGCGACTGGAGCAAAATGGATTTTGTTGTTCGCCAAAATTTGTTTCGCGTTTACAAATGTTGCTGCATATTGTGCCGCTGCACCAGCTGCGGAGAGAGACATTCTGTGGGGTTGTGTTTGGGGATTTTGAAATTGACCCTCAACATTTAAAAACATACATTTTGAAGTGTTTGGCCGATTTAATATTGGAAACTGCTGTAAAAGGAACTGTTTCTTAGGTAAAAGAAATCGTTAACATTGACAGCAATGAAATAAAATAAGCCTGGACACGCTCTATATCTTCTCCTTCATTCCATTTTTCCTCACTTTTGAGTCCAATTTCTGATAAGAGTCTCAGGAATTTTGTACAACTCTTCTAAGGCTGGAACCGTTGGAAGAAGATTCGAAACGCGATAACCACAGGCCACACGTCACCTTGGAAATGGGCAGTGAAGCGTCAAGTTGCCTCCAACAAGTGGTCAGGCGGAAGAGCGGGCCTGATGGCCGGAGCCTCGCCATATTAATAAAGGCATATTATTATTATTATTATTATTATTATTATTATTATTATTATTATTATTATTATTATTATAACAATATTTTGGAATAATAATACTAGGAAATTAAGCGTTGCCGACAGAATCCATTTTCCCATATTGTACCATGTGTGCACAGCCAGTGTGACCTGCCGTTCTCGAGTTCGCGTAGGTCGTTCTTCGTTTTCTCGAAGAAAGGAGTTCCTCTGGTTGTACACAATAAGGAAAAAAGTGCCACGAATTTTGCTGCTCTAATTTCTGACCAAACAACTGTTATCCAGTTTAAGAAATTATTAAAATTAACAACTGATAAGTTTCGCTTCTCCATGGAGAAAGGCACACACATCATTTAATTGTTCTCAATTGAACACTACTCCTTTAATAGAATAATGGAGTTCTAGCATTTCTGGAAGAATTGAGTTAATAAAGTAGAATCAATTTCATCTAAAGACCATTTGTCATTTTTTGTACATCCAAACTCTCATGTTTCCTTCAAATATATTCTGGCTTGTGGAAGAACACATTTAGGCGATATTTTTTCCAAATTTTGATTTAGTTTTGATCGAAACTTGATTCGGATATGTAATCAGGAAGGTGCCAAAAAATCGACGTCATATGGCCTCGTTACAGACTGTCACAGATAAAGAATATGAAGGACGCTACATTTTTAAAGTATTTTTTCAAAGAAATTAGAAAGTCATATTCACTTATCTGTCACACTAGATCACATCTCGATTGCTGTGAACACAGAATGTTGTAGGTCAAAAAGATCATTTAACGTTTCAATCACTAACGCCATTAGAGTGTATTTTGTGATTTCAACCGTGTGTCGTTAAATGTTCTTCATACACTTTGTTAGATACAAGAAAAATGATAAGGTAACCCTTTTTTTCAAGAAATTAAACTCTTGCACTATATTTTTAAACAAGTAAGTTGTTTTGATTGTTCGAAATGAACGGCGGACTGTTGAATTCCTTAACACACGCCGGCCGTTAGGAATGACTAATTGTTCCTCTGTTTGGTTTGTGTTGTATTGATACAGTGTCAAACGATACAGTGTTAAGAAAATAACTTAACAATTAGAACTTCCAATATCAGTAATACAATGCTAGATTCTGTAAACACCTTTGATTCGTGAGAAATTGGATTTATTTATCGAGAAGCAAAAACGGTGATTGGAAACGAATAAAATCGCTCTCGGTTTCCCAAAGCGATTCCGCGAAGTGGAGAACACCGCACTCTAAGCTACGACGCAATGCCACGAAAACCGATTAACAATAACCACAAAACACCCACTACTCACAAATTCTGCTCATGTAACGCTGATTAACACAATTGACCTCACTTTTCACAGTTGTAATGGCGGTCAGCTGATTAACTACTACATTCGGGGCAGGCGATTCGTTGATTCTATAGTTTAAGGTAAGAAACATGTGTGAATGCCGATGCTTCTGTTTGGATGTTGCTTAGGAATGGCACTAGTGTTACCACGCGACCCCGAACTATTAGCACATTTTACATTTCATCTTGGTGTATACCACGTTTTGACCGTACTTTTGACCTTCATCACAGCTGACAATGCATTTCATTGAAAACTGTTAATCACGTGACTTCCGTCTGGCCAGCCAAGGGCAAATTGGATGACCGACCGCGGATGCGGCGACTTCAACACACTTCAATAAAACTTACGGATGGTGCCCATAGATTATATTTGGCTATTATATACAAACGTTTTTCAAAACCTTACATTGAAATGCCCTGTCCTGAAAATGTCATGTCATGAAAATGTACCCATATCGTGACATTGATATTAAATACAAGAAGAGAAAAAAAAGTATGTTCAAAGTATTGTCTACACTGTTACTTATAGTATTCCGATGGACTGAAAATCGAGATCACTCCGCACATATGAATAAGACCTTAAATAATGCCGATAGAAGAAGGAAAATGTTGCGAAAATCATTATGGAACCGACGTCAATTGACGAATACGAGACGAGTTTAGAAAATCGCTTAAAGTAAGACTTCTAAACTCACGTCTACTGGTCAAATAGTTTATGCGAGTCATGTGTGTGATTATCAGCTAATCGTTTTATAAAATAATTCCTTTTATAAAACAAATTACATTTCCCTTTTTATCTAAAAAAAGGAAGTTGATAATAACTACCGGATTTTTTGTATTACAGTAAAATGTTACATGTAAAAATGTAACCAGAAAGGCAAGAGATGTAATTATGGTAACTGCAAGAACTATTAGCAAAATGTAATCACCCAATTGAAGAGCTTATTCCCAAAGTGGTGAATGTCCTTGGAACACATTTTTCAGGAAGTGAAAGTATTTACATTTTGTCTCAAAGTTCAAGATAGGATAGAACTAGTTTCAAGTGTTCAACACAGAAGAAACGCTCTTATTGAGCGTCTTAAGAATATACAGGGAGACCCACGAACTATGGGAACATACCCCCATAACGTATAAACGGTTCCCAATATCGAAATACAGTTTACGCTCAACAATGTGGAAAAATGGGGTAAGTAATGTGCCGTAGAGATATTGTTCGAAATATTTTTATTTTACGAGAAATTAAATCACCTTTAATTTTTTAAATGCAGCAATGTTTTTTTTCTCATTTGTAATAGACATATCATAGATGAATGCAATGATGTAACACACGTTAATGTTTTAATAGTATTTTGAGTATAAAATTATACTTGGTGCATATGATTTGAAATTAAATGTACGAGATTTCCTGTAGCAACCCTAGCAACTGTCGCCTTTGGAGAAGGTTGCCTTCGCGGCGCCAACACCTTTGCGGGGAGAGGCTGGGAGGGCCACCTTCCCGAAAAGCGACATTTGCCACAAGGAAAATTGCACTTTAAATTTAAAATCTCACGACAGAAAGTATAATTTTAGACACAAAATTCTATCAAAATATCAAGACATGTTACATCATTGCATTCCCCTTTTTATGATCTATCTATTGATTGTGAGAGAAATATATAGTTCCATTTAAAAAATTAAAGATGATTAAAATTAATAAGCCTCATGATTCCACATTGTTGAGCGAAAGCTATATTTCGATATCGGGAACCGTTTACAAGTTTTGGGGGTGGCCCATAGTTGGTAGTATTTCCTGTATGATCACGAAAATGAAGATACGCTAAGGCGGCTCCACACATGCGGCCTTTGGCGAATCCCAAGCAACCGCTCGCCGAATACTGAGTAGTGTGGACGCGGTGCTTGAGATTCGCCGAGCGCCGAACATTCGGTATTCGCCCTACCCACCGCGTGTCAGTCTTTAGAACACATCAAAGGGAGCGAACACATCAGCTGCTCGGGATTGGGCGAGCAGTAGCTCGCTGCTCGGCGAATACCGAATGTGTGGAGACGCCTTTAGGACACGTCAAAGAGAGCGAACATTCGCCGAACGCATCAGCTGTTCGGGATGGGGCGAGCAGTAGCACGCTGCTCGGCGAATACCGAATGTGTGGAGACGCCTTTAGGACACATCAACGAGAGCGAACATTCGCCGAACGCATCAGCTGTTCGGGATTGGGCGAGCAGTAGCACGCTGATTGGCGAATACCGAATGTGTGGAGACGCCTTTAGGACACATCAAAGGGAGCGAACATTCGCCGAACGCATCAGCTGTTCGGGATTGGGCGAGCAGTAGCTCGATGCTCGGCGAATGCCGAATGTGCGGAGACGCCTTTAGGACACATCAAAGAGAGCGAACATTCGCCGAACGCATCAGTTGTTCGCGATTAGGCGAGCAGTAGCTCGCTGCTCGGCGAATACCGAATGTGTGGAGACGCCTTTAGGACACATCAAAGAGAGCGAACATTCGCCGAACGCATCAGCTGTTCGGGATTGGGCGAGCAGTAGCTCGCTGCTCGGCGAATGCCGAATGTGTGGAGCCGTCTTTAGGACACATCAAAGAGAGCGAACATTCGCCGAACGCATCAGCTGTTCGGGATTGGGCGAGCAGTAGCTCGCTGCTCGGCGAATGCCGAATGTGTGGAGCCGTCTTTAGGACACATCAAAGAGAGCGAACATTCGCCGAACGCATCAGCTGTTCGGGATTGGGCGAGCAGTAGCACGCTGATTGGCGAATGCCGAATGTGTGGAGCCGCCTTTAGAACACATCAAAGAGAGCGAACATTCGCCGAACGCATCAGATGTTCGCGATTGGGCGAGCAGTAGTCGCTGCTCGGCGAATACCGAATGTGTGGAGACGCCTTTAGGACACATCAAAGAGAGCGAACATTCGCCGAACGCATCAGCTGTTCGGGATTGGGCGAGCAGTAGCTCGCTGCTCGGCGAATGCCGAATGTGTGGAGCCGCCTTTAGGACACATCAAAGAGAGCGAACATTCGCCGAACGCATCAGCTGTTCGGGATTGGGCGAGCAGTAGCTCGCTGCTCGGCGAATGCCGAATGTGTGGAGACGCCCTTAGGACACATCAAAGAGAGCGAACATTCGCCGAACGCATCAGCTGTTCGGGATTGGGCGAACAGTAGCACGCTAATTGGCGAATGCCGAATGTGTGGAGCCGCCTTTAGGACACATCAAAGAGAGCGAACATTCGCCGAACGCATCAGCTGTTCGGGATTGGGCGAACAGTAGCACGCTAATTGGCGAATGCCGAATGTGTGGAGACGCCCTTAGGACACATCAACGAGAGCGAACATTCGCCGAACGCATCAGCTGTTCGGGATTGGGCGAACAGTAGCACGCTAATTGGCGAATGCCGAATGTGTGGAGCCGCCTTGACTCTGGGAATAAGCTCTTCAACTGTGGTCATTCGCGCGGCGTGGGCGTGTGTGGGCGGGGCCCCAGGGCGACACTCACCGAAGTCGGCGCCGTCGTACGCGCGGTCGCTGGGCTCCAGCTTGACGGGCGCGCGGCCGTACCCCGCCAGCGCCGGCCGCTCCGACCTGCAACACAGCGTCGGCCTTTGCTCTCCCCGCCGGCTCACCCGCCTGCGCCCCGCCGGGCAACTCCGGGGAACTCGGGGGGACAATGCACGAAAGCAAAGTCATAGAGCAATTTGGGGTGAGTTTAGACCACCGAGGGTGACTTTACATCGTAAATACTGTTTGTTTAATATAATAAATGTTTTGTTAGTTACTTAAATTTAAGGCCGCATCAACTTCTAGGTCATTAGCGACCACTATTGCATTTAACGGTATGGTAACTGTGAAGACACGATATGTTGATGATAGGGGGTGAAACGACGTATACACATGCAACCATGCCCGAGGCGGGACTCGAACCAGCGGTCCTTCGGTCCGAGATCACTTCGGCACTACTGCCTTAACGATCTCGGCCATACGGTCCGTCTTAAAAGTTCGTTACATTAAATGTTAGCGTTTGTTTTTTCAGTTATTTTAACCATTAATCGATTCCATCGATAAGTCTCAATTGACTAATGATTAAAGCAACCAAAAATACAAATGGCAACATTTACTTTAATAATCATTTATTCAAATGGTGCATGGTTGAAAGCTACCTTCCATAGTTTAAAGTCACCGCAAGTGGCTGTACTCATGAATTACAGCATGAGATGAAATTCGTGACTTAACGAATTTACCTTCATATATAAAAAATATAATAAAACATTCAAATTATACAAATACGACATTCAAAACATGTAAATAAAAATGAACCTAATAACACACACTCAACTTGCATTTTCATGTGCTATAACTTCTACTTTGAATTATCTAATAATTCGAATTATATATTGCCGAATTAAACAGAGCCATCTTTAGAAGTCCTTCATTTATTTGGGCCTTTTAGTCTTTTAGTTGAAGAATTTACAACAAATTCCAAGGGAGTAGTTGAAAAGAGCCGGGGAGCTTTTTTTAATGATTAAGTCTTTACTCCAATCAAAGACAAACATCGATGTTAAGTTATATAATGTCGAAAGAACTGCGATGAGTCAATTTTTACTCCTACTACAATATTCACTTATATAATTTCTTTTAGGAAATACGAAATACGTTTCTCGTACAAAGTCTCATTTGACAAATGATAAGTTTTAATCCTATTATTTCTAAAACATCATCTACTGCACCTCATCTACATCATCGTAAGCTTACCATATCTAAAAGACATTTATTGCATTAAAACATAAGTTGTTCTACAACGATAATACGTACAAGTTAATAAATTGCTTATGGATATAGTCGAAAAAATAGGCGAATGAATGAAGTGTGGAAATAACTTTATTCTGCCTCTAACATCCTTGCGGCCGAAGGAAGAATGAATGCTCTTTTACCCTCCGGTCTAGCTAATACATTGCACGTATGTTGATTGCTAGTTTGAGATAAATAATTACAATGAGAAATGCATTCATATTTTCTGGAAAAATATGAAATATTTTTTTGAAAACATATCTTCATGAAATAAAATACAGTGAATTTAGTGATATTCTTTCTGGTTATCAAATGGCCCACTCATTAATTTCCCTTATTGTATATTTCATGAATATTTCATAATTCTTTATAGAATAGCAGAAGTTAAAGACTCTAGTGAAAATTAAAAATAAAAACATATCGGAAAGACAAGTGACAAATTATTTTTGACTTATGTGAAGAAATTAATTTAGCAAATATATTTACTATAGCAAATATTTCATACAGATAGCTCAAAAACAGCTGGCATATTAATTAAAACCATTACCTTTGGCTGTGAAACAAACTGTTCCGCACAGTATACTAAGATGCCAATTTTGAGAGTGTTATTATTCTTGTGCACCGACATTATTAATTTTACACAGAAGCATGCTCAAAAACAGCTCAAAAACAGCTGGCATATTAATTAAAACCATTATCTTTGGTTGTGAAACAAACTGTTCCGCACAGTATACTAAGATGCCAATTTTGAGAGTGTTATTATTCTTGTGCACCGACATTATTAGTTTCACACAGAAGCATGTGCCAATTAAAATTTTATTTTCTTACCATTCTCTCAATATTATCCGCATAACAACAAAATTCGGCACAGCAAATCCCTTGTTTCCCAAAATTTTCATTCGCAAAAACCCTGGACCTGCATGTGGTTAATTGTTAATTCCGAACAATATTTGAACGGAGCTCCACTGCATAAAAGCAAAAGCGCGGCTGTAGCTTTGTCAGTGTTTGGGAGAGCTCCCAGCTTAGCGGGGGAATCTATAATACGCAGCTCGACGTCTGTTAATCCCAGCTTCGCGTAAATACCGCTATGTTGCTGGTCCGATGAATAATTTCAGGCTCGCATGAATGTTAATATAACGGCTGGGCGCAGCGGCCGACAACCCCCTTTGTCAATGACAGCCCCTGCCGCCGCTGACGCCCGCGCCCTCTGTCTCCAAGCTGTTCGAGGAATTGGTTCGAAGGTCGGAAGAGTATTCAAAAAGTTTTGCCTTTACGATATATTCAGAGTTTAGTAATTTTAACTAAACACACAATTAAACTATCAGATATTTATTCTAAACGATACATGTCGTTACGTAAGGTTGGAAATCACAACTTTCAATAAAAAAAAACTGCACATTTATTTCTCCCCTTCAGTTATAATAGTATTGTACAAGAATTGCATGCAACGTTTTCTAATATTATTTGCAAACTTTTATTATTTTTCAAATTATTACTGCAATGTAATTTTATCAACACTCCATCTTTAAATTTTTCTTTTATTCATTATTCGGCTGCCGATCTCTTTTTTTCCGGATTTACTCAATCGCTTAAGGCGAGTGCCGAAATGGTTCTTTATTTTGCATTCCCAGGAGTAAACATCAATTCTCGCCCCATATAAAGACAATTATATAACATATTTTTGTGTTCAGGTGGAAGAGCCGGTTATGTAGCCTCCCGAGCATTGCCGTAATATAAGCATCTTTCCTTAAATAACAATAATGGATAAGGTATGGAAGTTAGGAGCAAATGCACATTGTTGATGGTAAAATTTACCCTCGATTCTTATCGTTGCTTTGGATTTTACGCTTTTTCACTTAGGAATCAAATCTTATTTTACATTTCTGTACCAAAAGTTACTATTAGACAAATATTAGACTCGTTTATTATTTAAAATGAATGGACTTTGATTCATTCCTTTAGTTGATAGCAACCTACAACGCGACTTACGAATAATACGGATGTAAAAGTTTGAGAACACAATCTTCCTCATTAAAAGAGTAATCGGCTTACTCATTTTCTTCGCCATGTTTCTTGTAGTCTAAGCTCGAGCATTTTAATGACTTTCTGGACCTAACCGGCGTTTCTTGGAGTAACCCTTTCTTAAAACGTCGTTAAAATTTCAGGAGTAACTTCTTTCGCTGCTCTAAGGAATGTTTCTCAAGGTAATTTCATGCCTCTTTTCTGCGAAAGACGAAATCTGTAATATTTACGAGCTCTTGAATATTCTTCTCCATAAATACCTGAAACAATCCTAAAACTTTTATTCAATTTTTTTAATCTCAATTTTTACAAGTCTCTCTTTTGTCTCAAAAAATTATAAACGTAGCATCATTTAAACTGACGATCATGCTTACTTGAATTCACAAAATTCCCTAATTATAAATCATTAAACACGTTGTGGAATTTTTATCATTAAGAAACAAAGAATTGCACTGAACATTGTTCTTGTTTTCAGATTTTAGCTCCTCGCTACATTATCTACCTTTAAACAAAAACATTAATTTTTATCTCCCATAGTATCAGTTTCTCAGAAATTGTTATTAGTGACAACATTTTGAATATTGTTTTCGTAAGTTTTTAAAAATGTATTTGATTTTTTTTCAAATATCCCATGAACTCAAATAGAAAGAATCCTTTTTATCAACCTAAATGTAGATGGGAGTATATTACTTCTGTTGAGTTAATAGATTAATATAATTTAATTGGGAGATAAAATGAAAATATTTATCTGTGGAAATAGTTCTGTCTATAATCAGTATTATAACCGGCACATTTAAGCTAATGGTGCTACCGACTAGCACAGATTTCCTCTAACTAGTTTCCCCACCTTTTTAAGTCTGAGTTAGCTTGTCAATTTTGCCCCACCATCAACCCACCTACCATCTGTTGGCGCTTAAAATACATTTATTCATATTTTTTCTTTTTTTTGTCTCGTAATGGTAGGATTGAAATATGGCTTTTATTATAGAAGAGTAAAATCTAATCCTATTTGCAAATTTTCATTGAAAAAATTGGCGCCGTTTTTTGAGAAAATGTCGTTTGAGCATCTTTGAAAATTCACAAATTTGAAATCATTTCCCCAGAAATTTGTTGAGTTTCAAGAAACTACATCAGAAAACTTTTGAAGCACGTGTACTCACAAATAGAAGAATGTATAAAAACGCCCTTGATCGAAATATTAATGCCGTGAGAGGTATTTAAAAAAATACATTTGTGTAATGTTTGAAAAACAAAAAGGAAGTATCATAAACGCGTTTATGTCATGTTATCCATGAAATTTGCTCTATCCGCACAAACACTTTAAAGAAAATTTAGGAGCCTTTTTTAGAAAATATTGCTTATAATGTTGTTCATTATTCAAAGTTACGTGAAACCTATTAATGTTTTTTTTAAAATAACGAAAATTAATTAAACATTGTGGAGGACAAATTTCATTTGATAAAATTTCCGTCTTCAAAATTGTAGTATTATCAGGGGTCCAATAAATTTTACCCTTTTGAGTTTTCGAAAATTCGGAGTTCACAGTAAAGTTGATCGTAAGCTACCTTTATAAGTTTATTTCACTCTACTTCTTCACGGCATCGCCCCTTTCGGGCAAGTTCTGAGCTCCCGAACGGTCTCCCGGCATGTGGGGTAGTCTAGTGCATGTTAGTGTAAGTGTGTGTAAGGGGGTGTGCTTAGGACAAAGAAGAGGAAGGAAATATTGCGCGAGGTTCGTGAGCCTATTTGTTAGGATACGGCTCCGGCATTCGCGTGGTGTTAATCGGAGAAACCATGGAAAACAGCCGATAAGAGCAGCCATCTACTAGAATTCTCCAGACAGCGGCTGAATCATTTCTGGGCACCTCGCTAGTGTCAAAAAATCCTGCCAGAGTCAGGACTGGAACCTAGGACCTCCCGGTCAGAGGCACTGCAGTTGATGCCCTGAGCCACCTGTACCGGTAACAGTGTCGGTGAATGTGTGCCATCTGGGGGGTGGGGGTGGAAGGTCTGAAGGCCCGTGAGTCCCCTCCCGCTATGTGCCAGCAACAGCCTTCCTCGAAGGGCGCCTGAAGGCGTGGGCCGCTCGTTCACGCGGGGTCGCTTCGGAAGCGCTCTGCCGTCCCAGCCGCCCCCGCCACCGCTCCCAGCGCCGCCGCCCGCAGCGGAAGCGAGGGCTTCAAGGCCGAGGGGGGAGCGGCGCTCTCCCTGGCGGCAACTGGAGGCAACTGGGGCAACGCAGACGCATTCGCACACAACACGCCCCTCGATCAGCTACACTCGGGCCAGTCAAGCGAGCGATTCTTTTGGATCTCCTTTCTGCCAAATCTGATTGGCAGTGTGATCGAACAATAAAACGTACAAATGATTTGTAATTTCGCGAAAGCTGACTAACTTGTTTTCACTTTCCCGTGTACGTACGTATATACGAAGTAATATACGTAGTTGAGGGAAAGATATGTAATGATGCAGAACATCGATTTCGAGATTTCAACGGAAATACATGTTTCGGGGTCCTTTAATACCGAAAGAGTGGTTCTTTTGAAAACATCTGCCCGATAGTCCATCCATCTGTCTGGCGGTCCGTCTGTGAACACCACTGATTTTGAAAACCTTTCTTTAAAATTTGGAGGTACTTTACATGAAGCCCCCCGGACATTTTCAAAATTTTCTAAAAAATAGCCCCAAATGTTTACTTCAATTTCCTTGTAAGAATAGAGTAAAATACACTTATAAAGGTGGCATATTTCCAATTTTTACGGTTAACTCCAGGTATCTCCCCCCAGCGAGGCACTTCCGGAACTGGGACAAGCTCCAAGTTTCTGTCCGGTCTCTCGACATGGGTGGTAATGTAGAGCTTAAAGTGTGTGTGTGTGTGTGTGTGTGTGTATGAGGTGATAAGAGGACAACACTGAGGAAGGTAAGATTGAATTGAATTGAAATTTGCCTTATTTTACGTGGCGAGACTCGGGCCACAACACTGAGGAAGGTAAGATTGAATTGAATTGAAATTTGCCTTATTTTACGTGGCGAGACTCGGGCCACAACACTGAGGAAGGTAAGATTGAATTGAATTGAAATTTGCCTTATTTTACGTGGCGAGACTCGGGCCACAACACTGAGGAAGGTAAGATTGAATTGAATTGAAATTTGCCTTATTTTACGTGGCGAGACTCGGGCCACAACACTGAGGAAGGTAAGATTGAATTGAATTGAAATTTGCCTTATTTTACGTGGCGAGACTCGGGCCACAACACTGAGGAAGGTAAGATTGAATTGAATTGAAATTTGCCTTATTTTACGTGGCGAGACTCGGGCCACAACACTGAGGAAGGTAAGATTGAATTGAATTGAAATTTGCCTTATTTTACGTGGCGAGACTCGGGCCACAACACTGAGGAAGGTAAGATTGAATTGAATTGAAATTTGCCTTATTTAACGTGGCGAGACTTGGGCCATCAGGCCCGGTCTTCCGTCTGACCACGCAAATTTCGCTACGCTCCTTTCATCTAGCAGAGAAAGGAGGTATTTCTTGGGCGAGAAACAGGCGATTTTGAATTTAGCTCAGAGGCGTCATTTAGGCTTGAGGATCTTTTACATGCAAGTAAATCTACTAACATGGGACCGCCGGCTTTACTTCCCCTCCGAAGGAAGGCGTACGAAGGATTTTGTCGCCCTAAAAATCCACCGCTTCGATCGGGTTTGAACCCGAGAGCTTGGGTATAACAGTCCGGTACGCTAACCGTACCTCACACCATCGCCGCCGCAAAGATTGCGGGTGGTCTGCGGTTTATTAAGATTCTGCTCCGGAATTCGCGTGGTATTGATCGGAAAAACTGCGGAAAACCATCAGAGCAGCCGGCCGGTAGAAATCTCTAGTAGACAGCGGCTGAATTCGTCCTGACTATGTAGCTAGTGTCGAAAATCTGCCACAGTCGGGGCTTGAACCTGGACCCTCCTGGGCAGATTCATTTCAAAGGCAAAAACTGTTTATCTCATCCTTTCAACCAATATCTGACTTGTGCTGGGACTGTGGTACTTTCTGTTATTTTGACTTTCCGCGATTTGAAGGACGAACGCATTAATTAAGATAATGGCCTGTCCGTTTAATTCCGCGCTTCACTTTTAATTTCTCTAAAAGGGGATTCATTTTAATATTTTTGCTTACTTTTTGACATAATTTGTTCTTTAATCTAATAAAATTTTATTTTTAGTAACGCTATCAAGACAAACTAAATCACTCATGAAAACTAACCCTTACCTCTAAACTGCACTCACTTAAGTAACACATCCGAGTTATCAGCTAGCGATTCGGCTTATCTGCCTGGACAAAGAATACAGTTCGAGGGGCGATGCGTTCTTCGGCGAATCTGAACAGTTTCAATCAAAGTAATCATCCTGTGCCCAGAACGCACAATAGTGATTTTCGATGGGACTGCTATGCTAGGTATGGGTTATAATTTATCTGATATGGAAATACATCAAACACTCGAAATTGCGCCAAACGTTTACTACGTAAGTTAAAAACTAAACAAAAAGGGTTGTTAAAAAATTAGTTGAGGAATCCTACATGTACAGATAGATGAAATGTTTTTGACTTTTTTGTTCTTCGTAATGTGATGCAGAAGACTTTGGGAATTACTGGAAAAGACGTTGCATGACAAGGCATATGCGTGGGAAAGCGGCTTTAACAATTCTTGCGGGAACAATAATGGAATACGCTCATTTACATTCCTATTTGATAATAATACAAATAAAAAGAAATAAGATTTTAATTTTTGTTCAATATAATCATCAAATCAATTACGTAATGTGTAATTATTATTAATTACATTATTAATCAATTATTTTAATTTTTGTTCAATATAATCATCATACAAATAGTAAACTGTATGTGTTATTTATTACTGTTTTATAATATTTCTTAAGATTAGTCTTGGTGTTATCGAGCCACCTCTTCAGGGCCCGTTTGTTAGAGCACTGCTCCGGCATTCTTCTGATATTGTTAGGAAAAACCACGGGAAGCTACCGATCCGAGCAGCCGGCCGCTAGAATTCTCCTCCAGCAGCTGACCTCGACCTAACTCGTGTCGTCAATCCTACCACTGTCAGCACCCGAACCGTAGGCCCTCCCGTTCCGAGTAATCGCAGCGCCCTTTCAGCGTGCCTCACCTGGCTGCGTAGTGCGGGTGCGCTTGCGCGTGCGGGTGCGTGTGCGCGTGCGCGTGCGGGCGCGCGGCGGGGCCGTAGCCGGGGCCGGGGCCCGGGCCGGGCGCCGCGCACGCGGAGTAGGGCGGGGGCGCGGGCGCGGGCGCCGGCGGGTAGGGCGCGGCGGCCGGCGGCCCGGGCCCCGCCGACGCTCCCAGCTGCGAGCACGCCTTCAGCACGGCCGGCGAGCGCGGCTCCTGCTTCACCCCGCCGCCGCCGCCGGGCCCTGCAAGCACAACAGCCGACGTCAGTGGTTTCACCCAACAAGGGACGCCCGGACGCCCTTTGCTTGGAGCAAAGTCGGCGCCGTGGCGCACATAGTGTAAATAGTGTTTATGTATATAGTGTCGTGTGAAAGTGCGTGTGTCAAGTGAACATATAATCTAGTGTGAATGTGCGTGTGAATGAAAAAAAAAAAAACAACAAAAAAACAAAACAAGAAAACTAAAACTAATAAGCCTGAAGTCTGAAAAAATCCAGTCTTGTGTTAATCTTAGGTTGCCGGCCAAAGTGCCGGCTTCATCCATAGGTTAAGTTAGAAATAAGTTAGTAAGTTCTGTCCCCTTCTTTGCCGCATAAGCCGTAGAGCTGCGGCGTATGTTGTACCCCAAGAAAATAAACTCCCGCCTCGGCAGGGTTACTGGCGGGGGGAAAGTTGAAAAAGGGACGCCCGCGAAATACGTACCGGCCTGAAGACTGCTGGCTGTACGTATCAGACACAGATCCAGCCAATTATCATACAATTCAGCTATACTAATATACAAAACAATAATAAGACCCTTGCTACTATGCGCCTGCCCAATCGGGTTGAACGCTGCAAAAACTAACCAACGGAAACTGCAATTAGTACAAAAGCAATATCTCAGAATCATTTCAATCGCTCCCTGGCATGCCACTAATAATCAGTTACGCAAAGAATTCGACCTAGACACTATAGACCAGGCTGTTCCAACTCGCCTCTCGCGGGCACGGGCGCCCGCGTGCATTCGTAGCCAGCCGAGGAGAGGGGTTGTGGAGAGGGAAGTACTCTTCTCACTTAAGCTTTGAGCAGTGAGTAGTTAAATATGAGTAGTGCGATGGGTGGCAGAGGAAGCTACAATCCCTTTTTCTGTCTCACCGTATACCATCTATCGTCGATGCAGATGGAGATTTGCAGAACTCCATACTCCGAAAAGACGTATATTTTAATATGCTTAATTTGTCACGGTGGTATCATAATTTGCACGAGGAAGTCTTTCCCAAGCTTTATAAAATGCAGCGAAAATTATATCTAAGGTTGGGTCAACATATTGATCTGAGCAGCTTTTCTCTGCAATGAAAATAATAAAAAAACAAAGAAAGTTCCAAGCTGACGAGACATTGAAGAGCGCTCTACGCACTACGCATCGCAACAGTCCAAGAACTGGAACCAGATATTGATTCACTTGTTAAGAAAAAAGATATCTAATTAATTTAATAAAATATTGTTTTTGAATTAAATTGTACTGAAAGACAAACTGGCGGTTACTTTCAGTACTTAAGGAGGCCGTAGTTACAGATGGTTTGTACAGTGAATTGAAGAATGCAGGCATAATACGACATATGATATGGCTGATGAGAATCTTTTTGATGAGAAATGTTTTTGAATTAAATTGTACGTTTCCTGTAAAATATTAACGTTTCTTTCTGGGTAGGAGCCCCGGTGTGACCCTCACTCTTCAACCTAACCGCTCCCTGCTTCGGCTATCAGCGACGAATTGTCGCCAAAGGCCAAGCCAACTCGCGCTCCAAGGGCTTTTACTTCGTCAGGCGCCGGCAGCCTGTGTTGACAGCAGTCTGTGTCTCCGGGCTCTGCCCATGCCCGAGTGCCCGCCCGTGGGCAGCTGAGATGGAACAGCCTGCTATAGACCATCATATCACCCACCTAGCTGCCAACTTCTTCTCAAACATATTCCAAATACTATCCCAAAAACCCTTCACAAAGAACCAGAATACAAAACAAATTTCCCTTTCACATTTTCTTCAAGGTATTTTCCGAACTAGATCCCGACAAACTGGCGGTTACTTTCAGTACTTAAGGAGGCCGTAGTTACAGATGGTTTGTACAGTGAATTGAAGAATGTGGGCATAATACAACATATGATATGGCTGATGAGAATCTGATGACATGATGATAATGCTACACAATGAGTCCGACCTCAACCTCTGTATTCGTTTTAAGTTTTAATTTAAGTTAGTTATTAAGCCATCCAACATATGTATAGTTCATTTAAACCGAGTTATGTATTCACCATCTACGTAAGTTAATGAAAAAAACAAAAAAATGTATCCGATGTTTTATTCGTTTTGTTAATTAATTAATTAAAATGTATTTAATTATTTATTTGGACGAAGGGGCTCTTCAGCTGCTGAGGTCTTTGAGGTCTTGAATAATGTCTAATTAGGAGATGACAGTGATAATGATAGGAATGAGGGTGGAGAAATGGTGGAATGAGAGGCAGCGGAAAATGGAACCCCTCTCTCCCAAAAAACTCCCGAGACCCATATTTGGTTACCACAACTTCCAACTGGTTTGTGGTCGCGATCATCCGAAAGGGCTCATACAATGAAGAGAAAAATCTAACTTGAAAGTCTTAATTGAAAGCTTACAATTGCTTCAAAAGATTAGTGAGTAATGTACAAAATATCCAAAAGGAGTCTTTGAAATCTTAGTTGCGTAATCCTATAGGAAAAATAGAAATAAGTTATTGATATAACAAGGGATGAAGTACAACTTTATTCACTCGAGAGAATTATGTCCCTCGCGCTATCGTGCTCGGAACATAACCATAACCTATCACTCGTGAATAAAGCTCAGTTAAACCCTACGTCATAAAGAAAACGTTATTTTTAAACTATATTGCTTTATTGCTTATTCATTTCCTTTCCTCCCGTTGTATTACATATTGATTTAATTTTTTGATTAGTTTCAAACTCGCTAACACGCCTATGCCATACTGCACGGCCACTTAGAGCACTGTCGTTGGCGACAAACTGGCGCTTACTTTCAGTTCTTAAGGAGGCCGTAGTTACAATTGGTCTGTACAATGAATTGAAAATGCAGGCATAATACAGTGTATGATATGGCTGATGAGACTCTGATGATATAATGATAATGCTACACAATGAGTCATGTAACTCGGGTGACGAGATGCATGTGCTAATGATGTCTTAAAATAAGCAAAATTTGCAGTGTTGAAATTATTGCCTCAAATACAATCTTGTTTACATCACAAACATTCCTGCACACGGCGAAATGACAAGGAAGTGACTGATTTTTCGAAATATATTTTATGCATTTATTTTCTTAATAATTCTAAATAATTCAATTCTTCTTCACTTTGGAGTTATGACTAAACTCTAGAAGCCAATTTCTTAAGGAAAATATTCATATTTTGAAGTAAGTAAGAACGTATTTATCTTTGAAACGGTGTTAACTATACGTGTTTAGTAATTGCATTCTAATTACTATTTACAGATGTAAATTGATCACATTTTTGAAATGACAGAATAAAAGATACAAGCCAAGAAAATCTAAAACCACATGAAAATATACACAACTTAATATTTATTAATACTTCTTTCATTTTTCTTGCATTGTCTTTTGTGTTTGCTTTTTCTGTTACTTTAATCCCTCTGGAACTATAATGGCATTGTAATGCATTAAACCCGGTGAACATTAAGACCTACTTTAGCGTTAAAAGAAGTGTGATTTATGCCCCTTTTTCAATAAAAAAGACTTTATGGCAAATAATGAATAATAGATATCGTCATTACCAACATACTATGTAAAAGTGACAGTCCAATTGTGACTTACACGCGACAGATCTGAAAAGGTAGTAATACTATCGAAAACTACTAATTATTTTAATGCAATTATTGGTAATGACCACATCTGTCATAGTACACGAGACCCAATTTGCCAGATCCAGCAAAACAATTCTTTACTGCTTCTAGTCATTCTGAATCAGATCCCATAATCGCTCTGCCAGGGAACGACGCAAGTAATACGCTAAATATGACCGGATTCGAAGTTTTGTGGGTTCAGAGAATACGTGAAGTAAAAGCAAATAGTTCGTAGTTTGGGGAGACTATAATGCCAAATTTGGAAAAACCCAAAATAACACCCCATAGCGGAGGAGAGATGGGCCTTTCGCAGTAAAATTCTGTATCGCGAGAGACAGAGAAACGCCGATGTCTTTACGCAACCTGTGGGGCACAGAATCGCACGTCACTCCACTCCAGCAACGCCCCCCTGGAGGTGTCGGCGACATAACGACCGACGCCAGGCTGAGGCTGAGGCCGAGGCGGGGCGCGCGGCGGCCGGCCACTTCCAGCTCATTACACCGGCGGCGGCGGTGGCGCGGGCGCGGGGGCGAATGGGATAATACACTGAGCAGCTGAATTACGCCCGGCTGAGTGGCTCCCCTGCGGCGCCGCGCCGCCGCGGACGACCCGACGAGCCCTCGCTGCTCCAGCAGCTCCGCCGCCCCCGCCGCCCCTTCGCCGTCACTGTCCTCGGAGGCACCGCCGCTGCTCCCTCGACGTCACCGGCTCGGCGTCACTGCCTTCGCCTTCGCCGTCACCGCCCTCCTCGTCACAGCACGCGCCGTCACAGTCCATGCCGTCGCCGCCTCCGCCCTCACCGTCACCGCCCTCACCGTCTCCTTCCCTCGCCGTCACCATCCACGCCATCACCGCCGTCACCGCCCTCACCGTCACTGTCCTCGTCGTCTAAGGCCTCGCTGTCAATGCCCTCGCCGTCACTGCCCCCACCGTCGCCGTCCTCACCGTCTCCCATCCTCGCCGTCACCGACCCCGCCCTCGCCGTTACCGCCCTCACCAGCACCGCCTCCGCCAACACCGCCCTCACCGCTCTCGCCGACACCGCCCCTCGCAGTCTCCGTCTCTTCCAACACCGCCCTCGCCGTCACCGCGCTCGCTGTCACAGCACGCGCCGTCTCCGCCCTCGTTCTAACCGCCCTCGCCCTTGCCGTCGCCGCCCTCGCCGTCGCCGCCGTCGCCGTCGCCGTCGCTGCCTCCGCCCTCACCGTCTCCCTCCCTCACCGTCACCGTCCTCGCTTTCGCCGTCTCCACCCTCCCATCATCGCCTCCGCCAACACCGCCCTCACCGCCCCCGCCGTCACTGCTCTCGCCGACACCGCCCTCGCAGTCTCCGCCTCTTCCAACACCGCCCTCGCCGTCGCCGCCCTCGCCGTCGCCGCCGTCGCCGACACCGCCGTTGATACCACCGCGCTAGGCGACTCCGCCACCTCTGTCACCTCCACCGCCCTGGCCGCCACCCTCATTCTCCCTGTAACCACCCTTCCTGAAGAAGGCTCCGCACATTCGGTATTCGGCAAGTATTCACCGACTACTCGGTGACTGCTCACCAAACCCCGAGTAGTGAGGATAGATTGGCTGCTATTGACTCCGTGAGCTTGTTGCCTCCTCATTCGTAAAGGCGGCTCCACACATTCGGCGAGTACAAAGCAACTTCTCGCTGAATTGTGAGTAGTGTGAACGGGTTATTGCCATTTGCCGAGCGCCAAGCACTCGGTGCTCGCCCTTCACGCAGCAAGACGGTCTTTTGGACACACCGAAGAAATTAATGATTGTGGCTGTGAGTTTGTAGCCTCCCCACTCGGACGGTTTGACACTCGGACCCTGGGTAGCCGAGATGCTGGGCGAATGGTCGAGATGCTCGCTTCCTAAGGTGTGTCCAAAAGACGGCCATTCTGCGTGAAGCACCGAATGTTTGGCGCGCGCCAAATGGCAATAACCCGGTCACACTACTCACAATCCAGCAAGCGGTCACGTTGTACTCGCCGAAAGTGTGGAACCACCTTTACGAGTGAGGAGATACCAAGCCCACGGAGTCACAATCACGCATGGGGTAAACACGACAGTGCAAATAATATGTTCTCACATATGACTGCCTTTCAGTCCTTCCAAACATTAATAGAAATAATAACAATAATAATAGTAACACTAGAGAAAATTTTGCTCATTTATTCTCTTTGTGTCTCTGTTTCCTTTTAATCTAAAATGGTGTAAATTCAGTGATATAATAGTCTTGATTTGTGTTTACGTCCTCGGCAATTTGATTTTGGTTTTTATGTTTTTTCGATTCGACCCGTTTGCTCCGGACAACCAGAAAACGTTATCTACTTCCTAGAATGCTGAATGAAATCCTTCTAAATTATTAAATATATAATAGAATGCACGAAAAATAAATTTTAAAACCTAAGTCTTTCTACAGAATGTCCAGTTTTTGTAATTTTCAACAATTATTTTTAACAACCAATTATTTTTACGTTTTGCGTAATAAAAATGCACAGTCTTAAAAGAAGTTTGGATGTTTAAATTAATATTAATGAAATAATTATTTTTAAATTAATTAATTGGTAATTCATTGTATTCTAAACGTAAATCTCCCGTACGTATTGACCCCACCACTATTTACCGCTTAATAACATTAAAAAAGCCGATACGCATATGAGCGGTAGCGTTCTGCCTCTATTGCCCATAGCTGAAAGAAGTACTGGTACTAATGTATTCTAAGGTGTATTAGAAGTCTCCAATAAAGTTCCACACTCATCTTTCCCATTACTGTACAACAAACGGTTAATTTCTTTTCTATGAACATAGCACAAGTTGCACACATTGCACAAGTGTTTAAAGGCTTAACAGTGACCAGATATTCGCGGCTTCGACGTTCGTTTGTGTTGCAGTTCATTTCGATGTCCAGATGCAATCTTTCATCCGATGGGATCATACGCCCTGAAGAGGATTGAGAATACGGTGGACCGCAGCGACAACTTCGTGACCACAAAATCCCCTGCCCTGGGCGATGCGTGATAGCGCCGGGGAACACAATGACCACAGTAAAGTAAAATGAGGCGTTATTTGTGGCGCTTTGGAGTTCTTTGCTATTCCAGGGTTCGTTGTTATCACATGTAACATGCAGAGGAGCTTTTTTATAGTGGACTCTGAATGTTCAATAAATTGATATGGATTTAGAATTGCGCAAATTGTTATTTTCAAGGAAATAGCATAAACTGACGTAGTAAGGTGGTTCCTCCTCTCTCGCACTCACTCACTCACTCACTCACTCTCTCTCTCACTCTCTCTTTCTCTCTCTTCATCTCTCTTTCTCTTTCTCTCTCTCTCTCTCTCTCTCTCTCTCTCTATCTATCTATCTATCTATCTATCTATCTATCTATCTTGTCGCGATATGGCATTCCGGCCCTCGCGACACGCTGCCGTCGGCAACTGACCAGTTGTCATTTGCCGACTTATCTATCTGGTAAGATTACCATACTTACAGCTGTCGTCTAATTTTGGCACGCTCAAGAGATATTCGTAGCTGCAGTACAATTCAGACAATCAGTTTTCCAGGTGGTGCTACGGTTAATCAGTACCTCTGAACTCAAGTTACTATTTAGCATCAAACAGCGCCCTCTTGAAGGATTTCACGTCTGACCTAGCATGCGGCAGGAAGTAGAGTAAGGGAGGTTAGCGTGTGTGGAGTGACAGCCAGCATCGGTGGCGGCCGCGACGCTGAGCTGGCGGGAGCGGAGGGGGCCCGCGCGGGGGCGCGGGTGGGGCCGCGGGAGGGGACGTGCGCGCGGGCGAGGACACGGACGAGGGCGGGGTGTGGGCGGGGCTCATGGGAAGGGGTGAGAGCGGGGGGTGCACGAGACTCGGGCGGGGCAGGGAGCGACGCGGTGAGCTCGTCTCGCGGGCAGAGGCGCAGGAGGCGCATGCGAGGGCGCGGGCGGGGACACGGGCGGCATGGTGGGCGGCATGGTGTGCGGGACGACGGGCAGGACAGTAGGCGGAGTCGCAGGATGCGCGGGCGGGAAGGTTGGCGGGAAGGTGGGCGGGAAGGTGGGCGGGAAGGTGGGCGGGAAGGTGGGCGGGACGGTGGGCGGGGTCGCAAAAGGCGCGGGCGTGGGCGTGGGCGGGGGCGCGGGCGAGGGCGCGGGCGGGAAGACGGGCGGGAAGACGGGCGGGGTGGTGGGCGAGGCGCGGGCGGGGGCGCGGGCTGGGCGTGGGAGGGGACACGGGCTGGGCGTGGGAGTGGACACGGGCGGGGACACGGGGGACACGGGCGGGGACACGGGCGGGGACACGGGCGGGGACACGGGCGGGGACACGGGCGGGGACACGGGCGGGGACACGGGCGGGGACACGGGCGGGGACACGGGCGGGGACACGGGCGGGGACACGGGCGGGGACACGGGCGGGGACACGGGCGGGGACACGGGCGGGGACACGGGCGGGGACACGGGCGGGGACACGGGCAGGGACACGGGCAGGAACACGGGCGGGAACACGGGCGGGGACACGGGCGGGGACACGGGAGGGGACACGGGCGGGGACACGGGCGGGGACACGGCGGGGACAGTGGGCAGGGTTCGCGAGCGGGGTCGCATGAGACGCGGGCGGGGACACCAGCGGGACGGTGGGCGGGACGGTGGGCGGGATGGTGGGCGGGATGGTGGGTGGGGCTCGTGGACGGGGGCGCAGGAGGCGCGGGCGGGGGTCGCGGGGGGGCGTGTGCGTCGCTGGGGGGTGCTGGGCGGCGCTGGGGGGCGTGGGTGGGGGCGCGGGCGGGTGCGCGGGCGGGGACACGGGTGGGAACAGTGGGCAGGGCTCGCGAGCGGGATCACAGGAGACGCGGGCGGGGACACGGGCGAGGACACGGGCGGGGACACGGGCGTGGACACGGGCGTGGACACGGGCGTGGACACGGGCGTGGACACGGGCGTGGACACGGGCGTGGACACGGGCGTGGACACGGGCGTGGACACGGGCGGGGACACGGGCGGGGACACGGGAGGGGCCACGGGCGGGGCCACGGGCGGGGCCACGGGCGGGGCCACGGGCGGGGCCACGGGAGGGGACACGGGCGGGGACACGGGAGGGGACACGGGCGGGGACACGGGCGGGGACACGGTGGGAACACGGGCGAGGCGGTGGGCGGGGCGGTGGGCGGGGCGGAGGGCGGGGCTCGCGGGCTGGGGCGCAGGCGAACCGCGGGTGGGGTGGGCGGGAGGGGTCGACAGCTGCGCCTGTCGGGCCGTCTCGCCGACGACGTCGTCGCTGCGCGGCGCGGGGCGGGCGCGGGCGCGGCGCTCGTGGGCCGCTCCATTTGCGGGGCCGACGGGGCGCCCGCCGCCCGCTCGCCGCCCAAACGACGTTACAAAAGCGCGCGTAATGAGATATGCCGGCGTCTTGCTGCGCCGTAGATCAAATAGTTGCGGGATTCCCTCGGCGGCGGCGCGCTGCCGCTCCGCCTGTCAATACGCCGCGCGAGGCGGCGGCGCCGGGGCGCGGGCATTGACGTGGAAAAGCAGGCGACTGCGCGCGGCGGGTGGGGGGCGTCGAGAATAGCGGTCAGACCTCTGGATATTTTTATTTTTATTTTACGTCAGGAACAGATAGAAACCGTGTTACGTGGTACGGAAAGAACTGTGTTCTGCGCACGTTTTCGTAATTCTGGGATTCCTTCCCTAAACCATATACGAGTAACCATATACAACCCATAATATATACAACCTAAACCATATACAACCCTTAACCAAATACAAGTAGAATTCTGAATATAGAAAGAAATTAGCGTTTTTGGCAAGAATTGTTAACAAAACATTCGCTCCGATGTAATAAAATCAATTTTTAAAGGCAAATCAGCTATAGATTTGGGTTCTTATCTCTCATGTCCTTTTGAAGGAATATACTTCAGCTGCGAAACACGAGGAGACCGATAATTTGAATAACTGTATTTCCCACTGAACTCTAGAAGACGTGCACAAATAATGAAGTTACATTTACGTCCAGAAGCAAAACAAGGGGCTACCTCAGCATTTGCTCAATGGATGAGGGAAACTGCGAAAAACCTGATTGAGATGCCGGTCATTGTCCCAGAAGCTGAGATACAATACTTGTTCAATTTTGCTCAGAATTACACAGTTCAAATTGTAAATATTTCCCAAATATCATTGTTAAAATTCCGCCTAATTTTATTTTTGATGATCGATAGTGTAGTCTCTCTCTGTATATAGAAACAGTTATGCAGCAGAAAAGATTTTGCTTGGGACTTAAACTATTGTATCGATTTTAATTGTTTAATGTCATCTGGCAAACTGTTGTAAAATAAAGTGTCATTTTTTTGTAGCGAGGTATATGAACCAGGCGTTGGCGTATGCGCTAACCATGTGCAACCATGATATGTCGTACTGAATACTGTTTTATTCATTTCCACCATCTTCCTTACATCTTGTTACGTGACTATTAACCGTACAAATTTTATAAGACCTCGCTGTTACAAACAATCCAGTTTAATAACGCCCTTTTTAATAACATCTGATTGTTGACAACACATATAACACGTAAAGCAACTGCGTAATCAAAACTGCAAACTCGACTGTATGATCCTGAGAGAAAACGACGCTTCATCAACATATTCGCACGAGATCATTAGTGGCGTCGCCCGGGGGCTTCCGGCGCGGCCGCAGGCGCGGTTCATAAAGCGCGGGGGCGGAACAGCCAGCACCCAGCCGTCGCCCAGGGCGGCAGGCGCGCCAGAGGACGCACACAGCCCCGGGCGGAACGCCCATCGCCCGCCGCCCGCCACCCACATCCCACCTCCCATCGTGCACCTCCCACCGACCACTGCCCACTGCCCGCCGCCCGCCGCCCGCCGCCCGCCGCCCGCCGCCCGCCGCCCGCCGCCCGCCGCCCGCCGCCCGCCGCCCGCCGCCCGCCGCCCGCCGCCCGCCGCCCGCTGCCCGCTGCCCGCTGCCCGCCGCCCGCCGCCCGCCGCCCGCCGCCCTCCGTCCTCCGTCCTCCGTCCTCCGCCCTCCGCCCTCCGTCCTCCGTCCTCCGCCCTCCGTCCTCCGCCCCCGCCCTTCGCCCTCCGCCCTCCGCCCTCCGCCCTCCGTCCTCCGCCCTCCGTCCTCCGTCCTCCGTCCTCCGTCCTCCGTCCTCCGCCCTCCGCCCTCCGCCCTCCGTCCTCCGTCCTCCGTCCTCCGCCCCCGCCCTTCGCCCTCCGCCCTCCGCCCTCCGTCCTCCGTCCTCCGTCCTCCGCCCTCCGTCCTCCGTCCTCCGCCCTCCGTCCTCCGCCCTCCTTTCTCCGCCCTCTGCCCACCGCCCACCGCCCAGGACCCACCGCCCTCCACCCACCGCTCGCGACGCACCACCCACCCCGCCCACTGCCCGCCGCCCTCCGCTGCACCCCTCCCCCACCATTCGCCACGGCCCGCCATCCTCCCCTGCCCGCCGCTGCCGCCCCGCGCCGCTCGCCGGGACCAACGCCGTGATTAAAAAACGCGCCAACGGCCGCTGTACCTAAAGTTGCCCGAGCAAACAACGCGTGAATATTGCGACGGGGGCGCTCCTCCCACTGCGCGCAGGGGGCGGGCGCCTTCGCCCAGCTCCGCTGTGCTGCGCCGCCGGTGCTCGCAAATAAGGGTCCGCGGGGGGAGGGGCGGAGGGGACCAGAGAGCGCTTGTCTGTGCGATTAAAAAAAAATTTCGCCCGCGGACCATTTTTGTAAAGTTTTCGTCCCTGTAAACACTTTGCGATATTAATACCGAGCGGGCGGGCGGGCGGGCGCGCCCGGTTGGCTGGCGGCCGCGCGGAGGGCGGGGCGAACGTGTTTGTCGGAGCCGACAAACAAACCCGGGGCCTCGGGCTGACTGGCGGCGGGGGCGGCGCGGCGGCAGGGGGCGGCCGAAGGGCTGCAGGGATGCAGGCAACAGTGGTGGAGATGACCGACCTCGGCCAACGGATGAGGGGGGATGTGATAGTTTTAGAGAGGTTGAGTTCTCACACAGCAGTACAGCTGAGGGGCCTAACGTTATAAAGCCTGGGGGTCAACGGTTTGTAAAGTATCTCATAGAAGCCTCGGAAACTACACACGATGACTCGAAATCCCAGAATTGAAATAGAAATGTTATATGTTACGTTAGTGAATTTTCTATTTTTAAACTTTCTTGTTCGAAGCGTGGAATAGCTTAATTAGAGCTGTCACCTCTATCGCACCATTTTTCATGAGAAGACAATGGCTCCTCATGCGATGATCATCCTCTGCACTGTTACGAACGTCAAATAAAGACACCTATTACAACAACGCAAACGTTGGAAAAGTAGCTCTTCACACAAACATCTCCCTCGGACACAAACATTTAGCCTGGCCTGAAATGTGCCCCTAACCAGATGGCTGCTTGTTTTCGACGGACGATGCGAAACATTGCAGTTCCTCAGGCGCCAGCGGCCCCTCAATAATTGGCACGTCACTGAGAGGCCCCTTCAGTCAACGTTTCAGTCATGACTTAGCGGCAGAGGTTTGCGTGCGTTCTCTGAATAAATGTGTAAAACAGTGACCACATTAAATGTCCAGCCTGTGTAAATAATTTATTTAAAATACTATTTACTCGTGTGAAGTTATTTTAATATTTCTGCTCTGTCCTTCCGAGATATGTGGCTCCTATTTTGCGTTGTCTGTTATACCTCTTACCTCCCACTTAAATTTTCTTGGAGCACGTAAGAACTGCAGTGTTAGTAGGGGCATAAACAAAGAGAAATTCATTAACTTTAGGATCTGCATCTCATTTGCAGCTTCGAAACTAATTTTCTTCAGTCCAAAAACGTGTCTTATAATGATCTCTTATCATCCACCCCCTCCTCCCTGACATAAATGTCGCCATGCTGCTGTCGGCTGACCCCGCCGCCGGTATCCTTTGCTCTCGATACAGCATTCTGATGGGCCCTGGTCTAGTTTAACAGTTGTTCCCTACCTTCAATGTACGCGTACTGGAGTTAATTTGCGAAATAATTTATGATGCGCAGCATTACGGTTTCTGTTAGGATAATGGCGAAGTTGGTAGAGTTGCAATAACAGGAAAAGAATGTGGGCATGACCGTGACACAACGGGAAAACAAAGGAGGATCTCGGCGGTCAGGTGATAGAGAAGATTATGGTGAAGACGTTGATGGATGATAATAGCAGTAGAGGAAGCAAAGATAAGGGGCATGTTATTGGCTGTCAGAGAATATTTTTTACATTTACCCGTCATTATTTTCATAATTTCACGAATCATCTATCTCCCCGGGTTTCTTGTAAGTGGAAGTGCTTCCTAGTTCCGACTCCACTAAAGTACCGTCTATTTTAATATTCTCTATTTGAAAGAGTTTTACTTAATTGAAGGTTCTTTTCGATCTCCCGAGCGGCAAGGACGATCTCTAACCTAACCCCGGTCTCCCGCCATGTGTGGTAGTGTAGTGCATGTTAGTGTAAGTGTGTGTAAGGGGTGAGGATAGGACAAAGAAAAAGAAGGAGAGATCGCGCGCTGTCCGTGGCCCGTTTGTTAGGGTACTATTCCGGCATTCGCCTGGGCCAAATTCGGCCTATGTGCAATTGCACAGGGAATACCTTTACCTTCTTTATTGGAAAGAATCAAACTGCATTTAGTAGAAAACATTAAGAGCTTTTAGAAAATGTAGATGTCTCTTGACCGATGTTCTTATCGTTTTAGAAAAAGATTTGCGAAATACTGAAAGTATACGATCTTGTAGTCTGCTATGGTAACGTGCGTTGGTAGATTTTACAAAATTTCTTCTTACTTGTGAGTTAAGTAAATAAAATTTTATTGCAGAATGGTGATATTGTAGAGTTGTGTAGAAAACAACAAATAAACATCCTACTTTAATAATAGAAGAAAATGACCAGAAATCGTAGTTCCAGTATTGGAGCTATGTCGGAGACATCACCTGATAACAGTCACAATCAATAACGCCTCTTAAACTATAATGTTCCTTTTTCAATGCCTTTCGATCTACCCTGGGATGGATGATATCAATTGATGAAATAATGTTGAAGATGATGTAAAGAATGATAATGAGGCATTAGAGACAGGCGCCACAAACTCCAAATTGGTTCACCAGGAATTAAACAGCTGTCCCGGCAATAGTTTAAGTACTCGTATTTGCAGTGAGAAACGAGGTGATAGAGAAAGAAGAACAAATACTACATCTATAAAAAATTCTTCTAATGCATTTAGGGAACTCATGAATAATTTGTCCGTTTATATTGTTTTATGTGACAGTATTTTGAAGTCTCTCTCCCCTGTTTGCAACTACCTCACAACAGTCTCAGACAAATTGTTTACATTCAATTCAAATGCTTTTTATAACTGATATGCTGAACATGCGTTTGTACATATTAATGTTTATTTTACTTTAATTTTGTATACTCTATTGTTGTTTATAATGGTAAGTCTTTATGTCAGATTACAGAGTGCTATGTTTCTTTATAAGAATTTTTTTCATTGACATTGATTAAAAGTTTTCCTCTTTACACAGTGTAGCCTGAAGATGGGGAAAATGCAATGCCCACAACGTCGTTCAGCAAATGAAGATACATAAACTTTTTATAATGATATTATAATAATGTCTTTTTTATAAATTGCCTGTCCAAGTACACCATGTGGTCAAATCCATTTAATATATGTGATTGTGATTCCACAGACAATATTCTGTTTTTAGTGTTTAAAGTGATAATCGAGAGTCCGAGTTGCAGGCGGAGACAGCAGCGGTGTCGTTCGCGACGGCAGTGGCGCCTGCCCCGGCGCTGGGCGTATCTCGCATGTTCACCGGCGCCGCCAATCGATAGAGAGGGCGGTCGGTGGAAGCTCGCGTCGACAGGGCGCGGAGTCGAAAGTCGTCGCGCCACACATGTGCCCCGGGCGGTTGTTTCCGGAAATTATTCTCTTGCACTGGGAGGGTCTTCTGTTGCCACAACCGTTTCTGGTCACACGTTGGTAGAGCATTAACTGGTACGTGAATTTGAGGGTTTTTATTGAAAATGCAGATGAGATAAAGATATTTCATGTGGCTGATCACCGTTCTAGTGTGCCATTGAATAAACTAAATATACATATTGTGAAAAATCACATCTTTGCTTTCGGGAATGTCAGACCAGACTAATTTATCCAGAAAATCTATATAAATAAATCTTCTTCCCATCATCCTATTTATTTTTCAAGTATGCTTCCTTGAGCTCAGTCCACACTCCTCCAATATCTTACCATCCGCTCTCATCCCCCCAGCGTCATACCGCACTACTTCGTTTACCGCTGTGACGTTTCCTTCTAAGAGAAGGCCTCTTGAAATCTTCATTCCGCGCTCTGTGTCGAGTCTATATCACCTAAACCTAGGCCGCCACTGACTAATCAACCTCCCTTGTACTCAGATTTCCTAAAACATTTACAAACCATTCACATTTGCAGTTAATCACACATAAGTTCCCAACAAATTGAAATATTCCGATTCAGTTTCTTAAAATCAAATTATTCCTTACCAATACAATTCTCCAATCACTGAAATGCTATTTCCACAAATTCATGTGTAAAAATAACTCGCATTCTTCAATTCGCTAAACATCATGTAATGAAAATTGCAATGCAATAACAACAAATCGGTATCATCATGACGTCAATACATATGCCCGCGAATATTCGTTACAAAACAGATGAGAGCGACTCTCTCTTTTCTTCAAACAGCCTCCACTAATTGGAGATTTGATCGCCATGCGCGAGGTGATAGAATCAATTACCCTGCCGAGATTCTACTTCTCCTAGATATATAACAATTAGACCTTACAGTCCTTGTTCTTGATTTCCCCAGTTATTATTTTTATTAAACTCTTAAATTAGATATTCTCCACTTCGATCTCTCTAGCAACATTTACTACAATATTCTCGTAGAACTCACATCGGTCTCCCGAAATACACATCGTCCGCTTCAGCTCTCTCTAAATACAGCACTGCAAGAAAATCGTCCTGCACAACCTACTATATTCGGAAAATCAATTTGCCTCATTTTCAGTTCCTAAGCACTCACATACTAAATCCACTTTCATCACTGTAAACCATTCCAAACATCTAGAAAACCATGGACTCTCACGAAGCCACATACTTGATATACTAGACTCAACGCCCAGGCAATTAAATACTACAAGTTCTACAGAAACTGATTAATTATAAAAGATGTACACAATATCACTAACAAAAGCATGCTTTCCCTTCTGAAAAGCCTATCTACACTTACACACTAAAACAGTGAGACAACCTTGTACCACACCCAATACCTTCTCTTCCAAACACAAACTGCGACCCCAAATCGAGAACACGCTACGAAATATAACTCGTGGACTCTTGGGTACCAACTAACATACCATTTATAATTACCCAATAGAAATTGCACTTTCAGAAAAACGAGACAAACTACCTGAATTTTTTGTTGCATCTTTTACTCACGTCCTTAAAAACACTACAATAATACTGTATCATAGAAATAATTTATCGAACAAAAATAACGGCTCCATACTGTCCAAAATTTCTTTAACCCATTGAAATTGCGAAACATCTACTTGACGTGGACCCAAAAATGCTTACTGGTCACAATTAATTTCGAACATCCTCACTTAAAAGCCGTCCATTCAAAGTTATATTGCATATTACACCAATCTTCAATGTATCTCTTTGTCTGACCAACTTCTCTCGCCAGGAGAAATAAGCACAAGTCATCCCTATTCTAAAACCCGATAAGCCAAAAGATGAACCAGCACGTTATCGTCCAATCAGTCTTCTAATCTCCTCAGGAAAGTTGTTTTGAAAAAAATATCTTCACAAGATTAACCTTTCATCTTGGTTCTGTTCCAGCTAAACCACCACATCAAATCCAATTTACATCATTCCTGACCACTAACTTATTAATTCACCGGATGTGATTTTCACTGAGAACCAAGTAACTTATAAAATTCTCTATAAAATTCAATATCTGTAATTAAATTGTCAATTACAACCAATATATTTTGCACTTTTGCTGAAGGCCTGCGGGCCTAGTGGAAATAAATGTATAAAAATAACAACAAACTATTTTTTTTAAATATTTAGAATTACGAACGCAAATACCATGAAGTTATGAAGTTAGATAGTTATTAGTTAGATATACATTGACAATGCTGACATTCATAACTACAGATCTGTTATAATGTATTTTGTATCTTCTTTAATTGCAATGTTTCCTATTTGATATGCCATCCAACGAAGTTAGAATTATTCAACTAATGTCGACTAAAGTCTTCTACGTGACGTATATGTAAACGTTGACTCAATGCGCAATTTTCACAAAGTTTTATTTTAATTTTTAACTCTGAGAAAACTGTCTTCACTTGTAATACAGAGATACCACCATCTTTGAATGCAATTTCAGAGAGCAAATATTTTAAGAGAAATAAAAGTCCATTTAATTTGAGTAATATATATCTCTTTTACAAATTTCATTTTCCCACTGAGTAAAGTTTGACATGGCAGAAAATGAATTATGAACTAGAATCTTATAATCGATCGTGCACCAAGCACCATCCGCGCCCCAGTCAGCCCAAAGCGCGTCGCGAAATGGTCGATTTTTGATTGATTTGATTGGTTGTTAGTGATTCCGTGCGCGTCACCGTAAAGTCATTAGTCCCGTAAGTGTGGTACAGGTTTCCATCGGGAGGTGGCAGTGCTCTATCCCGTTGGATGGTGCGATCCGGCGCCGAAGTGCTGTCAGCAAGCGGGGTTTTCCCCAACCAGGTATCCCCCACTAGTGGGCACCGCCCCAGCCGGGACAAGCTCAAGCTCCCGATTGGTATCCTGGCATGAGTGATAGTGTAGCACGTGTAAGTGTAAGTACGCGAAGTAGTGAAGTAAGTGAAGAGAAAGCAAAGGCCACGCGCGGTCCATTGCCCGTTTGTTCTAGATCAATGGCCGAATTCCAGTAGCCAGCCGCTAGAATTATCCTACAGACAGCGATTGAATTCCACCAATCTACTAAGCTAGTGACGAAAATCCTGCCACCCTTGGGACTCGAACTTAGGACCTCCTGGTCAGAGTCCCCCACTGCAGTAACACCAGTTGATGCCCTTAGCCACCTCTCCTGGTTCTGAGAAACTCAGGCAGAGGGTGGTGCAGATGGATTGATTGATTGATTGATTAATTATTTATTTTTTGTTTACGAGCGCGTCAGCTACTGTTGTCATTGTTCCACGTTGTGAATAAAGTAGCTCAGGAGGCGACGGTATTCCTCACCATAAAACGTGAGATCCGGCGCCGACCTGTACGTTAACGTTTCCCTCATCCAGGTATCTCCCCCCAGCGGTGACAAGATCGAAACTTGCGTCCGTTCTCTGGACATGCGTGGTAGTGTAGTGTAGGTAAGTGTAAGTGTATGTTAAAGGGGGTTAAAGGGGGATCAGTGGACAACTCCACGGAAGAGGAGATGGCGCGCGAACCGCAGTTCGTTTGATAAGGTACTGGCGAGGTATTCGCCTCGTAGGAGAAATGGGAGACAGCACGGAAAACTACTGTGCAGAGCGGTGATATCTGGCCGAGAAGTTTGAAATGCCGGGCAGGTGCACTAGTCCGGCCTGATCTGGTGGCCGCCGGTGGCGGAAGGAGAGACGGCGCTCGGCCTCATGGCGGTTCCACACGTTCGGCATTCGTCGAGCAGCGTCCTGCTTTGTTCGGAGAATTTTCGCTTGCTTTGAGGTTTCCAATGCTGCGCTCGCGAACTTCGTACACCTATCGTATAATCCAATCACAGCTATAAGATTATACTACCTTAATTTAGTAACCACAAAAACTTGGAAATTTCGGAAGATCAATCGGTTTTTCTAAATTTTTTCATGACCGCACACTTTCCAGCACTCTTCAATATCTTTTCTCTTTCTCGCTGTGCCTCCCGTTTCATCTTTTCTCTTTCGCAATAACACCACTGGTGACTATTCGGTATTTTTGTTCTACGAGAAATCAACAACACTAGTTTGTTTGCTTTGGTAAATTTCCCTAGAGATGTAGGCATGATTCAGTAGAACACAACTTCCAATATATGTCCAATACAACTTCCAGATTACGTAGCCACTATAAATACCAAGATTTGATAGATATGTGCTGTTGTAGCGTTAGTTTTGATCTTTCGCCCAGTAGTTGAACAGCGTTTCCTTCTAGAGTTCATTAGAATATACAATTATCTACTTATTTATTTATTCACCAAAAAAAGAAATCAACAACAACAAAACAGTACAAACGTATGTGACGTTAAATGGGAGTGGAAAATTCAATCTGCGCACGCTATCTTCAGATCAGTAATCTCTACCCCTTCTCTTTTACTACACACAGATGAACTATAAAACAGCAGCAAATAGCGCCGTGCACGAAATTAGATACAAAGAAATTAAATTTTTAAAAAACGTGTCGTGTAGAAGGACCAGTTTGCACATGTGCGCGTGGCGCGTCACCAGGCGACTTCGCTGGGGGCCATCGCCTGGCGCCGCCGCCGCGGCCGATGGAAGCGCTTCCCGACAGGAAATAGCGGAGAAGAGGAAATTCCGCATTCGTGCTGCGCGAGGCTGCGCATTGGTCGCGCCCGCAACAGTGCGATATGCGATAATCGATGGAGAAAATCGATAAAGTCGTAAAGAAACTCTGAGAAGGAAGATAGGGTCCCTGATTTGGCGCTGGAGACGCGAATGGCGTTGTATCCAGAAGGACGCTTACTCACCTCGAAGATGCAAAAATGCAGGCATTGGCTGGTCGACATCCTCCACGCCGAAGCCACCGCCTGGAAGGGAAAATTACATTCACTAATCCGTTTTCATCTCACTTTCAAGAAAAAAGTGATGACATATATATTGAAATTGGTGTCTTAAACTTCCTCAAATCGTAAAAGCAATCCTTTATGCACCCTAAATTTGTTATAAGGGTACGTTTTCTGGATATAAGAAATTTCTACCCCATAATGAACATTAGTTGAATTATGAATATATAAAAACAATGTTTGTTTGTTTTTGGTTCGTGCTTAATGCGCTGCTGTACCATTCATCCGATTCCAATAAAACATTGTCAATTTACTGCTTCCACATCCGGGAAGAACATAGGCATAGTACGATGGGAATATGTAATGATAGCGCACATAGAAGCGCGTTGATGATGATTCTATATATACTCAATGGCCCTGATCAGGGCGCTTGTCGCCACGGCGCTCTCTAAGCAGCCTGCCGCACACTGAAGTACGATTATTAAGACGTCTTCATTGCGAATTCTGCCCCTGCGATTGTGCAATTTCTCCCCAGGGAGAGACAGAGGAAGACTGAGACTCAGAGAGAGAAACAAACAGAAACAGAGTGACAGAGAAAGACAGAGACAGTGAGAGACGGAGAGAGACACACACAGAACCACACTCGCGAGAAAGTCTTTCGTCTTTTAAAATTTTTGCAGAGCGTAGCGTGAAACATGATTACCAATCACGTGACCAGTAGCATGTGAAGTGTAATACATTCCAATAGCGAAGTATTGCCAGGTCCACTAGTTATGAATAAAATATAATGCTGTTCATTACAAAAAATGTTCGCACGTAATAGAAACTCAAGCATAGATAAAGGGGCTACAGTTTTAAATGTATACTACTGATGTCGAAATAACCAAACCATATCTAACGTAGCGAAATGAGAACTCAAGGAAACGTGCGCATGTTGTTATAGAGCGTGTAGCTATTACAATCTTAAACAGTGATTTTAAAAAATTCTTTAAACTTTGGAGGTATACTATATGAAGACTCAGGGACATTAACTTTTTTTAAAAAACAATTGCTCCGAATTTTTATTCTTTAAATTTCTTGTGAGAACAGTGTAAAATCCATCTCTAAGGGTGGCATAAATTCGATATTTACTCTTAATCTGATTATTCAATAATTGCAACTATTTTGGCATTTTCTCGGCATCTATAATATTCTGCTACAACTATAATATAAAATAGCATGAAAAATGAAAATTGTTCCACAAAATCAGTTCTTTAATTAATAACAAATTCATTGCTTTGAAATTATCAGTAGTTTTCGCGCAATTTTAACTGAAATATGGGCAATATTTAAAAAATATTAAAAAGAAGATTTTCTAAAAAGTTTCCAAATGTTTCTTATTTCTTCTACGGATAGTGACATTTATGACTTCTTATCCACTGTATTAGATGTCATAAACGTCAACGTTTTCTTTCGTTTTTCAAAAAGTACACAAATGTGATATTATTTAAATATATCCCATCTTATTAATATTTACATTACTGGCAGTTTGTATTCATTATTGCATGTGTGAATGAAAGAGATTAAAATGATTCCCAACGACGGTTTCCTCAAACTTCAAATTTATCTATTAAAATGATATCATATTTGCGCATTTCAGGAGACACTCAAACCTCATTACGTCTCCAAATACTGCATTCAGAATGGCGTTTTACTCTTCTATAATATTCCTAGAGGCATATTTCAGTTTTACAATTAGGGGACAGAGAAACTGGGAAAATGTGAAAAAATATACTTTGGGCGGCAATAGATGGCAGCTGGGAAGAGGGTGGATAAAAGCCGAAAAGCTAGCCCAGATCAAATAAATTATTTTATTAACTACGAATAGAAATTCTGTACGGTTTTGTAGTTCTACTAGTCTTAAATTTTTAGCGATTTTTACTACCATTTTCTTGAGTATTAGAAAACAATTAGGCGAGATTTAATTCAAGAAAATCTCATTTTAATTACTTTAAAAACAAATCTACATAGGTTTTTTTTACTTTTAAATATAATACGCACGCATAATCTGGTTACCGTCAGCTTAATTTACACGAGACACTTTCAAAGATAAATGTCCGACACTAATTGGGAAATGAATGCCCACGTGAAAACAGTCCTACAGAAATTTGCAGAACATTAGTTAAATTTGCATGACAACCCAATTTAATGTTCATGTAAACAGACACCTGACAGTTGAATGGTCGATTATATAAAATCTTTGCGCTCGTGGATGGAGGAGCTTCCTAAGAAGGACATAGTTTCTTACCAGGGGGAATTTTACTCACCCCAATGCGGGCCATCCAGCCAGGTCAGAACCACTACCTTTTTTGCATACCAGAGCTGGAATCGAAACAATGCGCCGCGAACAAGTCCCTCCTCTAAGTCCAGAGTATCGGGCCACGAAGCAAAGTGCCCAACTGGGGGGCTCCGGGCAGAAACCCAGAGGGCTCGGGGCCCCCAACCCGTCTCTTTTTTTTTGCTTCCACCTTGAAGCTATAGACGTGAGTACTGCCGGAACCTACGCGAACTTGACAGGGAGCTTCATATTTCGCATCTGTACTTTTATGTGTAGATTTGAGGTCCGCCGCCCTGGTGCGCAAAGGATGCAGGCTAACAAACCCTCCCCCCCAAATTTCGGTGGCGATCCATTTTCTCTCTGCCTCCATCGTGAAGCTAACGACGTGCGTGTCTCCGTGAAGCTCGGGGTCCGTTTACAATCCTCCACCAAGAACCGTAACGTCAGCGGTCGATGGTTCCACGTGGGAGATACGAGTGTCCGCCATCCGATGTCTAGTTGAGAGTAGTTGGATATTTTCATGAGTGTCTAGCAATTTCTATTTCCATGTTTTGGAAATGAGCCAGTCGCGGACTTCGGTGAGGAGAGGCACGGGGTACGCGACGATTGGCAGAAGTTGCATCAAAGAAGTCTCGTCATGCTCAGTCGAAGAATTTCCTTTAGGGGCTCTGGGTGCACTTCGTATGCAATGATCCATGCAGCAGCGCAGAAAAATGCGGCCTCAGCGTGTTCAGCTACGCGTTTCGGGTTTCGTCTTATTCAGGTGGATTTCCCCCATTCGCGACTAAAGAAGTTTCGTTTAAAAAACAAACAAACAGACAACAGCATAATTAGACTGACTTTCACACTACGACAGGATGACAAGCATTGAAGCAGGCATTAAAGAAAGCCCAGTCATAACGCCACTATCAACCGAAACTGCGGCGGCGATGGCGTAACAGCGTATCGGACTCATATTGCCAAGTTGGCGGTTCAAATCCGATCGAAAGCCGTATATTTTTAAGGGAGAAAAACTCCTACGTACGCCTTTGTTCGGAGAGGAAGTAAAGCCGGCTGTCTCATGTTAGTAGATTTACTGCGTGTACAAAAAGATCCTCGAGCCTAAATGACGCCTCTGAGCTAAATTCAAATCGCTTAAGAAATACTTTTCTTAGTTAGTGGGTGAAACGAGCGAAGCGAAATGTGCGTGGTCAGGCGGAAGAGCGGACGTGATGGCCTGAGTCTCGCCACGTAAAATAAGGCATCAATTCAATCCATTTCAAATACGTATTACCATGAAAATAATACAATACTACGAAAAGTCGATACTTCGAGAGTCAATACTCGAAAGACGCTGATGCACCTAAATCAGATCACCCATTTTTGTTCGTGAAGATATAGAAGAGAAAGTTCTATCAAACTAGTTCAACAATAATGCATAAAACTGGTAGGTCTACTTTAAAGTCAGGCGAGAGAAAAGAAAACAAAATGAATTTCTGTCACCGGAAAGAAAATTCCTAACTGAAATTAAATTTAAAAGGTTGTCCATATTATGGATGTATGTTAAGTGGATGCTACTAGTACTAACGCATTTTTTCATCTAAATTATTTGCGGTAGAAAACCAAGTAATAGCATTTTCGTATGACTATTTAGACTGTCATGGCAAACATTTTATCCCTATGTAGCGAAATATGCGTCTGGAAAAGAAAAGACAACTTTTTTTTTGATAAGTACGCAGAAACTTACAAGGAACTGGTTACCTTGATGTCATAAAAATGGAGAAGAAAATTAGTATCAAACTGCTCAAGAATAAAACATAAAATTGGATTGCATAAAACCACACAAGAAAACTACTCTCACGTAAAATAAAGAAGAAGAAAAAAACGTCCTGTGAAAAATTGGAACTTCCGTCATAGACAAAAAAATTTTGATATAAAGAGGTTAAATTTTACGATGTTACATTAGTTTGATACAAACTACGGACAAGAAAAAGGAAGAAGAAGGAATGTCAAAAACATCTAACGTACATTCTGCAAAATGAGTCAATATTTAGGGAAGAATTTCAGATGATTACAAATCATACTAACGAATAATAGTACTTACTATCTAAAGGAACTCGTTTTTACCAAGTATTTATTGATCATAATCATTTGTTAGAAAAATATATTAATTCTAGCATCTAATTGTATCCTCGATCTCCCTTGATTTGCCCCGTCCCTACCTATTTCATCATGCCCCATCCCACTCAGCCAGCTCCTCCCTATCCCTCATCACCTTGCGCTGCCCCGCTCCCTCCCACGTCCCCTCTCGGTCTGTCGAGTTCGCTACAATCATCGGTGCTACTACTATCGTTGCTAGGGGTAGTTGCACTGTGGCACACTTCTCACAAGGTTACAGAACCAACTTTGAATTTCAATTATTTAAATCGTAATTGCGGTATTATTAATAAAGTAATCAAAATGCATTTAGAATAACATTTTGCAGGCATTTAGAAAATTTACTCCTCATTGGGTATTTTTTTACCTTTTCCGATTTGTTTGCAAAAAAATAAATATTACTCTTTTGCTTTTAGGGATAGGGAAGGGAATTGAGGGTTGTTTTTACGAAATCTCACGTAGGTAGTAACTTTTCACTGATAGAAACCAAAACATAACGTGCCTCCTATCTAACAAACAAATAAAGTATCTTGGTGAATTACTTGCAAAATGTTGGATTTGAAACCAAATATCCTACATCGTACAACTGGCCACACATCGCTCTAATCAGTTACACCCCGTCCTCATCAAATCATCACCCCTCGCAGTTCACCTCTCCCAGTCAATGATCCGACGAATCCTGTCCCACGCTTCTCCTGTATGAGCCTTCAGCCGTTCATTTCAAAATTGGTAAACAAAATCATCACCGTAAACGTCTTTAACGAAAACTTCTACGCCATTTTTTGACCCATCGTAATTGCCATTCAGCCAAGGTGTCTTTTCACATGTTAAGTAAGTAACTCATATATAAACAATCAAATATAAAACGTAATGTAAATCTTCAACTAATAATCGAACCGGCCTGCCGAAGGCCTACTGGTCAGGCAGGATTTTATTTTGAAATAGCATCTTTTCTCTTATTTTGAACGTCAACTTAAAAGAATTTCACGAAAGTCAGCGTAAAACTATAGACTTGCATGAAACAATCATTCTCTCTTATTATTCACATCAAGTAATATCTATTCAAAACAAGTGACCTAAATTGTACCCGACATAAAAACCTTGTCTTTCAATGTAAGCCCCATCGAAATTGCTTTAGCTATTCCCACCAACACCCACCCACCCACAACGCACACACCCACGCATATATATATATATATATATATATATATATATATATATATATATATATATATATATCATATTTGCTCGGTCAAACAAGAGAAAACAATTGAAAGCAGAAGACAAAACGATTTTACATCATGTCAATAAATATACAATCTTACAAAAGGTTATTTTGAAATCAAAGACAGATTGTTTACATCGATTTTTAATTGTAATTCATTTATTAATATTGTATTAGAACATCAAACACTGGCAATGTTTTTAATCCAGAATTGTTGTGGCTGCATCACAAGGTGTAGCGTTTTCCTCCTTATTCAAGTTCTCGCAGAAAACCTGCCGGCGCCCGACAAAAGTGAGGCAAACCCTTTGACTCGAGCGCACCCAGATCGCAACGCTCGCCGGCGGCAATTCCATTAATCGGAGCGCAGCGCCGCGGCGGCGCGGGCACGTAACACACGCCCCCTGACACCGCCGCGGCTGCCCGCATGATTGATTCCCGGCCGCCGTTCAATTGACGGGCGCGGGCCCACAAAAACCCATCGATGAAGTGCGTTTCAAGCTAATTCGCCCGGGGAAGAAAAGGGCGAACAGACGAAAGTCGGCGTGAATCAACGCCGGCCGCCCGGAGAGAGCGAGCGGGGGCGGAGGGAAGACGTTTGTTCTTTGGGGACAGCGGGCGCCTCAGGCGGCGGCGGCGGCGGCGGCGGCTCCGTCTATTGATTGATCGTATCTCAAACACTGTTTGCTCATCTGGAGCAGGGCCTAGCCGGTCGGCCTAATCACGGTAATGGCAGCCGCGCCCGTGGCGGGGCGGGGCGGGGCGGGGCGGGGCGGGGCGGGGCGGGGCGGGGCGGAGGCTCTCCTTGAGGTCGGCGGGGTGCCCCAGTGCCCCCCGCGGAGGGCCTCCCTCGCCGCTCGCGCCACTGCCATACATGCTGCCAGCCCGCTGGCGGTTCTGCCCCTGACTCATTCGCCCAACTCGCCGCCTCTTCGTCGGGAACTTCTCCGCCTTGATCACTTCCCGGGTTCTCTCCGCCATTGCCTTCTTCGCTCGGGTCGCCCCCGTCACCTTCACCTCCGCCTTCGTTGCCTTCACTCTCGTCGTCTCATCTCCTAGACCTTTTCGGATCCTACTCTGATCTCCTCCACACTTCCATCGCTGTCTTCTCTCTTGACCTTTGACCTTGATACTTTCATCGTCCTGCCACTGCCTCGGCTTTAGTCTTCAGCACCCACTTTCTCAGCTTTTTTCTCTCATCCTCTTTGCTCTCATATTTCCTGCATTCGCCTGTTCTTTTGACGCTAATACTTCATCTACCTTGTGTGCACTCGAGACCTCTCGGCCATTATCTTATCTTATTTTCCTCTCTCGTACTCTGCGCAAATGTCTTCTCCTTCTTTTCTCCCGCTTCCTCCCACAACCACTCTCATGTTTTCTACCCTCGTCACGTATCGTGGCCGTCTTCTGAGTCTTTGCCTTCTGTGTCTACCGCTGTTATCACCTCCGCCAGTGTCGCATACGCTCTCCAAACCTCGTCTTTGACACTTCCGTCATCGCCTCCTGCGTCATCTCCACCCTTGTTTCCTCCGCCTTCGATACTTCCACCATCACCTACGTCTTCGGCATCTCCGCCAAAGCCACCTCCAGCATCGTCACCACCGTCCTCGACACCTCCACCATTACCTCCGCAAACGTCATCCCTACGGTTGTCTCCTCCGCTCTCAACTCCTCCGCCTTCAACAACTCAGCTTCGACATCCCCGCCTTTGACAGCTCCGCCATCATCATTTCCCTGAACGTTACCTCGGAACAACGTCATCACCACCGTTAACGACTCCGCTTCGGCACTTCCGCCTTCATCATCTTTGCATGCGTCACTTCCGCCATCGTCACATTTGTTATCGTTTCCATCACACTCGTCTACCCGCCTTCGGCCCCTCCACCATCACCTCCGTCTTCGGCACCTCCACCAACGCCCTCTCCACCGTCGTCACCTTCGTCTTCCGCCTCCACCCTCCTCAACGCTCGTAAAGCCTTCCCTTCCCCTCCGAAGCAACTTTTCTCAACTCCGCCTCGTCACCGCCACTTTCTTCCTTTACGTACGTTTCAATCTTCTTTCTTCTGGGCCGACCTGTCCCCTCCACCTTTCAGCCCCCCGCCCCCCCCGTCCTGGGCCACCCACGCCCAACCCTCCGCCCTCGCGAGCTGTCGCAGCGCTGCGTTGGGCGCCGGAAGTTGGAAGACAGGGCGTTCCTCGGCTGCGGCTCGATTCGCTACGCGCCGTTCCCAGAAGGCCGCGAGCCGCAGGTCTTTGTCGGCGGCGACCTCGATTCGCCGCGCGCCTTCCTGCTGTCGATAGCCGAAGATTTTATTCGCCCTCTGCAAAAGTACGCTTCCAGTCAGACGCTAACAAATGTTGGGTGTGGATTTGTGATGTTTGTTCCAGGTATTGCGGAGGTGAACATTTAGCGCTTAATTAATGACCCTGGTAATAACTGCCATTAATGTTAATGAAATAAACCAATTAGTGTGAATTTCCACTCCGTTATAAAATGGACTGCCAATCAATAACGTGTTTGGAATATACAGTTTACTTGTTAGACTAGTTTAACAATACATTGTATTCTTTGTTTATTTAGATTTCCTCGACCCACGATCATTCAAGGGGTTTACAATATTGCAATGTAAATTCTCAGTAATAATGATTGTAAGTTCATTTGTTCGCGCGTGTACGGAATACAGAGATGGTATTATAATACTGCACTATTTGGTGTCGAGATTTTAACGGAAATTCACGTTTGGGGATTTCTAAAAACTGAAAAAGTGTTGTTTTTTCAAAAACGTAAACATGTCTATTCGCTCGTCGGTCCGTCCGCCTGTCCGACTGTTCTGTCAGTCCTTCCATCTGTCTCTCTGACTGCCTTTCCGATTGTCCGTTTGTCCCTATCCGTTTGTGTACAACACTAGCTGGTAAACGGTTCACAGAATTTTCTCCAAGAAGTTCTACGAACGATTTAGTCTTAATTGAGGCACAGAAAATTGGAAAATCTTTTAATTTGTGAGGATATTTCACATGAAGCCCTTAACACATTTTCAAAACTTTCTCAAAATAGGAGTCATCTATACGCTTTAAACTTTATACGTACTAAAACATATGAATTTATAAAAAGATATAGGTATCTTTTATTGATGTATTTTTTACACGCAGTGCGCAAACCACTGTTTCTTGAGTTTGTTTTACATGCGCGAAACAGCTATTTGTTTCATTCTCACAAATAGTAAGCGAAACATTTTGAAGCATGCGCGACGAATTTGTAACCTTTCGCGATTGTTTTTCGTCTTGCAGACTTCTTTGTTTATTATTTACGTACGTATTAATAGGTTATAAGTTGCAATATTACTCGTATAAAATCGTATAGCTGTTACAAATAATACAAGAAAGTATGTGCTATTTAGCATCAATAGTTTACTCATGTACCTTACCATAGACAATGCATTTACGAGCTTTCAAAGGGGTTTCAATGGTCTATGGTCATTTGTTGTATGAATTTGTCTGGCAACAGAATTATTTGAATATTTCTCTTGTTTATTTATCGGTGGAAGGCGAAGTTTTAATGAAGTTTTAATGAAGTCTTAATGAAGCAGGAATGAAGTCTTTTCATAGTTTTGTGCCGACAGAGACGAAAACTTAGACCCAAAATTAAAACAATTTAAAATATCGAAAGATTAATTAAATTTCTAAACGCAGGGTTTGCATGAAATTTGAATGTCATGTTAAAATATAGATTCCAAAAAATATGCATAAGTATTGCGATACACGAAACAGACATTCTGAAGTATATTAACAAAAAATATAAAGACGTTTATGTATTCTTTTATTATTGTTCGGATCTTTGGAAACCAGGAAGTTAAGAAATATCTAAACTTAACAAGTTAACTTCTTTTTAAATGTGGTGCTGACAAGAATCATTAAGGATTCCTAGATCTGCGAGGAAAAACTTGGAATTCTTTAAAGAGTTAGGCTAGAAATGTTGTAAATTAACTGAAGATATAAAATCATAAACCATCAACGAGTAATGCGTCATTCACATTTGGTCTTACCGAGTAATATCGAGTAAAGAGAAAGATGTGTTCCAGAAGCCCAAAAATACTTCTATTTATGAATAAAATTAAAATTGAACGCACGTACCAGCACGTCAAACACCTAACTACTAAAAAAGCTGTTTCTAGACCATTTCCTTGAGATATGGTTGCGTAGGCTTCCGCGGCCGGAGTTTATGTTGTCTAGGCTATCCGGGACGAGCCGCGTCAATGTCATGGTGGCTAACGTTTCGGCCATGGACGCGGCTCGTCCCGGATAGCCTAGACAACATTTCCTTGAGAAATTACCTGGGTTCGATATCCGGGATAGACAAGAGAAATTTGTAGTACCCGCAATGCAATACTATATGTTATAACATGTCGCAGTCTCTGTTGCTGGGCTGTAGGGATGCTGCTGATGGTTGATGATGCATAAAGTCAATTATGCGATGAAGGGAGCTATTCATAGGTTCCCAAGGTATTCCCACTTTTCTGGTTGGGCGAGTGAAGCAAAGGCAAACTGTCCTACGACTCCTCTTCCCTATTACTCGTAAGTCTAATGCGAGTTCCTCAGCAGAAGCGCTTTGAGGATTTCATTTGGGGTTGTATACAGGCAGAACATTGCTTCATGCCTCCCTGCTAACATTATGGTTGAAGAAATGAAGACGAAGAAGAAGAAGAGGAAGAAGAAGAAGAAGAAGAAGAAAAGAAGCAGAAAGCAGAAGAAGAAGAAAAAGAGGAGGAAGAACCATCTTTTGTCCAACGTTACGAATGTAAACAAAGCGGAAGAATTTCGACTCGGACATGGTACGTGTTACGAATGTCAATCTAACATCGGCCTTGACAACATACTGTCAACAGCGAAAATATTCTCGACTTACCCGGAAGTGGCCAGGCCTCGTGCGCACGACGCGGTTCCAGCAGCAGCTCCCCTGCAACACATAACACTTGCGTTAGACCTCTTCTCCTCAGAACGAACGTAGAGATTGCACTGGTTACCAATGGCGGTGCACAAAATATTTGAGCGAGAAAGAGAGTTTTGAAATATGAAAAGAAGCTATTTATTTATTTTTTTTAATAATAACTATTTAATTTATACGTTAGTTTCAGCTAGTAGTTTCTCATTCATACTCAATTCGAAAATAGAATATTTAAATGATATTTTTTATGCATGTGTATACCAGTATAACTTTTTCTACTACAAAAAGTTCAAATTTAAATTCGGAGACAACCATTAAAAATGTATACTTTAAAAATATGTAAATAGTTAATTTTTTAATCCACATTAATATATTCTTGTACATTTTGAATTATTTGGAATTATTTAAAAGACTTTTTAATCTTGCACATTTCCCATTATGGCCTCCCATTGAAGCTTCCTATTTTAAATACTGTAGATCAGCGGTTCCCAACCTTTCTGGTTGTACGCACTGCTTGTTCTGTTAAAACTTTTTTGCAGCCAACTAAGAAAATAAACGAGTAAAAAATATACACACACACACTTATAATATTTCATCAGTAATTAATAAAACTTATTGTAACAGGATTAAAAAATATTATTAATGAAGCAAAAGTCTATCATTTTGTTGTTGACACGATGTAAGAAAACTCAAAAACAAGTAATAAAAATCCAAAATTTTAAAAAGCCTCAGAGAGGGTTTTGTCATTGTTTTCCTTCACGAAAAGACGAATATCTGGCTTAAAACTTACTTCATCAAGTCTCCTTCTACATTCATTTTGTTTCTATACGCATTTTTTACAACAACAACTGTAGCTGAGAAAGCGTCATCTCACAGAAAAATCGATTACCGCATCAAATGGGAAACGCGTCGGCGGGAACAGCGAGATGACGCAGTTCCGTCAGCCGGCCCAGAAGGTAATATAAACGGACCCCAGTCCTAAACTACTTTTTCTGATTCTTGGGCGCGTCGGTAGGAAGTCGTGTGGGTTGTGCGCGGCGCTGCATTTCAATGCATAAGCTACTGAGGCAGGAAACTGAAGCCGGCGTGCTACGTCGAGACGAGGGGTGCGGCATACTCGCTTATATGCTCACGTAGGCTACTGGTGCATCACACCAAATAAGATATCTAATTATCAGGACAGCGGTGGTGGTGACCAGAAACATTCCTTCAAGTAACGGGTCAATATTGTTTATTGTAATTCTTGTAAATAGTATTCAGGTGTTGGAGCATATTTCAAATGTATACTCAATAAATTACAAACCGTTCACGTTTGTGATTTATTGCCCCGGCAAAGGCGCCACAACGCCAGCCCCTACCCTGCCCTCGCCTTGATCTCATCCACTGGCCACATCAACACCGCCTTCTTCAGCAGGCGTACGCTAAACTGTGGCGGGAGTTGTCCCAGCAAGGTATATTCGCGAACGCATTCAAGGAGTTGGTGAAGAATCAACATTCTTCTTGAGGTCGAGAGTGAATATTTGGCGTCAATTTACCGGTGCGTTGCTCTTTTCCTTTCAACGATCTAACATTCCAAGTCATTATTTGTAAATGTTCCGCTAAGCCGTAATCATGTCCTTTCCGTTGCCTTGTCGTATATGGGGCGTCCGATGCATCTATGGATAAGATAATTGGCCCCAATAACGAAGATACTCTGAATAAAAATGGACGCAAACTAAGAGATTTTGCATGTTTTAACAATATGAAAATAATGAACACTTTCTATAAGCATAAACGTATTCACAAGATGACGTGGGCAGCACGTGGTCAAATTAGTACTATTGACTACATCATGGCAAACGATAAAATAAGCAAACTCTTTACAGATGTAAGAGCTTATAGAAGCTACGATATAGATAGTGATCACTTCGCACTTCTTGGAAAGCTAAAATTATTGAAGAGATGGGTTAAAATCAAAAACAGCCAAACCTGTCCTACCCAAAAAACCTGGAAAGTATATCTACTAAATAAAGAATCTGTCAAACTGATGTACCAACAACGTCTGAACCAACATAATAAAACAATTGAAATTAGTAATGATGTGGAAGAAGAGTGGAGGAATTTGAAAACTATAATTGAAGTAACAGCATATGAAACACTAGGCTCTACTTCAAAGAGAACGAAGAAGAAAGGGCTTAAAATATGGAATGAAGAAATCGAAGAAGCTGTTAACGAGAAAAAGAAACTATATCTGAGATATCTATCTAACAAATCCTCACAAACTAAGAAGGAATACACCACAATTTCCAACCACGTCAGGTACCTAACAAGAAAAGCCCAACAGGATTCATGGGATAAATATATAGCTGATATCGAAAATGACATACATGGACGGCAGAAAACAGCATATAAAATTATGAGACATCTTAACAGACAAGAGAAGGACATAGCAGATATACAAATAATTAAGCCAGATGAATGGCTTTCTTACTACAGGAACTTATGGACAAATAAGAATGCGAGGGATAATAATAAGAAGGAAGACAAAAATGAAAACCTCATTGAAGACAGCGTAGATCAGATAGAAAGGGAAGAACTGGAAGAGGCACTAAGTAAAATGAGAAATAGAAAAGCTAGTGGCAGTGATGGCATAAAGGCAGAAATGCTTAAATGTGCAACTGAAGAATTTAAAATAAGGCTTCTCCACTTCTTCAACCTATGCTGGAATAGAAGAAAAATACCAACCGAATGGAAACTCGCCGTAGTGCTACCTATTTTCAAAAAGGGAGACCGATCAATATGTGACAACTACAGAGGTATAAGTCTTCTAAACGTTGCTTATAAGATATATTCAAAAATTGTGACCACTAGACTAAGAAAAATTGCAGAAACAGTGTTGATGGAAGAACAAAGTGGCTTTCGTCAAGGAAGGTCCTGCACAGACAATATCTTCATCTTAAAACAAATTTTAGAGAAACACAGAGAATATAACAAGGAAACCCACATCTTGTTTGTAGATTACAAGAAAGCTTTTGACACTGTAGCCAGGCATACCCTCTTTGAAATACTAAGAAAGAAAGGAATCCCCGAACATCTTATCCTTGTAATTGAAAATATGTATAATAAATCTGAAATATGTATTACTTGGAAACCAGACCGAAAAGCGGAAGTGGACCAAGGCCTACGACAAGGATGTAGTCTTTCACCGCTACTGTTTAATATCTACATAGACAAAGCTCTTCGTGAGTGGAAGAGCAGATTAAAATTTTATAGCCTAGACCTAACTACATCAAAATTATGGACAATACTTTTTGCAGATGACCAAGCAATAATAGCAGAAGGAGAAGATATATTACAAAAAGCAACATATGAACTGCAGCGGATAATGGCAGAATATAATCTTGAAATATCAGACACCAAAACGAAAGTGATGGCATTCCAAGGTCGATACCCGATACGCTCAAAAATTGTAGTAAATAATAAAACAGTAGAGCAAATACAACACTTCACATTCTTGGGAGCAGACATATCATTCTATGGCGAAATCGACATAAATAAGAAAATAGAAAGATTCAATCAAATGAATGGAACTATAAGAAGAACACTGAGTTCAAAAGTGAGAAGAGACACTCTCATTAAATTTTACAAAGTTATGTCAATACCAACCTGCTTATACGGGAGTGAAGTGTGGACAATGACAAATAAGGATATATCAAGACTGCAGGCAGCGGAAATGAGATTCCTTAGAGCGGTAGCGGGATATAGCCTTTTGGACAGACAAAGAAACATACAAATCCGAAACGAGCTAAATGTAGAAAGTCTTGTAGAGAAAGTCACCAACTACAGACTCTCATGGCAAGATCACATGTTGCGAATGAACAACGACAGAATTCCTAAACAAGTGGCAAATTATCAGCCGAAAGGAAAAAGGAATATAGGACGTCCAAGAATGCGCTGGAGGGACCAAAACTAAGCGGCGTAACAGGCATTATGCCTAAATACTTGAAGATAAGAAGAAGAAGAATTTACCGGTGCGCGTCGTTTATTTCGTGCGCTTGAAATTCTTTTGGCTGCTAAATCACCAACTCCAGCGGCTCAGAGAAATGAGCCTCTGCTGCCGCGGCTGCAAGCATGCGGAAACCTTCCGTCCCCCACCTCCGAAACGATCGCCCACGTGATCTCGAAGTGCTGCACCCACTCCCCGATCGAGCGCCCGCACCACAACAAAACACTTTGGACCGAATTCATAGTCGTTTCTTATAAGTAAGATATTTCGATTCAAAAAGAGTCCTTACTTTCAAATGAGTGGCAAATGAGGAACTACTCATTCGTATAAGGAAGGTGGCGTGTAGACATAATTATTCCTCATTCGCCTCGAGTTAACCTGCTTTGGTTAAGTAACACATACGTGGTTAACAAACACATACGTTTACCAGACATGGTAACGACGATGATTTCTTAGAATGTTTTGAGTGTTACACTCAAAATATCGTCCGCGTAATGAAGTATGTCAGAGATGCTGATAATTCATTGGAAATATACAACGAAGAACAATGTACGTGGTTTCGTTTTCGTAAAGTCGCTGTTGAAAATAATCTCGATGAAAGATGAAATGTAATAAAGAGAGGCTTACCAATACCTCCTATGAAGATGCTAATAATAGTATTGAGATTTAATTAATAATAATAGCGTAATGATAATAGTATTAATACTTTACGCAACTTCATTCTTTCAGGTTCGTTCTATAAGATACAAGATATTTCATATCTTGTGCAATCATACAAAAGAAATGAAGTCTCTTTATTGATGTCTATGACATATTTTTTTAGATTGTGATGATCTCTGTAGAGATAGTCAAGCTACAGTGCGACGAATAATTTCTGAACATTCAGAAACGTTGGTACGTAACATCAAGAATTTTGTAGAGTTTCCCTCAGATTGAGAGATTTCGCATTTTGAACGGATAAAAAGTCAAAATGCTCACCTATATAAGCTTCGTTAAATTGCGTTTAATGTCAATTTGACAACAAAACACACAAGCGCCAACGAAAACACACGGTTACCACTGTTAAACACTGGCTCAGCTGACAGAAATGCTACGTTGCAACATTTCCGATACCATAAGAAACACTAATTTCTGTCCACAAAAGAGACGTCTATGAAACATAAGCCTCCTTAAGTGACCTCTCATTTTAAAGATCTCTTTATTGCTTAAGCATTTCCTTATTCCTTAAGAATCGAATATGAATTCGGCCCTGAACCATGTTGAAGCACCCGCAGTCCGAGTGGGTGGACGGTGCTCGTCGAAAACCTCGCGAACGGGGGCGGAACCGCCCGGACCTGGTACCAGTCAAAAGCCATCAAGCGGCCGTCGTGGGCGCCTCGATCTGAGCCCTCGATCTGTGCAGTGGCGCCTCGGCGAGCGCTAGGATGAGGCGGCGAACCAAGCACACATTCGGCCCTTCCTAGCAGCCAGGAACTACGGGGACGTCAGCTTCCTGCCAATAGTAGCAGGCGCCCTAGGCGAGTGGTGCGAGGCAGCGCGGTACTGCCCCGTTAGTTAAGACGCGCGTATTTCGAGAGCGCGTTGTCGCCGAGGCTTTGGCGCGGAGCACTGTATGGCATTTCCGAAGATCGTCACATCTTTCCGGAGATGACGCTCCGAATTCGGAAAGAGTGACAGTTCTATAACCTTCCTGGTGTACGTTTAGGGTTACGGATACAGCTGGTCGTTGCAAAGCCATAATCACAATGTCAGCCGCCACCATTTACCCAACATTTACCCACCATTTACCCAACAGCGGCGGCGATGGTGTAACGGTTAGCGTACCGGATTGTTGTACCCAAGTTCGCGGGTTCAAACCCGATTGAAGCCGTGGATTTTTAAGGGCGAAAAAATCCTTCGTACGCCTTCCTTCGGAGGGGAAGTAAAGCCGTCTGTCCCATGTTAGTAGATTTACTTGCATGTAAAAGATCCTCAAGCCTAAATGACGCCTCTGAGCTAAATTCTAATCGCCTGTTTCTCGCCCAAGAAATACCTTCTTTCTCTGCTAGTTGGTGAAAGGAGCGTAGCGAAATTTGCGTGGTCAGACGGAAGAGCGGGCCTGATGGCCCGAGTCTCGCCACGTAAAATAAGGCAAATTCAATTCAATTCAACATTTTGACGGGCAGAGAGCGAAGAGAGAGTTGAAAGCAGGCAATACTCCCTCACCTCCGACACAATTTCCACCTTCAAGCTTTTTTATATTGATTGACTGGTTGATGATTAGTAATTTCAGGCGCTGGTAGGGTCATTAGTCCCGTAAGTGTAGTGCACGTTTCCCCCCCCCTCGAGATGTGACGACGATCTTCCCCCGTTGGAAGGTGAGATCAGGCGCCGACCTACCGTCGGCTAACGGGGTTTCCCCCAACGATGTGTCCCGCGGGGCACCGCCCCTATCAGGACAAGCTCTACGCTCCCGACCGGTCTCCTGAAATGTGTGCTAATGTACTGCATGTAAGTGTGTGTATAAGTAAGGGGAAAGGATAGAACAAGAAAGAGGAAGAAAAGATCGCGCGCGGTCCGTGGCATGTTTGTTAGGGTACTGCTCCGGCATTTGCCTGGTACTGATAGGAGAAACCACGGAAAACTACCGACTAGAGCAGGCGACCGCTAGAATTCTCCTCCAGACAGCAACTGAATTCGACCTAACTGTCTAGCTAGTGTCGAAAATCCTGCCACTGTCGGGACTGTAACCTAAGACCTCTCGGTCAGAGGCACTGAAGTGACAAGCTTTTTTTACAACTCGGTAAGTATTGGTAAGAATTTATTGATCCTAGACGTATCAATTACTTAGGTCAATATTCCCGTAAGAGAAGTACATGTCATATCCCTGGAGATGGCGGGCATCCTGTTCTTCTGCATTGAGAGATCCGACGCCGACTTTCACGCGCTTGCGATGTTTCCTTCAGGTATCTCCTTGCAGCAGGATACCATTCCAGCCGGGACAAAATCTAAGACCCCGACTGGTCTCCCGTTATGTGGGTAGAGAAGAGCACGTTAGTGTAGTTTATGAGGTGGCAAGGATGGTGAAATAACGCGCGGTCCGCGTCTGTTTGTTAGGATTCGGGATTCGCCTAGTGTTGACCGCAGAAACCCTGAAATATTTTCGATCAGAGCAGCCAGTGGAGTTAATTATCTTCTAAACACAGATTAAATGAGAACCAACCTTGCAGCAGTTTTTGAAAATTCCTCACCGTCGATCAAGTCATATCCTCCAGGACAATGACGCTCCATATGCAACAGTGTTGCCGCCGAATTACTGCTACCCGTTTTACTATTCGGTAGAACTGGTTTCTCTGAAGAGGTGAGGCATTGCATTTTTCATGATTTGGGATTAAATAGTATTTTTATTAACTGTTATATCCACCGCACTGCATTAACGTATGACGGATTGCAGCGGAACCTTGATGATATGGCTGAAATGGACGGGTGTGCAGGGGATGGTCGCGGTGAAATCTGTTGTGGTGAGGCAAGGCAAGTGTGTATGCGCGTGTGTGTGTGTGGGGGGGGGGGGGGCGGATAGACATGCAGGGAGGGACTACGGAGAGAGCGCGTGGGGCGGAGTGGATAGACAGAGGTATGGAGGGGAGAGGAAGGAGAGCGAAGGGAGAATCGGGTAGCGGTTAGGGGGGGGGGAGGAGTTCGGGGTACGATAGATATAAATAAAAATACTTCCATTTCACACAACACATGGAATTCATTAATTTTCCTGTCTAATAGATGATGTGATAAGTAAATGGGTAGCGCCATGTTTCTTCAACAAAACTGTAAATTATTACAAATAATCCCTAGAAACACGGGCTCGCTTCCCCAGAACTGAATACTTTGATTGATTGATTAGTGATGATAGATTGATTGATTAGTGATTCCGGGCGCGTCAACGGCTAAGATCATTGGATCCGTAAATGTAGTGGATGTTTTTATCGCCGGGGGAGATGATACCCTCTGGCTGGCGAGATCCGGCGCCGACCTACATCAGCAAGCGGGGATTTTCTTCAACCAGGTATCTTTAACGAGCGAGGCACCGCCCCAGCCGGGACAAGCTCTAGGCTCCCGAACGGTCTACCAGCATGTGTGGTAGTGTAGTGCATGTTAGGGTAAGTGTGTGTAAGGGTGAGGAGAAGACAAGGAATGTGAAGGAAAGATCGCGCTCGGTCCGTCGCCCGTTTGTTAGAATACGGCTCCGGCATTAGCTTGGTATTGACCGGAGAAACCACGGAAAACTACCGATCAGAGCAGCCGGACGCAGGAATTTTCCTCCAAACATTCGACCTAGCTATTTAGTTAGTGTCGAAAATTCTGCCACCTTAGGGAGTGTAACCCTATAACCTCCCAATCAGAGGTCCTACAGACACATCAGTGAGCCACCTTCGCCGGTCCAGAGGAGAAAGTGTGCGACGCATTCGTCGCGTGTCGTGCGCGGGGGCGCAGCACATCCGTGCCTTCCGCAGGTGGCAGAGACGCGCGCCAAAGCCGCGCTCCCTAGACGCGCTTCTCCCTCCCCCCACGCCCGGCGCTTCCTCCCCCTTCCCCAGCACCCCCCCCCCCGCCAACCGAAGGGGCGCTCTGCCCCGCGCCCTCCCCCAACAGGGTCACTATGTCGCGGGCCCCTCGCCCCGACTCTTCCACCCTCGCGGTCGCAATCATAACATCGTCACCTGTCATCGGCCAGGGGGCGCCCCGCCGCCCCCGCCGCTTCCATTTGTCTTCATCATCCCCCCGGCGCGGTTATCGCGCCCACCCAAACCCGGGATTAAGTAATTGGCCGCGCGGGAGGAACAGTCGCCGGCGGCCGCGGCGGCGGCCGAGGGGTCGGCGTGAGGAGAAGCCCGGTTGCAGGGCTGCACGTGAAGCTAAAATGAAACTTCTCACGAAACGTTTGTTTACATTGCAGACCTACAGGACAATCGGCATATGTTGGACGTGAGGGGAAGAAATTCGAGTCTGCAAATATTTCGACTTAGCGAGGTTTATTTTACCGTACATCGTAGGTGGACGGAAAGGCAAGAGGAAATAAATAAAATTCGAGATATCAGCGTACGAGATATCGAGGGGTGCTATGTGAACACATATGACGTTTTTGTTATTTGCATATTTCACTCTAATTATGTTTTGAACAATGTTTACACCGACAAAAGAAAACAATTATTTTTAGCACTAACCTGTATATGAGAATGAAGTTTTATAAAGTGCGAAAAAGTAATCATAAAGATTTATACAAGATACCAAAAACATCTGCCTAAACGATTGCTCATGATCTTGGCTGTCATACCAGCCCTGAGGAAGACCACATGACTCTGGCCGCGGAAGCCTACGACTTCAATAAACGATTGTTGTACATTTAGGCTTCGGAACACGTGATCGAGTGCCTGAGACGATGGATAATGAATCGATAGTGAAGAGACATTTACTAAGAGAGGCATTTCCAGATATATTTCGTGACGAGAGAAGTAGAAAAGGCGTAATAGTAAACTAAGAGAATAAGTAGGAGAAAAAATTAAGATTAGAATATGTCAAGGAAGATTGGAATTAATAATAATAATAATAATAATAATAATAATAATAATAAAGACGAATTAGTGTAATAAAGAAGTGAAAGATGTGGAGCAAGGGTACGCAGACAAGAAAAGTAGAAAAAGGCTTATAGAAAAGAAGAGTAAGAGGTATTTAGAAGATAGAATGCTGAAGAGACAGGAGGGTAAACATTAGGTAAGAGTTGTAAAGATGGTGGTGTGCATGAAGCCTGTCAAAGAGGAAGATTTGCGGGAGGTGGTCCTCTATGGAAGAGAAAAGATGGAAGAGTGAAGAATGATGAGTAAATTATAGGAGAAAGGAGAATATGTGTATATGCTTTAGAGTTAGTACACGAGCTTAGATAGAGGAAGATGTGAAAAAGAGGAAGGAAATCTGAGGCAATAAAGGGCGAGAAAATACGACGATGTAGTAGTTTGTAGTTTGAAAAAGAAGTAAAAATTATACGTGGTATTTTCTTGTAACGTCATTTAAGTATAGGAGAGACAGAAAGTTATATGTTGAGGACTTGATTGAGGTGGTGATGAAAAGTCTTTCAACTTGCCTAAGACGTTTAAGAAATGTTAAAAATGCAGAGAGGTAAAGCAAGTAGTTAGGTTAAGCTACTATAGAAATATTTTGCGATAGTACTGAACAAATAGAAATGTTTAATGTTGTACAGTGAATCCCAGTTTTAATGTAAAGAAAGTTATAACAAATGATGTTGATGAGTCCGATATATATATATATATATATATATATATATATATATATATATATATATATATATATATATATATATAAATAGTTTGTTGTTATCAGATGACGTTAACGTGAACATGAACGTTTGATACATGCAAACATTAACGAATACGTCTTCTGTTTATAATAATGTTCACCAATGTGACTTGTGCCATTGAATAATATGCATTAAACGTTAGTGTTTACTTTGTGTTAACGTTTAGGTTTCATTGTTTATGAGCCTTTTCCCTTCCTTCTTTTGTAAACATTTCTTTTACTTAACTTGAACATTCAGAATCGTTCTCTATTTGGCTAACCCAGCATTCACACCTTTTAGCAATTAAAATGTAAATTTCAAACTTGGAATTTAATTGATACACTAGGCTATATAAGAAATTATAGTGACAAAAGTCAACCTTAAAAACCTGTTACTTATAAATAGTATTTCTCTGAGTAATTTGCGACTTTAAAGCCCCCAGAGCCGCACTCTGACAATGAAAGAACCAACATTCACCGCCGCACCACCGCAGTTTGAATTGATGAAATAGTGGCTACGCTGGGCAGATGTTGCATTTCAACCAGAGTAGTCGACGGAGATGGAAAGTTGGGAGCGAGCGTGGACGGAGTGAACTGTAATCTTCCTTCCCTCACAACTAGCATCAAATATAATTCATGAGATTTCTTTCACACGTAAGTCGTTTCCTCACAAGTTTGTATCTTCAGAATTGCTTAAGATCCTAATTGGCACCATAACTGTTGTCGTCAACGAAAATGTCAATTTCGAAAACTCAGCCCAATAGACAGGTTTCTTTAGAATTGCATTTCATCCACCGGTGGCGACGGTAACGGAAGGGAAAGGAGTATGGAAGATGTCTGTCTATGCCTTATTGAATTGAATTGAATTTGCCTTATTTTACGTGGCGAGACTCGGGCCATTAGGCCCGCTCTTCCGTCTGACCACGCAAATTTCGCTACGCTCCTTTCATCTAGCAGAGAAAGGAGGTATTTCTTGGGCGAGAAACAGGCGATTTTGAATTTAGCTCTGAGGCGTCATTTAGGCTTGAGGATCTTTTACATGCAAGTAAATCTACTAACATGGGACAGCCGTCATTTAGGCTTGAGGATCTTTTACATGCAAGTAAATCTACTAACATCGGACAGCCGCCCTCCGAAGGAAGGCGTACGAAGGATTTTGTCGCCCTAAAAATGGCCCCACGGCTTCGATCGGGTTTGAACCCGCGAGCTTGGGTACAACAGTCCGAAACGCTAACCGTCACACCATCGCCGCCGCTAATTCACTTGAAAATATTTGTATCTTTAAATTTTTTCCTACGGCTTTTTCCAGCCTATAGCCGGTTACTCTTCACGTCCCAATGGGACGCATACTCGACCATACACCAGACACCAACATATTTGCGGGCTCCTCTGATCTGGGGTTAGCAGAACGCCAGGCCCTCCGAGACAACACGTACATGATAGACAAGGAACGAACGACCATGCCCAAGGCGGTGCTCCAACCCGCGGCCCTCTGGACCGAACCGCTGAGTCGGTATAGTATCCTTAAATGTTCTAATAATCTCTAGATTTGTCTCAGTTGAAAACAAGTTAATTTCAACACACTTTACCGACTTCGCTTCCTTATTACCAAAAACGTATACACTATCAAAATGCAACATTGATGTGAAGTGTAGTGTAGTGGGGGGGAAGGGAGTGTAGTGTAGTGAAGGGGAGTGCAGTGTAGTGTAGTGTAGTGTAGTGAAGTGTTATGTAAACTAGAAGTGAATTTAGAGTTAGCTAGAAATAAATTGGAATTATTATATCGACCCCCTAATTCTAATAGTAAACCCAATTGTAAATGTTGAAAATGTTTAGTAATTCTAATTTTAATTGTTATTATGTTTGCCACCGAGCATTAGCTCAAAGCGAACTTTAATAAATCTATCTATCTATCTATCTATCTATCTATCTATCTATCTATCTATCTATCTATCTATCTATCTATCTATCTATCTATCTGTCTATCTATCTATCTATCTATCTATCTATCTATCTATCTATCTATCTATCTATCTATCTATCTAACATTAGAATTCCTTCCCTATGTTTTCATTCCGCAATTCGTGACTTTCGATCTGTACGCGCGCCTAATTGTCGCGACGGCAGACCCTAACAATGAACGCACCAATTCCGACCCCGCGAATTAGTGTCTTCGCTCGCCCGGTATCGCATTTCACCCCTCAGCTGCGGCGGCGGCGGCGGCGGGGGCGGGGGCGGGGGCGCGGGCGGAGGCTAATGCGCGCGTGTTGATTCAGCTATTACCGCTGATTGGGCGGCGGAGTGACGGGGGCGGCGGGCCGCCGGGCAGAAAGCGTTTGCATGTAGCCCCGGCGGCCTCCATTGTGGCGCGCGCTACAACTTCCGACACGGGCCGGCGGCCGCCGCTGCTCCTTGCAAGGCGCCGCCCCGCCCCGCCCACGCAAGGAAGTGCCCGCGACGAGAGGCGGAGTTAAGAGACGCCGCGCCGGCCAAAAGTGCGAGGTGCGTCGACACGGTAATAGTTTCTACTACAACATGTAAATGGCGCAAAGAGTTTCGCGTAAAACGTTTCTATCTTACGTTGATTGATTGATTGATTGATTGATTGTTAGTGATTCCGGACGCGTCAACTACTAAGGTCATTACTTCCGTACGTGTGGTACATCTTTCTCTTTCTTTCTCTCCCTCTCTCTTTCTGTCTCTCTGTCTCTTTCTGTCTCTCTCTCTCTTTCTGTCTCTTTCTGTCTCTCTCTCTCTTTCTGTCTCTTTCTCTTTCTGTCTCTCTCTCTCTCTTTCTGTCTCTCTCTCTTTCTGTCTCTCTCTCTTTCTGTCTCTCTCTCTCTCTGTATGTGAATATGATCCGGCGCCGACTTACTGTCCGCTAGCGGGGTTTCCCACAATCAGATATCTCCTACCAGCGGGGCACCGCAAGCAAGGCCTAAGTTCCCGAACGGTTTCCGTAAAAGTGCGAGGTGCGCCGCCAGGTTAATAGTTTCTACTACAACATGTAAATAGCGCAAAGAGTTTCGCGCAAAACGTTTCTATCTTACGTTGATTGATTGATTGATTATTAGTGACGCCGGGCGCGTCAACTACTAAGATCGTTAGTCCCGTAAGTGTAGTACATGTTTCTCTCTCGATAGGTGACGGTGATCTTTCCCTGCTGGATCCGGTGCCGACCTACCGTCCGCTAGCGGGGTTTCCCCCATCAAGGAATCTCCCACCAGCGGGGCGCCGCAAGCAAGGCCTAAGCTTTCGAACAGTCTCCGAGAATGTGTGAGATGCGCTGGAAGGTTTATAGTTTCTACTACAACTTGTAAATGGCCCAAATAGTTTCGTGCAAAAAGTTTATATTTTGCGCGGTAGCGAACAATTTAAAAAAAAAATCAAATGTTGCCAAAAAGTCTCTTACTCTTTGTATTCATGTTTCAATCGTTTACGGTAAAGGACGTTAAAGGCTCCATAACTCAAGGAGACCATTGTTCTTCTGCACTTACGTCACATAGTTATTACTGTCATTTGATGATAAATAAATTTAAAAATTAGTTCTTTCATTTTGAGAAATGTCACGCACATTCACTGTTGCACGAGTGAATCATATTGCATTAGAGGAACCTGCGGAATCAAACGTGAACGTTCTAGATTGCGGTTTAATTCTCCGGCAAACTCCTAGTAACAATTTTGATCTTTGACGACCTACGCTATGAGAATGAATAAAAATAGGTTGATTAACGCACGTTCTGAAACGTTTAATTACTTTTGGTAGATTTACCCACTTTTTTCGAAGTTTTTGCGAAAATCTGGAAGAGTGCATATTTTAATTTTCCTTTAAGAGATATGATAGAAAAATGAGGATTTGGGTTAGTTTTACCACATCCCTTCACTAGTAACTTTTCTATTATTTTGAAGGTAATGTACATAAAAATGCATTAAGATCGGAGTAAAACAATAATTTGCATTCAAAAACAAATAAAGAAACGTTCTTTAAACGATAGAAAATAATAATGAGAAAAATAGTCTACGTTATGTCCATGAAAATACTATTTGTTTCAGTGAAACCCCATTAAAAACGGCTAAGCCGTTCTCCCGGAAAATAGACACATAGGAAAACTGTAATAATAATTGAATTGGTTTTCATATCATGTAAATAATTATATGAAATTATAAAAAGGCATTTATTTTGACATCGCACACAAACACTCCAATTTTGTTTTTACATACATAGATGTGGATATCTGCTATATTTGAAGTTGTTTTTCCACAACATTTGAACCAATCCAGCTATTGCTCTCAAATTCATGCGAACGCTTCTGAAAAGTCAATAAAAACACAGGGGGGTTGCGATGCCGCAATGTTTCCACACATTTCGTTACCCCACCGAAAGTAATCTAGAAATGATTCAATTCGCAATGTATAACAATCGCTGTTGCTGGCGGTTGCCGGGCGACGCGACGTCAGGGAAGGCAGGCGATGAGGACGGAGCGGGCGGCGTGGGCAGAGGGAGCGATGGGAGTAGATCGTGCGATGAGGGCAGAGCGGTCGGTTCAGTTAGTGTGTGATGAGGGCAACAAGCGCTGCTGGTAATGTGCCATGTGAGTTGCGGGTAAAGTGCAATATTTCACAATGTCCGAGAGCCAATAAAGAATTATTGCCCACCATTATTGTAGGTTGACAGGGCCTCGGATAACGCAGGATAATTGACGACGGCAAAAACATATAGCAACAACAATAGTAAGAAGAAGAAGAAAAGAATTGGATCGCGGTATGTTAAAATCATATTACAATTTAGAAGCTATAAGAATTAACTGAATAAATCGTGAAAACCAATATGAACATTGAGGCAGTTCAAGAAACAAGATGGGCTTGAACACCATTTACTAAGAAAACTAAATAGTATGCTCTTTATTTTAGTGAACTGAACACAGAACACTGGACTGGCAGGTATCAACTTCCTTATAATTAAACTATTTCTAAAACTGATTATGGGAATCTAACGGATATATTATGTATCTTGCATTTTGCAGGTAAATACAATAATATTACACGGTCAATGTTTAAGCTACTACGAATGTTCAGTATGAAGAAACAAAAGAAATATTTTATGATAAATTGCAGACGTCATTAGATCCAATACCTAAAAGTGCTGTAATAATAATATTAATATCATTATTATATTACTTCATTATTATTCCTAAGAAGAAAGATTTGAGTACAGGAATTACCAAACCTAACCCCTTTTTGAATGTTGCCACTCAAATATTAAAAAACAGATTGGCAGAAATCATAGAAAGTAAATTGGGTCATAGTCAATGTGGCTTCCGAAAAAAATAGATCAACAGAAAGTAATATATTTTTAATCAGACAATTATAGAAGTCATCAATACGGTACAGAGCTGTGCAATACGTTTATTGATTTTGAACAAGCCTTTAACCCAGTTCTGAGAAATAAAATAACCAATAATTTGAGAAAATTCAAAATAAGAAATAAATTTTAGAAAACGTAATAAAGATAAACCTGGCAAAAACTAAAGCCTGAGTACGAGTGGTGAATTCCTGGTCAAATTTGGTGTAAAGTAAGGAGATCCATTATCGGCAACCCTGTTTTGTAAATAGATGAAACTTTAGCCGTAGTTGATGTGAAAGGCAATGTAACAACGATGCTGAAACAATGACTGACATACACAGATCTTTTACTTACAACAGCACGGATAATAAAATCATTGGGAGAAATATTCAACTTAAACAAAACGCAGTGCAGTATGGGCCAATAATCAGAATAATCATAAAACCAATAATCAGAATAATCATAAAACTAAATGTATGAAGGGTAACGTCGATGAACACTGTGACGGCTGGTGTCCCAACAAACTGGGGCTTCATAGAATGATGGAAATATAATTTCCAGAATTCAGAACACTAATATATAATAAAACGTAAGCAATTAATGTAAAATATTAAAACTAAGTTTAATAAAAGCCTATATTGAAACATTACTTAATAATTTTATAATTAATGCGTTTGAGCGTCATAGTTTTATGTATGTGTCCGCGTCAAGTACATTCACCTCTCACGCACATGATTCTGGTTTTGATTTTCAGTGGACAACGGAGTTATTGTATTAGGTGTTATTGAGACAACTGACGGCAATAGAATTCATAGAAAACAAAACAAAAAAGACTTGAATTCAAAAATACGGTGATCGCACACCAGCTCTTTGCAACAAGCACTATTGTTTGGACACATTTTACACAATTTTATTTATTTCGAAAATTTCACTACCTTGGTATATATTGCAATAATGAAAGATCTTACATACACACACACACACACACACACACGCCCACACACACACAGACACACACACACACACACTCGTATTCACAACTCTCGCAGACTGTCGCTGCTGTAGTAATGGGTTTCGATAGTGCTCCAACGGCTGGAGACGCACACACCGTGTGAGACAAAAAGAGACTTTCTTTCAAAACGACCAACTTTACACGAAGAACACAACAAATATACATTTTGAACGAAAAACCTAACATGAAATGAAAATAAATTCTCCATACATCATAAATACCCAATTTAATGCCTGTCAATAATTGATTGAACTTGTGTACTTTCAATAACACGCATAAAATTAAAAATAAATGCATACACGCATAAAATTAAGTTGCAGTTAGTGTCAGACGAAAACAAAAAATTGGTACTTCTTTCAGACGCCGCGACGCGCTCGGCGACTAAACACCCCACCAATGAGTTGCCGCAACCGAAGGCCCGATGTAGAAGCATTGGGCCAAAGAGTAATAATATAATAATATAATCATATTTATTTGGCTACAATTGGCTGATTGCCAGGTGGTAGCCATAACCCTACAGTTTTACAATATATGAACACTTATAATTCAAAAACAATTTACCATATAAAAACAATTTACAATACACTCCTTTCGAGCAAATACACTCAATATATAAACATACACAGACCTGTATACATCTATGGCACATATATACACCCATATACACATATACATATATATGTATACACATACATACATACACACATATACATACATACACACCCACTCACACACATACATACACATTCTTATACATGAATGCTCACTCTCACGTTCACACATAACACGAACACACACCCTTGCCCTACATAGTATACATGCCTACATTTAAATGAAGAACATATATTTATTTACACCTAGTAAACATGCACATATATACATATACATAAAATTAACCAGTTACACAATTTCTTTTTTAAATATAAACACAATGTGGATTTTTAAAGTTAGCTCTTTAAGCATTTAGATTTGCTCTCCACCTACTCTCGCACTTCACTTCACTTCACTTCACTTCACTTCACTTCACTTCACTTCACTTCACTTCACTTCACTTCACTCCACTTCACTACACTACACTTTCACCACATCTTTCTTTGGTTATGCCATATAACTAATTAAAGTAGCTTTCCACTGCACTGCACTACACTACACTACACTTTATCTATAATAATCTACAAATTGAGTATTCTGAGCTGTGCGGTAAAATACATCCTCTACAAGTACTTATTAAGTCGTCTTCTAAAAACACCAACAGAGCCAGGAAAAGGCTCTACGACCGCTGCAGAGATTGCATTCCAATTTTTAACCGTACGATTTACAAATGAATATTTCCCTATGTCGGATCTCTGACATCTACTTTTTATTTTGCATTTGTGATCGTTTCTCCCAACTCTTGAAGGGGAGTCTAGTCTTTTCGTTACTTCTGCCCATGCAGGTGACTTACTGTACGCCTTGAAGAGGCAGCATAATCTGGCTTTTTTTTTCTTCACACACTGAGGGCCTCTATAGGTTTTGGTGGATTTGAACTACTCGAAGATCCCTTATTTATGAATTTGATTGCTTTCTTTTGAATTTTTTCTAACTCTTCAATCTGACCTAATCTGTATGGGTCCCATCCAGCTGATGCGTATTCAAGAATCGGCCTAACTAAAGATGTATATCCTATTTTTCGACTCTCCATGTTTCCCGTTTTAAGTGTTCTCATTACAAAGTGTAGTGACTTCCACGCTTTTCGGGCAATAGAAATAACGTGTTCCCCCCATCCCAAGTCTTGGCGTAATATGACACCCAGATACTTACAACACGATACTTGTGGAATGAATACGCCTCCCATTTGGTATTCTAAAGAAACCTTCTTTGCTGATTTCGAAAAGCTTAGTGATTTACTTTTTATCTTCATTTTATTAATGGTAGCCCAGGAATGAATGTTATTAAGATCGTTTTGAAGTGTGAGAATATCTTCATCCGAATCTATTCGCCGATAAATTATGCAGTCGTCCGCAAATAAGCGCATTACTGACTTAATACAAGATGGCAGATCGTTGATGAATGCCAGAAACAACAGCGGTCCTAAGACACTTCCCTGGGGGACGCCGGACGTAATTAAGATTTCCTCTGAATGTTCATGTCCAACTCGAACTTGTTGAACCCGATTTATCAGGAATTCCCTTATCCATGCTATTACGCGATGGTCAACTCCCGTAGATGCAATTTTCGTAAGTAGTATATCGTGCGAAACAAGATCGAATGCTTTTGAAAAATCTATAACAATTGCGTCTGTTCTCTTACCCGAATCTAAAGTTTCAGCAATATCTTGACACGTTGAAATAATTTGGCTTTCACACGAGAAGGATTTTCGAAATCCATGTTGCCCTTCGTATAACCACCCTAATTTGTCCCATTCCCGAGGCAAGAACTCAGCTACCAGATGTTCCATTTGTTTGCAAATCACTGACGTTAGGCTTACTGGTCTGTAATTGGAAATGCAAGAACGACTTCCGGTTTTAAATATTAGAAACACTATAGCCTTTTTTCCAATCGTTAGGCACGCTACAATTATTTATGCTTATTTCAAATAATCGCATCAAGTATGTAATCATCGGTTCCCCTCCAATTTGTAATAATTCTCCTGCGATACCGTCAAACCCTACGGATTTATTACTTCCTATATTGCGAATTCTTTGTCTAATGAGTCGTGGTTGTACTTGAAAATTTTCTCCCTCAGTAAATGCATTAAACGCAGCAATAGAGCCAAGAACGTGACATGGTGCACTTCCTGTGAGAACACCAGAAGAGATCGTTCGTAGGGCATTCTTTGGTTGAAAATAAGTTCATATACGTACATCAATATTGCTGCAATACCTAGAATATTGCATGTTATTAAAAGGAAAATATATATTCCTAACATATACTAGGATCTATTTCGATTATCTGAGGGTTGTGCAATCTAAGTACGAGCCGCCCCTGGGTGCACATATAATTTAGGAAGATTGGTTCTAAGATTAACGGAACCAGTACAACAGAATGGGAATAATAGCAGCAGGAAATAGAGCATACTTTGCACCTAATAAAATATTCATAAACAGGTCAAACAGGTTCATAAACAAGTTCAGAACTGGAGACTCAAATGTAACTTTGAAATTAACTATTTAATTAAAAATAAAACAATTGTAAATCACTTTTATGCTCTAAGGCGCGCTAGACACATCAGACAAATGAATGACTGTAGAGCAGTAAATACAATTTCTAACTGGTGTTCTTTCTAAACTCGAAAGAAAGGAAGAACGAACGGTAGATAGAAGGGCAATGTGTTGAATGCTATTGGAAGATTGAAAATTAGGAACTGAAGTGTCAATTATAAGATTGGAAGAAGCAGAGACTTGGTATAGGCATTTGAATTTCCAATTACAATCGAAAGAAACAATCATGAAGTGGTAAAACGCTTTTAAACAATCAGGAAGTATTACAAATATATGCAGCGAACTTTTATAAAAAATGGTGCTAAAATGAAGAACTTGGTACATGAAAGTGTCTTTGTTTCAATACCTATGGTATTTTTCGAGTATGCTGTTACATTAACAAACCAACCAAAGGTCAGGAAAATATTATGGATTATTTTAGATCAATTGCTATAATTCTGATTTTAATGATTTATAATAGAGTTAAAGACAAGATACTGTTATGAATGTACGGGGAAATGTTTATTATATTTCAATTTCCTCCAAATAATAATAACCTTTTTTCTAGAAAACACACATGCTTGTCATTTATTCTACAATAGAAATATATTCAAAGTGTACACAAATGTTTGACTTATACATTCACCTGTTGCAAATTCATTTGGTACGCGTGACTCATATTTAGCTTAAAAAATAAAAATATTTCAATTCGAGTAGAGTGAGAACAATGTATATATTTTGTCTTTTCCTATCACGGAAATAGACAATATTCAATTCCTCACCAGCTGATGATTTATCACCTATTTTTTAAAGTATCATGATCAATGCTTTTGTAAGTTAAATTCTGAAAGAATGACAGAATAGCATGAAATAAAATTCTCTACCAAACACATAATATTATATTAAATTAGGGAAAGTAATGAAGGCACATTAGTCTGTTAAGTTTCTTGTAGGTAACATACCCTTTGAAGGTTATGAATGTGGTTTGCCTCGCAGGATTACCAATATATTTCCTACTGTTTTCACAAACTTACTGCAATATCAGATGTTCACAGATAAAAATACAAGAAGATAGTAGTGTTCTAACAAAAGCTTTAGGTTCATTCGCAATTAAACTTTTTAATTCTTAAATACATTAACTGTCTTCTATTCAATTCTCAATTATTCATTTCTCAATTATCATAACTATCGAATGATTACAAAGGCAACAAAGTTTCAATGATGTATGTAATTATTGCACTTTATTGGACACGGAATTTAAAGGGAGAAGAAACTGGCAACGAAATATTTTTCATTGTTTTAATAAGGGTTTTGTCAGGAACTCTTAAATGTACACGTTTCGACGTGCCTGAGTCGATTAGCAGTAAAATACTTAAATAAAACTCCAATCAGTGAACTAAAATGTTATTCACGCATGGAAAACGGTTTTTCAGGAACAATAAATAAATTATAGAAATGTATCATAGATGAACTAAAGAATGATATTTGAAAGTTAATTTATTTTTTCTACGAGTGTATACAAATTAGCGATTCTACGTGGCGCTAAGCCAGCGCGACGTTAGTATGTAATTACGAACTGAAAGAATAGATATATCTTCCTCTCAGTCTAGTACGGAGAGCATCGCAAATACAATGTCTGTAATCTATCTTCTCCTAGCAGAAATTGCAACACACCAGCCGCATGCATACTTTACGAAGACTGCCATGGCCATTATTCAGTGTTGCTCCATTGTGTAAAAGTCTTAAAAAAACGAATAAAATATTACTTATATAAAATAAAACCTTGCGTCTGGCAGAAGTTATCAGGGGACTATCTTCACTAGGGCAAGGCGCAGTTAATGGCGAGGGAGAGGGTGAGGGAGGGAGGAGGATGATGTAGAGAAAAGGTCGACAGCGCGACCAAGGGAGAGGCTGCGGCGAGGATGAGGGCGCACGCGAAGTCCAGGACGAGGATGTGGTCTAGGGCGAAGTCAAGAATGTTGACGGCGGCGAGAGTGAGGATAAGAGCGAGGCAGACTCGAGGTCGAGGGCGATTGTGATAAGAGACTGGTGAGGGTGAGGAAAGGTCAAGGCTGAGAGTGAGGGCGAGGGGGAGCGCGAGTGCGTGGGCAACACCATGGGCGAGGTCGAGGCGCTAGGGAGAGAGCGGATGAGGGCGAGGTCGAGGGCGAGGGCGAGGTCGAGGGCGAGGTCGAGGGCGAGGTCGAGGGCGAGGGCGAGGGCGAGGGCGAGGGCGAGGGCGAGGGCGAGGGCGAGGGCGAGGGCGCGGGCGCGGGTGAGGGTGAGGGCGAGGGCGAGGGCGCGGGTGACGGCGAGGGCGAGGGCGCGGGTGAGGGCGAGGGCGAGGGAGCGGGTGAGGGCGAGGGCGAGGGCGAGGGCGCGGGTGAGGGCGAGGGCGAGGGCGCGGGTGAGGGCGCGGGCGAGGGCGAGGGCGCGGGTGAGGGCGAGGGCGCGGGTGAGGGCGAGGGCGCGGGCGAGGGCGAGAGCGAGGGCGAGGGCGAGGGCGAGGGCGAGGGCGAGGGCGAGGGCGAGGGCGAGGGCGAGGGCGAGGGCGAGGGCGAGGGCGTGGGCGAGGGCGAGGGCGAGGGCGAGGGCGCGGGTGAGGGCGAGGGCGCGGGTGAGGGTGAGGGTGAGGGCGAGGGCGAGGGCGCGGGTGACGGCGAGGGCGCGGGTGAGGGCGAGGGCGAGGGCGAGGGCGAGGGCGAGGGCGCGGGCGAGGGCGCGGGCGAGGGCGAGGGCGAGGCGGAGGCACTCACCGTGGTAGTGCGGCGGGCTGCGTCCGCCGGGCGGCGCGGAGAAGAAGAGGTGCGGGTGCGGCGCGCCGCCCGCCGCGGGGCCCTCCAGCGCCGCCTGCTTGGGAGCGGGCGCCCCCGACTGCACCACGCCGCCAACGCCGCTGCCGCCGCCGCCGCCTCGGTACTCGCAGCCCTGCACAAGCATGGCGCTTGCGTTACAACACTACACACACAGCACTGCTAATAGAGGCACGGTATAACTGGAAGGGGGAGAAAAAAGAGAGGGCAGCGATCGCATTTACAAACAATAACTTTTATTGCACTAACATTATTATAATAGTATTCAAAATTATAGTAACTCATCTTGCGTGCTGTATTATTACAATACCGCTTTATGCCACAAATCTAGCATTATTGTAATATTAATGTATGATAATGATTACTATTACTATAATACGTTTCCATCGCTATTCTTTATCTTCGTGTAATAGACTATTTCAGTCTGCAAATCAATGTACCGTTGAAACACTCTTTTTTCGTGAAGTGCTTGAGAAATAAATTCCGTAAATATGTATTTCTAACGAAGGTACGTTCGCTGTATTTGAATTTACTGAACATTCTATGCCCACATGAGTGGAAAAGTCAAGTGAGTAATGGCTAAGTAAAAAAAAGTAAAGTAAGAATTAAAAAGTAAGAAACATAAATGAATGAAAGCAAGTTACACTGAAAGGGGAAATTAAAGAGAAGAAAGAAAGAAGGTGGGGAAAGAAAACAAAAAGTAGGAAAAGGAGTAGTGTGGGAGCAGAGAGAAAATACGTATGTCAATACAGTGTTTAACATTTTTACGTATTTACACGAGCATACAGTGTTAATAAGTTACTTAATTATGCGGGGAAAGTAAAATGGAAAAAAATAGTGTAAGGAAAGAATTAAGGGGGAATAATTAGTACAAAATTAGGAAAACTGGGATTTGGAAGTGAAAGAACTGAAAAAAATATTAGGCGGAGGAAATAAAAGAAAAGAATTTTTAAACAATTAAAAGGGGCGAAAAAACGCATGAAAGATATCAAGTTGAAATATTCTAATGTAAAAATGACCTGTAACTCGTGATGGACATTCTATAAATTAGGTCAACGCCACGATTATGGGGCACAGGCTACAATCACACTTTTATACAGCGTTAATCATTCTTTCTGCTGCCTTTCGGTAAGAACGCAATAACTAAAAATTATACCACTTCACTGAAAAATCTTATTGAAATATGTCAGAAATGAAAGGAGCCAACTTAAGGTAAGCCTTTAATGTAATAATTAATCAGAATTAAATTATAACTCACAAAATTAATGAAATACAAAACTACAATACAATTCAATACACGAGAAATTATTTTCATCTAAATTACTATACCGTCTTTCAATATAGTAAAAGAACAAATTGTCAACGACTGACAATGGCCTATAGTGTACTCTGAAATAGACTTAAGAAAAGGATTACCACTTAATAAAATGTATAATGTCAATTGTGTGTACAATAAGAAAGTACATCCGAGTATTCTTTAAAACGATGAAGAACATTCCAAAACATTGACGGAAAACCAGACGTTATGCAATCGGATTTTCACAATTTTGGCTACGTTAGCATTTTTACAATTTCCGGTCTATTAGTTTTTGATTTATAACAGCAGTTTTCATAACTATTACTATTGTATGTTGCCTTTAGGAGCTTAAGAAACGTAATGATGAAAATGAAGGGTAAAGAACCATGATATTCCCTGACATGCACACGACTCGCAATAAAAATATTCGCAAATAAAACGCTGTACATGAAAGCACAGAACAAAACATTGGCTAATCAGTTTTTACAAACTAAGATTTTGAAGAAAGTATATATTTCAGAAATTTCATTCGAAAAATTTGAAGAGTGCCTTTATTTAACCTTCAGCTGCTCGCATCTCTCACAGGAACACTCAGTTTGGACTTCCCACTCCAGAGGAGAGAAATGTTTTCAAGAAAACAATTTTTTTAAATTAAAAATAATCTAACTTAGTGATTTATGTTATAAATTTATGTTGAGTACATCAATGTTCAGTGTACGTATTTTTCTTTCAAAGTGGAATGGTGTTTAAAACGTATTTCACTGAATGACACTTCAGTCAGAAATCTTAGAAAAGTTGTAAAATAAGATTTTATAGTTTATAATATTCTAATATCATTAATCAACTTGCGGTTATTCAATGCGACAATTCGTATTATTTCGAAAATTTCCAATTGCCATACACGTGAAATATACGCACTTTACTGAAAAATTATGAATCTAGTACACTTGAATGACAATAATTTCATTAAGTGCGATTGTTTCGAGAGAAAACATTAATATTTCATTTTCCTAATGTTCATTCATTTAGATCAATTAAATGGCATAAAATGAACATTTAAAATGCTAAATAAATACTAAGTAAATATTTTTCAAATAATTTGAATTTCAGCTTCAATCTCGAGATGGTGTTTAGAAATTATTTTATAAGTTATCGTAAAAGGCAAATAAATTAGAAATTAAAATTGCGAGTAGCTTCAGATTGTTCAAATAACAATGTAGAACAGAACACTCACTTATATGAAAGAACGAGGACAATATTCGGTCCACGAGAACAGTGTCACATTGCAAAAAAATGTCATTTTGCTGGAGGACGGTTTTACTCCAGGCGGAGGCGATTATTTCCCGGTCAAAGACAAAGTGTTTTTTCAAACTGTACACCGGCTAGTGTGTAACTACATAGGTAAAAGTTTTTGTGATAAAAATAAACTATTTTCTAACGTAATTCTTCACTTCACTAAAACATGACGAGTATCAATTTTCTTCTGCAGCGACATTAGTGGCTTTTCACACGGCAAGATCAAACTCTTGTAGACGTACGTAGTACAACAACTAAAAAATCCAGCAATTTCGACTTGCGCGCGTATTCACCGTACGCGACGAAAGAAGCACGCGCTCGCGAACTTCTCTCCAAGAGCGCCCCCGAGTCGGCCGGCAGCCGTCGGGCAACGGCACCCGCTGCGAAGCAGGCCGACTCGGCCTCTGCCTGCCCGTCGCGTCGCGTCGCCTCGCGTCGCGCTGACGGCGCCGTCAGCCCCTAGTGCCCTCGCCTGCCCCGGAGCGCCTGTCGATCGGAAGAATCCCTTCGGCTCCCAGACGGAATGGCCCCATTTCCGCAGCAAATGCAATCCGACCGCGGCTGAGACTTAGTCGATATTTCGCACGGTCGCTCCCTTTGGATCCGCACCGCACCCTCCCTCCGAGAAGGGAGGGACGGAATTAGTTTTAGAACCCAAAAGTAGGCCGCGACCACGCTTTTAGATTACATTCTACACCGCATACGTATGTTAAATAATAGCTTTTTGCAGCTCCGAATAACGCTTTTCCATTACTATCGTCTTCTCTCATTACCGACAGAGATGTCGACACTGAATCACAGCATTATTATTCTATTTTAACAAATAATTATATTTAAACATGTTAAAGACAGGGAGGAAGAAGGTTTTATTTTCGAAAATTTAATTATATTAACATCAACAAATATTTGCGAATTGCGAACTGTCTTTAAGGTAATATAAAATGTCTCTCTCCGTCACCGCATTCAAACATTTTGCGATTGAAAGTATTCATCAAAATAGAAACATAACACTTTTGGACACGTATTGTCCAAAGGTTTACGAAAAATGGGAACATATGATAGAAACATATTTACAAAAATAATAACGCGCTTTGAACACCATATTTTTTTTAAAAAAAAAAAATCTTAAAAATTGCCAAATAACGATTACCAACGAACAATAATGTCTTTTATATTTCACAATTTTCAGCGCAATATAGTTTGAATCGTTATTTGAAGAAAGTACGGTCTTGCCACGTTTATCACTCGCCAATAAATACAAGCGACAGCTGCTCACTTGGTTGCTGCATGCGGTACTCACAATTCTCCGCACGTCGAGCGCCTCGTGGCCCGCCGCCAGGTTCATCCCTGCGCTCAGGCGGCGCGGGCGCGGGCGCGGGCGCCGGGCGCGACGCAGAGCAGGGCGCAGGGCATGGCGGAGGCGTCTCCGCGGCGGGCGTCCGCGCAGCCACTCACTCGCTCGCTCACTCGCGCGCGCCGCCAGCCACGCGGCCCGCCGCCCCGCCCCGCCCCGCCCCGCCCCGCCCCGCCCCGCCGCGCCGCGCCACGCCACGCCCTCGCACCGGCGCCGCCGCTGCGCCCTCCACCGCCCCGCCCTCCGCGCCCGCGCCGTCACCCTTCGCACTCGTCCTCGCCTTACCCTGACCCGCAACTTCGCCTTCACCTGCGCCCTCACCCTCGCCATCACCTTTCCTTCGCCCTCACCCTCGCCTTCCCTTTCACTCGCGCCCTCGCCTGCGTCCTTTTCCTTACCCTAACCCCAACTTCGCCTTCAGCTGCGCGCTCACCCTCGCCTTCTTTCTTTCCCTTAAGCTCTGTCCAAGTTCGCCTTCACCCACATCCATGTCCTCGCCATCACCTTCCCTTCGCCCTCACCCGCGCCCTCACCTGCGTCCTTTTCCTTACCCTGACCTGCAACTTCGCCTTCACCTGCGCGCTCACCCTCGCCTGCTTTCTTTCCCTTCAGCTCTGTCCAAATTCGCCTTCCCCCGCATCCATATCCGCGCCCTCGCCTGCGTTCTTTTCCTTACCCTGACCCCAACTTCGCCTTCAGCTGCGCGCTCACCCTCGCCTGCTTTCTTTCCCTTCAGCTCTGTCCAAATTCGCCTTCACCTGCGTCCTCACCCTCGCCATCACCTTTCCTTCGCCCTCACCCTCGCCTTCCCTTTCACTCGCGCCCTCGCCTGCGTCCTTTTCCTTACTCTGACCTGCAACTTCGCCTTCACCTGCGCGCTCACCCTCGCCTGCTTTCTTTCCCCTAAGCTCTGTCCAAATTCGCCTTCACCTGCGCCCTCACCCTCGCCTTCCCCTTCACTCGCGCCCTCGCCTGCGTCCTTTTTCTTACTCTAACTCCAACTTCGCCTTCACCTGCGCCCTCACCCTCGCCATCACCTTTCCTTCGCCCTCACCCTCGCCTTCTATCTTTCTCTATCCTGAGACCAAATTCGCCTTAACCGTCACCCATGTCCTTTTCCTGCTATCATCTTCCTTTCGCTCCCGCCCTCGACTTCGTTCTTTCCCCTACTTTGACCCGCAACTTCGCCTTCACCCGCGACCTCGCACCCGCTTTCGTCCTTGTACGCATATTTTCTCTCGTCTTCTCCTTTGTTCTTTTTCTTATTCGCCTTCACCCGCGCCCTTGCTCTTATCTTCGCTCTCACACCCACCTCCATCCTTGCACGCCTCTTCGCTCTGGTCCTCGCCTTCGTCATTGCCTTTATTTTATTTCTCGACCTCTTCCTCGTCCTCCCTGCCCCAGACAATGTCCTCCAGCAAACTTCAGCCTTGCACTCTCCTCCAGAACTACAACCACACTCCTCTCAACCACACCTCGTCCTCCCTTGCCTTTACCGCCACTCTCACTAACACCGTCTCCTCTAACCACGCATCTTTTCACTGTTCTCGTCTTCATCACCACCCTGGTCTTCTCCGTTCGTCCATAACCCTCACCACCTGCGTCTTCGCCTTCACCACCGTTCTTTCGTCTCCGCCTCCCCTCGCCGCCCCTTTTTCAACGCCACCTCTGCAGCGAATGGCAGATCGTTATCCCCGCTCTCCACCATTCTTTTTCTTGTTTTTGCCAGTTTTACGGATCTTTACGGACCGGGCAATTAATACAGTGAATTAACTGAAACTTAAGCCAGTTGGGGAAGCTGAAAGCTGATTAACTTGTGGCAAGGACTTTCATACAACACTGTACAAGAGATGTTTGGCCGTTGGGCTCTTAGCTACTCTTCGTAACAGTGAAAACTGAAATTTTTAAGAAAATAACTTAATAGAATTCTTGTTCTCTCTAATATACAGTAAACATGTTTTCAGTTTCTCGCTGGTGTTTTAGTACATTCCTTTTCAAACCTTTAATTCCAGATTTCAGGTAAAAATTTCACTTAGAAACAATTATATCAATGCTGCTTAATTAATTTTTCTGTGTCTATTTTCATGATGCATAGCCTGTTGAACCTCTACCGCCTTCTGCCGACTCATTCTCTACATGTCAGTATTAATTTCAACTACCAATTTACCAAAAAATAATCGTACTTTAGCACACCAATTTCCTCATCCTTCATTTCAGTTATTAACACGTTTTATGTCTTCGTAACCCAATTTCGCTCTGATTTGCCCCTTCTCTGCAAAAACCCGTGTCTCCGTATGTGGGGTCCCTGCTTCCCTCCTATCACTCCTATGATTTTCAAAGATTCGAAGTTACTCCCTTCCCGTTATCCACCATCTCCTTCGTCATCCCCAGCGTCAGCCTCCACGCAGCTCCCCGCATTCAACCAGTCGGTCCAAGTCTTGAACTCCTCCCGGGCCCCGCCGCTCCTTCGCCCCTGCAGCGCCCAAGAGAAATCTCTTGGGCGGCTTCCGGAAATTGCGTCATTACGTTGTATGTCGGGCAGGCGTGCAGTCGCTGCCGCTGCACTGGATATGCATCCGAGGAAGCAATTAGTCGGGGATCAAAGCCCGGAGCCCCTGGCGAGGCGACGTGTGGAGGAGCGACGCGTTGTTCCAGGGCGCGTGGCTTCTTAAGGCGGTGCTGCGAAGGCGGCGGTGGCGGCGGAGGGTGAGGTGTTGGGCGGCGGGGGCGAAGACGGAGGTAGAAGTGGTAGTGGCGGTGACGGGCGAGGGGAGGCAGAGGCGATAGTGATGGCGGTGGGAGAGATGACGGCGGTGTAGGTACATCAGGACGCTGCGGCGGTGGCGGTGACGGAGGAAGGGGGAAGTTGCAGCGGGGGAGAGGGGGAGACGACAATGACGGGGAGCGGGGTGGAACGGGGTTGAGCAGGGTGGAACGGGGTGGAGCGGGGTGGAGCGGGGTGGAACGGAGTGGAGCGAGGCGGAGCGGGGTGGAGCGAGGCGGAGCGGGGTGGAGCGAGGCGGAGCGGGGTGGAGCGAGGCAGAGCGGGGCTGAGCGGGCGGGGCGGAGTGGGGCGGAGTGGGGCGTGGCGGGGTGGAGCGGGGCGGAGCGAGGCGGAGTGGGACGGAGCGGGGTGGAGCAGGGCGGGCCGGAACGGAGCGGCGTGAAGCGGAGCGGGACGGAGCGGAGCGGGACGGAGCGGAGCGGGGCGAGGCGAAACGGGGCGGAGTATGGCGGAGCGGGGCGGGACTGAGCGGAGCGGGGCGGGGCGGAGGGTGGAGCGGTTCGGAGCGGGGCGGGGAGGAGCGGTTCGGAGCGGGGCGGGGAGGAGCGGTTCGGAGCGGGGCGGGGCGGAGCGGTGACGCGGAGTCAGAGGGGTAGCGTACGCGGCGGTATAGGCGGAGTGGCGACGGTGGCGGAGGGAAGGGATGACACGGGGGCGGCAGTGGCGATGTAGGCGGCTGAGGCGTGCTTCCCCTCTCCGATGCATCGCATAAGAAGCGAGATGTTCTCCCCTTTGGCCTCTGCAAAAGCGGCGGGGAGGTCGGAACTTCATTTGATTACGGATCGTTGGAAAGTGGGTTGTTACACGTGACTTGCAGATGATTACAAGCGAAGAACAATTGAAACACTGGGCTTTTTGCCCGCTTAATCTTTACATAAGTGGGGAAAATAGATACACTTCATTGAAAACTAATGTGAAACGTTTTGTTTGCGGGTGGAAATAATTAGTTAATGAATTCTGGAGCGAGAATAATTTATAATGACTAAGCCATTTAAAGCTGCTTATGAAATTAATAATAGAATTTTGGTAATAACAACAATCAATTACTTCTTAATATTACTTTTTAAAATTAAAATCAAGTACAACGGGATAACTAAAACTTAAAAGCTAAAAACTGCATTTTCGCAAATAAAATGTAAAAATTTACAGAATTTCAAAAGGTTGATTAAAAGTACAACTTCGAAAAACATTATTATTATTATTATTATTATTATTATTATTATTATTAAAAACAATTATTTGATTCGCAGTCACTGTGCGGCGGTAAGTTACACAAGTTTAACTAGCACAGGATCTCACGTCAATTTTATAATTTTATAAAACTTAATTTTTTGCAAATTATAAATCAATTTTTTGAAATAATTTTGTAAGTTTACAAACATTTTTAATACAAAGTTGATTGCAGCGTTCCGATAGCTTAACCTTCATCATTTCAACAGTAACCTATTCTTCAACAGAAATGGAATCATCGAGTCGATGTTCAACTTCTACAATGTCGATCCGAACATCTAAGACATCATAAGATGCTTTTCAAATTAAAAACAAAGCCCGATCACAGTCTTGCATATTTCCACTAGGCCGAGAACACTACGCCAGCGAATTACAATAGGACGCCCGCAGATTTTTCAAGAGGTTTCGGACCGAGTGGGAGACACATTGTCAAATGGCATGGCAGCGACGGTCAGGTCGCAGGCAGGGCCATAAACAGACCCTACGAAGCCATTGAAAACACCGGATGTCGATACAATTGCGCGTTGAACACATATTCTGTTCACACTGCATCAAAACAAAATCATAAATATTTGTGGGTGGACGGCTATGCCCTCTTAACAGACGCTCGCACGAAGGGCGCATAATAAATAGTTGCGACTGCTGGGAGGTTTTTGAAGTCTTGAATAATGCTTTCTATGCCTAAAAGGCGAACGTCAAGTTTTTTGTTTGTGGCTTTTCCCTTTTTTATTATATATATATATATATATATATATATATATATATATATATATATATATATATATATATATATATATATATATACCTGACATTATCACCAATCAAGTCGGGCGTGCATTATTCAGAAATAGTCAAAAAATCCTAAATAAGTAAACTGTTTAATATGTTCGTGAATAATACGTTAATAATAAAAAAATTAGTTTTTTGAGGTGTCTTTTCAGGTTTAGGACAGATGTCTGACTCCCGTGAGTTGCAAATTTTAATCTCTGCCAATAAACATTGTAAATAGCAATTGGAGCGGGGATGGCAACAGAGAATTCACGGAGGATTGATGTTTTGAAATCATCGAAACGGTCTCTTAAAAGCAAATTACTTAAAAAAAGAAAAGAGATATGACAGTTGGGTAGTGCATAAATCTAATAAAATTCGCCTCGTTGAAATAAGCACGAAAACAAGAGTAAATAATACAGGCTTCGAGAAAGTTTAAATGGGAGGTAGGTAATACTACTGAAAACGCAATAGAGGCCTCTACATTATCACGGAAGGCGTTGGAGTTACAGAGAAACTGAAAATCGACGGGTACGAGAAAATAGGGACGATCACTCCCGTCGAAATGCGTTGCGATGTCCGTCGGGGTGATATCTGCTGTACCCAAAGCCACAGAAGGTGCTACGGAAATCTCTCATAAGCAGAGCTCAGATTCTGATGACCTAATAATTCTTTGAAAATGGCCTATAAAATTACTCAAAATCACCAAATTTTGAATAACTAAGCTTTTGTTTGAAAAATATTTATTTAATGAATTTAACAATTTTAAATAAATGTATAGTCTTTATTTTAGGAAGAAATGTATCTTTATCTCCGATCTTCCAACCGGCAGTTTTCAAAGGTCGAGAAAGTTATCGAAGATCAGTGTAATTTGGAAAGAAATCACGAACAGAAACACGAAAGGAACGAAATTGCGTAAAAATGATTTTAAAAAAATGATGCAAAGGTGAAAAAATGACCTAAAAATTAAAAAAAAAACGACAAAAATGAGCCAATAAAAAGTATTTTTCTATCACCTATGTCACGATATGCATTCAGCTCCCTCTAGAATGCACCAGTGAAATCATGACATGTCATCAGAATCCGAGCTGTGCTCTTAACACTCCTTCACTATTTCCTTTTGACTCCACTATGAATTTTTTTTAAACTGTGTTAAGCACATTTGCGAGGCCACGAACCCCATTGAGAAGGACGTCCCCGGATTAACTGCACAGATTATTTTTATAAGGCAGGAGGTGCCACAATGACCTAATGTCATCGGCCACTTTGAAACAACCGAAGTATGCAGCCTAGCGCAAGCGCTCCGCTCCGCAGGGCCACGTGATGGCCTCTCCGCAGCACCTGCTCCCTCAGGCGGGGGGCGTCCGTCTGCGCGAGCGGCGTCGGCGGCGTCGGCGGCGTCGGCGCGCAGCCGCGCGCGGCGTCGGGCGTCGCCGTGGGCGTCGGGGCGCGTGGGCGTCGGCGCCGTTGGCCGGCGCGCGGCCCGCCCCTCCCACGCCCCGCCCGCCCGGCCAATGGCGCGTCGCGGCGGCTCGGGATTGGCGGCGCGGCGGGGTGCGCCGGGCGCCGGCGCCGCGACGCCCGCGCGCCCCCCTCCCCTCACCCAGCCCCCCTCCCCCGCCGGCCGCGCTCTCCGCTGGCAGTCGGCTGCTGCTCCTCCTCTCCGATGCTTGCGGCCGGCGCTGGGTCAGACGGGCGGTTCCAGTGTTCTTGTGGTTCCATGTAATTATGTCCGTTTTCTTACTAGGATTCTTGCTGCCTTCTGGTTAAATACTACTTTTTCCGAAAATTATTTTTTCTGTTTACTGCGATTTCCCTTCTCGTCAGTGGCGTCCGCTCCCGACCCATCCCCGACACCGGACCTTCCCAGGCTTCCCTCTCTCAGGTGGCCTGCAACCGGAGGGGTTTCCAGACATTCCGTTACAGGGGAGCATGGACTTGGAGTTCAATGTAATTATATTACTTTGCTTACAAGTCATCTGGAAGTACACTTTCTTACAAGTCCTTCTATAACTATAATATTGAAGATACAGATTTTTTCCTGGATGAAATCTGTTTCTTAAAAACATGTTTAAATGTGTTCAAGTTCAATAATTTGAAAATATAATTATCTTGTAATGTGGCATGAAATATAGGCAATTAAAAACAAACATATTTAACATAAAAAACGCTCAATTTTTTTCTTTAAATGTTCTCCACGAGTAGAAGAAGGGATGCTTAAAAGAAAGGCGCGTCGAACTCCCTGAAGTTTTGAAAATAGCAAATTCAGATATAATGCGAGAAACTATGTGCAGCTTTTTCTGTATACTGCGATTTCCCTTCTCGTCAGTGGCGTTTGCTACCCACCCATCCCCGATACCCACTAGTTTTTCTGTGACATCCCCATATCCCTCTGCTTCGACCACCCTTGGGCGTCGCCCCATGTCTCTGCATCATCAGAAAGAATTGGCCAGGTGGTTCGGGCCATCCTTCCCGTCTCCTCACTGCCTATACCTTGCGCTATGGACGTGAGCACCGCCAAACCCTAGGCAACCAGACAGGGGGGTATCTGGCCCTCGTCGAACTTCTGTACGTGGGATCCGGAGCATTCCGAAGGACGTCCTTCGAATGGCGCGCGTGACGCCGCCTTTACGTGGGGTCGCCGCAGAATGCGCATTATGACATGCAAGTGACCTTTTCCCTTGCAAGTGGCGTTCCTGCGTCAGGTGGCGTACAACGTGAGGCGGATCTCGACTATTTGAGGGGAGGGAGTCACACGATTTTATAACCATATTAATTAACCTTAACTAATTCTTAATAACAAACTTTTAAATACAATTGTGTTTGCAAATGACCAGATAATTTTTAGCACCTTAAACGATAATCTGCGCACCGCTGCCCGTCAACTTCAGAAAATAGGTGAAAACTATAACCTACAAATTTCATCATAGGAAACGAAAGCCATGGTATTCCAGCGGAAAAATCATTCAAGGTGCAAAATAGTAATCAAATGTAACGGCATGAAACAGGTAAATAACTTCAACTACCTCAGTTGCAATTGTTCATATTGTCAAAATATTAATATAAATATTCGAAATTTCAGAAAATGTGCGGAACTATACGAAGTACTCTCAGACAGAAAGCATGTACAGACATCCAACTGAAATTTTATAAAACAATGGCATTATCAATGATAACCCGGGTGTAAAAATTGAGCCCACAATAAAGGAGAAAAGAGAAAAATAGAAAACGAGGAATTCAGATGTCTTGGACCTTTGGTGAGCTCTTCAATACTGGGCCATAAAAGAAACTCGGACATCAGAGATGAATTAAAGACCTCCAACCTAACTGAAAAATAGACGTACTAAGAAAGAATTGTCAGGATCATTTAATGAAATTGGCGGAAGATTAAATGCCAAAAATCAACTACAATCCGATCGGGGGCAGACCAATGAGCTGATAGAAGGATACTCGTGAAGATGGAACGGGCCAATAGGCTCAACCCATTATGATAATGATGATGATTTAATTCTTAAAACCACCTTCAGGATGGTATTCACTCTTTTTTGTAGCATATTTGTAGAGAGGATAATTGACAAATATCTAATGCTAAAATTAAGTAAATGGCATTCAAAGGAATAGGCCCTTTAAGAGCTAAAATTGTACTTAAATATGTTATCTTAGGACAAGTCGGCAATTTCAACTATCTAGGTGACAATATTCCAAACATTAATAATGATGCAATTAATAAATAAATTCAATATGAGTTCATTTATGGGCCCATCAAACAAAAATATGTAAGTAAGAAGTAAAGAAACATGCGTAAAATTCTGTAAAGTAAAGGTTATCCTTACTCTCCTTTATGGTTCTGGGAAATGGACTGTAACAAAAATTCAAGCTGGCCGAAATGATGTCGCTGAAATGAAATTTCTCAGATACGTGGCACACACTCCAAGACCGAAGCAGAAATGCTAAACGTCAAGATCTAGATATCATTAGAATCCTCGATAACATCGAAAGATGCAGAGTTAATTGATTGGAACATCTTGACAGAATGTACTCGAAAACAACTTCTCAACTACAGACTCAAGGAAGAAGAAACGCAGAACGGCACCGGAAACCGAGTGATCAATTTGAAATCCAGTATTAAAATACTTGAGACCGGAACAAACAGCTTGGCTTGATCCCTGAAGTTGATGTTGTTGATGATGATGATATTTGCGAATTTTCACGGACATGTAGACACTACAGGAGAATAAAACACTACATTTTTAGATAACAAAATCTTTTTTAGTGGCACTCCGCCGCCTCGGAAACCTCCCTTGCCCACTCAGCGCTGCTGCTGTTGCCTCTCCTTCCAAATTCCATTCTCCCCCTCTTCTGTATTTCAATTCTTCCCATATCCTTCCTCCTCTGTTAATAAAGTAGATGATTTTGAGTCAGAGAGTTTTAGTTGGAAATATTAAGAGGAACCTGATTCATATTTGCTTCGATGCTGACAAACTTTTGCTGATCTCGGAAAACATATTAAGTGAAGCCTTCATTGTTGTTTTACGATGCTTATAAGACTTATATTTAACAGAAAATAGAAGTGGTAGATAAATATTCATTCAAATAATCAACATGATAATCTCCTCCATACTCTGTTTTTTTATTCACCTTCCTTCTCTATACTGTGTTCCACCAATCACCTGCCTTCTCTACATTTCCCTGAATCCTCTTCCTTTTCTACTTCCTTTTTACATAATTCCCCTTCATACTCTGCTCGTTTTTGTAAATTGCTTTTTTCCCCTCAATTCCTTTCTTCCTAATTTTCTTCTTCATGTGTCAGGACCCCCCCTCCACTCTTTTGTGAATTTTACTTTCACCTGCACTTCCTCTTTTTTCAATTCTCCATGTAATTTTATCGTATTCTTTCTATTCCCATTGCATTTTTGACTTTCCCAATTTTCCTTCTTCTATGCCACTTTTTCTGGAAGCCCTTTTGGAATTCCCAATTCTCATTGTCTCAGACAAAAACAATTTCCTTACTACAAGTATATTTGGGATTGGAATTCCCCACAATTTCAAGTTTTCTCTTTCTAACTTTCCAACGGAAGCTCCAATGGAACATCCGATTTACACTCTTCCTTTTGACGATTTCGGAGCGGGAGATCAACTGATGTCACTGCTGGGCCTCTGACCGGAAAGTCCTAGATTCGAGTCCCCGCAGTGGCAAGATGGCTAATCAGCTAGGTCGAATTCAGTAGCTGTCTGGAGGAGAATTCTAGCGGCCGGCTACCCTGATGGGTAGTTTTCCGTGGTGTCTCCGATCAACATCAGGCGAATGCCAGAGCAGTACCCTATTTCATGAGCCAAGGACCGTACGCCATCTTTCCCTCCTCTTCCCTATCCTCTCCTCCCCCTTATACGAACATGCGCTACACTACCACACATGCCGGGAGCCCGGTCGGGAGCTTAGAGCTTGCCCCGGCTGGGGCGGTGCCCTACTGGCGGGAAATACCTTGTTGGAAAAAACTCCGCTAGTCGACGGTGGGTCGGCGCCGGATCTCGGGATCCAGCGGAGAAAGATCACAGCCACCTCTGAAAAAAACATGCACTACACCTACGGGACCAATAACCTCAGTAGTTGACACGCTCGGAATAACTAACAATCAATCACGAACGATTTCGGAATTTTTGCGAACGCGCGCCTGCGCACAATGGCTTCTATGACAGACCGCTGTCCGCGTTCACTAAAACTCAGAAAGTAGTCCATCAAATCCCTGTGAACATGGTCTACGTCTCAGGGATGTGCTATCTATAATTATTGGTCTTTTGGATTTGGGTTCATCTTTCTTCTCCTTCTGGAGACTCCATTGCAATATCGAGGCAGACTAGCTTCAACTGCCTCACCGCAATGACGGTAACATCATCGCTACCGAACATTACTGTTTTTATTCGTTGAATTAGTAATGTTATTCGTTCTTAAACACTATTTGAGCACAAATGCTCTCCTCAGTATAGCATACCTTTGCCCAATCGTTATTGAAAACACGTTTCGGTACCACAAATCTCAATGAATGTAATTTCATCGATTTTTTGGGAGTAGGCTATTACATACACGAGCAATAAGTTTTATAAATGTTTATAGGCATTCTTACGTGCCATATACTTGCGGACGGTTTTGAAACAATGGGCGCCAACTTTTGGGGATTTATATAATTACACGAATGGGAATCCGGTGATTATGAGATATTAAAACGTGAGTTGCTAATTGGCAGATCATAATTTCAAATTATTACGTATATATTTTCAAAATAATTATTACTACAACGTTAAACATATTCATTGTTATTGTTTTCATGTAGAGTTTTTTTTTGTCAGATAACGATTCAACTAGAACAGTACACTTTGATGACAAAAAATTCTATTGGTAATTTTGGTTTAGAACTTTTACCCGTACCGAACGTAAACACACGCCGGTCAACCCTATGGCTAAACCCTGACGCTGAAATTTGTTTTGTGTTTAAAGTGCAATTAATTCAAAATAACGACAAAATCGACGTCACAATAGTATTTTATGGTAAGTATTAAGAGTCGTCATTAGCTATCAACATATCAATATTACCGATAAATTCAGATTAAAAATTACGTTTACAATTGATAAAGTAGTGTTGTAAGATATAATTAACTTGAAAAGTCAAATCACCTATTTCATTCTATTGGCATCTTGTCTTCCTCCTTCTGCATGGTCAAAACTACACCCTAGGGGTGTCCAAAATGTGGAGCATTGGATGTTGAAATGTGAAAAATGTAATGGAGCATTGTATTCTTGCAACAAATCTTATACTTATGCTAAGACTTATTTCAGAGAGCAAAGAAAAATGACGACTTCAAGTTCTAACCCGATATCGTCTTCCGTGCTTCATCTCTCTTAGAACTCTCTTCATTACATCAAAGAACTGTCGTCCAGAAGCATCTTCACTTAAATGTCTCTTTTGCACTGACGTTTCTGTCGGTAAACACGCGCTTATCTCCTTAGCAACGAACCATCTAAACAACACTTTAAGAGCACGTCCATAGCAACGGCCGCTAAAATGCTAGAGTCCATTAAAAATATTTTAGCGGACTCTGGGGTTTAGATTTTACCGGTGCTTATAAATCTTTTGTCACCCATGTCCCATTTGTACCTTTGTGCCCTCGGCTCATTTTGTCCCGATGACCGCATTGTCTCCGTGTCCCATTTTGTCCCCTTGACCTATTTATCTAATTATCCCCATTGTCTAATTTGTCCCCATTTTGTTCCTTTCTTCTTTTCCAGTTGTCCTTTTCCTTTTGTCCGTTTTCTCTCCATTGCCTCTCCGACCTTTTCCCGCTTTGTCCCACTGTGTTAACATGTGTTAAATGCTTATTTTGAATATCTAGAAATAACAAAAAACATTGCATGTAACACGTCCTCTAGTAGACTTAAGGACTTGTTACGTAAATAACTGTTAGTCGCATGATTGGGTTGTCCTTTTCCCTCCCAGCGAGCGGAGTACATCCTACCCTTCTCTACTCCAACTTTGAACAAGCAAGACAGCAAACAAGGAATTATATTCGCACGTTTTCTTGAGCCCCGGAATATCTACCACCACTCCTTTCCCAACATTAGTTGCATTAAGAATAAATTATTGTAATGAGAGATGTAGACAAAATCTGGTGACGAATGTTCACCCCCGTGTATTAAAAACTATTTTGCACGAAAAAGTGAACTACAAATTCGTCGTAAAATTCCTTTTGTCAAAATAACCAAACTACCCACTCCTCTCGCATCTAGCAAAGAGGGCTCAAGAAATCGTGCGCGGATAATACTAGGGTTATTTGACGCTCTCAACTCATATGTGAAAAACAAATGACACGTTGTAATAAAAGGTCGGTCATCTCTGCTATACACGTCCCCCCCCCTCAAAATTTACGCGTTTCTTCCGACCCTACCTCATTCAAGTATTTTTTTTTGTTATTTCATAGTAAATTAAGTACATATTTAATTCAAAAGAATCTGAACGTTCTTTCAACTCAGTATTTCACTGATTTTTATAGAACTAGTGGTGCTACTACAGCATATACTTTCTCACGCGTAGTAAAGGTTACTTCATATTATTTATGCCGCAATTTCTCTTCGAATTATCACGTCATCATTTTGTTCAAAACTCAAAATTTTTTAAAATGGTACATGGCAATGAAAACTGTTTCCCAAACGTAAGGGACGAAATAGATTCGAGCCATTGTGTGTTATATTGTGGCATGAGGTGGTTCAATTTGCCTATACGGAAGACGAAAAGGAATGAAAGCAATCTGAAATATCGTCATATTCGAACTGAGATTTAATTAAGTTTCGTAAAAAGTACAGTTTGTCACTACAATAGCTGCGTGGATCATAAGACCCGCATTCTTTATCGATCACCGCATTTCATCAGTAACAACAATATTATCATGTCCTTTCAATTTCAAAAAGAAAACCATCCTGATCATGAAAAGAAATCTCTTATTGAAGACGGATAATTTTGATAATAAATGTAACTCGGATATTTTGGAAAAAGAAACATTACACTTTAGTTCAGCTAGATTTTTAAATCGTAATTTACAGATTATAGTTTGGCGTACTTTCATTCTGGCCCAACCGACCACTGTATAGGCACACCGCCATACAGCTATGTATATGATGAAACCGGTTGCATAACCAAGCTCAGAAAGCAAAAACTGTGTTGTGAAAGGACCCGAACTGATAGTATCAAAAGGTTGATAGCGGATTTTGTTGACCTAAAACATCGCCAAAAATAATGAATGAAATGCTCTTAAAATGCTCTAAATGCAAACAAAAATGACGTTAACTTCATCAAAACCTGTTCAGATGAACTGCTGGATTTGTTACTGATGTAATCGATGAAACGGAAGTGACAACAGTTGTTGCCCTGAAGCATCTCAGCCGGAAATTTGCCTCCAAGTAAAAGCTATGCCCACCTGAAGAGAATGCTTAGTAGCGAACTTCTGGCAGCGCTAAGAGCTTTTACGTGAAAACCTAATGCAAATACTACTTGCCGAATACCGGCAAGAATTGAAAAGAATACTCCCTCAAACAGGGAAGAACCTAGTGGTACCATCTAGTAAATATTTCACGAGATTATTGTGAATAGTTCATAGGGTATTTTTCCACCATCTAGTGAATTTATTAATTTTCAAAGTGACAATTTACATTATCCAGAATTTGTACTGAACACTCCCTCTTATCCGGCCGTCACGAATTTGGGACGATGCCTTACCCCTATCGTAACACGTCACTAGCCACAAAGAAAATTCACTATAACTATTACATGTACATGCTGTGCTGAATGTGTGATTTAATATCCCTCTTAGTAAGGGCAAATCCATGTGTATACATACTGCAGTCACAGTTGCATGCATTGCATGATTGCATGATGCATGATTGCAGTTGCATGATTGGGTTGTCCTTTTCCCTCCCAGCGAGCGGAGTACATCCTACCCTTCTCTACTCCAACTTTGAACAAGCAAGACAGCAAACAAGGAATTATATTCGCACGTTTTCTTGAGCCCCGGAATATCTACCACCACTCCTTTCCCAACATTAGTTGCATTAAGAATAAATTATTGTAATGAGAGATGTAGACAAAATCTGGTGACGAATGTTCACCCCCGTGTATTAAAAACTATTTTGCACGAAAAAGTGAACTACAAATTCGTCGTAAAATTCCTTTTGTCAAAATAACCAAACTACCCACTCCTCTCGCATCTAGCAAAGAGGGCTCAAGAAATCGTGCGCGGATAATACTAGGGTTATTTGACGCTCTCAACTCATATGTGAAAAACAAATGACACGTTGTAATAAAAGGTCGGTCATCTCTGCTATACACGTCCCCCCCCCTCAAAATTTACGCGTTTCTTCCGACCCTACCTCATTCAAGTATTTTTTTTTGTTATTTCATAGTAAATTAAGTACATATTTAATTCAAAAGAATCTGAACGTTCTTTCAACTCAGTATTTCACTGATTTTTATAGAACTAGTGGTGCTACTACAGCATATACTTTCTCACGCGTAGTAAAGGTTACTTCATATTATTTATGCCGCAATTTCTCTTCGAATTATCACGTCATCATTTTTTTCAAAACTCAAAATTTTTTAAAATGGTACATGGCAATGAAAACTGTTTCCCAAACGTAAGGGACGAAATAGATTCGAGCCATTGTGTGTTATATTGTGGCATGAGGTGGTTCAATTTGCCTATACGGAAGACGAAAAGGAATGAAAGCAATCTGAAATATCGTCATATTCGAACTGAGATTTAATTAAGTTTCGTAAAAAGTACAGTTTGTCACTACAATAGCTGCGTGGATCATAAGACCCGCATTCTTTATCGATCACCGCATTTCATCAGTAACAACAATATTATCATGTCCTTTCAATTTCAAAAAGAAAACCATCCTGATCATGAAAAGAAATCTCTTATTGAAGACGGATAATTTTGATAATAAATGTAACTCGGATATTTTGGAAAAAGAAACATTACACTTTAGTTCAGCTAGATTTTTAAATCGTAATTTACAGATTATAGTTTGGCGTACTTTCATTCTGGCCCAACCGACCACTGTATAGGCACACCGCCATACAGCTATGTATATGATGAAACCGGTTGCATAACCAAGCTCAGAAAGCAAAAACTGTGTTGTGAAAGGACCCGAACTGATAGTATCAAAAGGTTGATAGCGGATTTTGTTGACCTAAAACATCGCCAAAAATAATGAATGAAATGCTCTTAAAATGCTCTAAATGCAAACAAAAATGACGTTAACTTCATCAAAACCTGTTCAGATGAACTGCTGGATTTGTTACTGATGTAATCGATGAAACGGAAGTGACAACAGTTGTTGCCCTGAAGCATCTCAGCCGGAAATTTGCCTCCAAGTAAAAGCTATGCCCACCTGAAGAGAATGCTTAGTAGCGAACTTCTGGCAGCGCTAAGAGCTTTTACGTGAAAACCTAATGCAAATACTACTTGCCGAATACCGGCAAGAATTGAAAAGAATACTCCCTCAAACAGGGAAGAACCTAGTGGTACCATCTAGTAAATATTTCACGAGATTATTGTGAATAGTTCATAGGGTATTTTTCCACCATCTAGTGAATTTATTAATTTTCAAAGTGACAATTTACATTATCCAGAATTTGTACTGAACACTCCCTCTTATCCGGCCGTCACGAATTTGGGACGATGCCTTACCCCTATCGTAACACGTCACTAGCCACAAAGAAAATTCACTATAACTATTACATGTACATGCTGTGCTGAATGTGTGATTTAATATCCCTCTTAGTAAGGGCAAATCCATGTGTATACATACTGCAGTCACAGTTGCGACCCCCCCCCCCCCCAATGTTGGGACAAATTTAAAGAAGTGTATTTAGACATTTCATTTCGCCGATCTTCAAATTTATGTTATAAAAGATTTACTTTTTTCTGTATTTCAAAAAAAATTAAGGGAATGACAATTTTATTAAGCTGAGATAATAATATAAATCAATAAATTGGTGAACTTTAGTTCAGTATTATTTAAACGTGTGGAATAATGTTTAGCATTACTATGAATATTCCTAATCAATAAATTCTCTTTCAATTATATTTTACTTTTGAACATTGTTTACCTGGAAATTAAAGTTTCATGCACAAAATTATGAGTCATAACAGTCGATTTAACTCTAAAAAAAACAAAAGTATTTCCTATTTATTTTACACATATGACCCATGGTACTCCAATTTCAAAATATAAAACAAAATCGTAGCAGCTACAATATAATATTGATACACCTATAATATGCTTATGGTAGCTTTGTAGTGTGTTCAAGTCATCCGTGATCTTAAGAGTTATTTTTGATTCCAAAATGTGCTTTGTCGATTATATTGACTACCCAGTTAATAAGGTGAATCAAATGCTTGGTTTTATTAGACCATGCTTAGGCCTCAAATCAATAGATACTTTGAAAACCCTTTATTTGATGACTGCGAGGCCAATATTGATCTTCTCATCCTGAGTCTGGTCTCCAGTTTTTCAATCCCACATAGAAACCGTTCAACATTTTCATAGAATTGCTGCCTCATGGCTTGGATTGTCTAATCCACTTATCGATCATGATTATAGATATGTAATGGCTAAACTTTGTTGACCTTCCCTTAGAACTCTTAGATTTTTAAATGATATATTATTTTTATTTAAACTTTTGAATGGTATGATTGATTGCTCAATTCTTGTAAATCAATTGAAGTTAAGAGTTCCATTACAGTCATCAAGACAAAATACTACATTTGTTCGTAAAATGTATTCACAAACAAAGAAATTGCCCGATAAATAGAATGAGTAAACTTTTCAATGATTGTTCTCTAGATGCATTTCATATTGGATAGACTATGTTTGTGACTCAAGCTAAACTTAGAACACTTGTATATTAATAATTGTATCAGCAAATTCATTTACCTACTGTCTACTATGTCTTTGTAATCTTATTGTTAAATAATGGACTTGTGTCAGTTTATTTTGAAATAAATAAATATAAGTTATGCATCAAATACATATTGTGGGCAATGCATTATTAAAAAGTAAATGTTTAATACAAACATAATGCATACTGCATTTTGTATATTTTTACTAATATTAATACTATTTAAATAAAGAATGTAAATTTATTTTATAATATCGTAATTTTAAAATCCCGCCTCTGTCTGCAGTTCTCTACTGTAAATACAGTAAACTACAAAAACATGTGTGAAGTTTTTCCAGGGTATGTCTTCTTAATTATACATATCTTATTAACATAAAATAAGCTACTTACTTTTTACTGATAAAAATGATTGCGATTGAATATAATCAATTAAGAAAACAAGTTTCAGCAGGCGAATGGTTATTCGGTCTGAGTGCAGGTCCTGAGGCAGTCTGTTGAAAGGGAACATACTATAGATTTAGGACCATGAGTAAAGATTCTGGAGATCTTTTCCCCATACTTCGCACAATTTTTAACTGTACCCTCTAACAGTAGGTTTTCCACAAGACAGAGAATATATTTTCTGTTCTCTTCTGGAGCCCTCCATTCAGGTTTTTTCATCAATGTTAGTATAGTAACTTCCATTCTCTTTCAAACCATTTGTACTCAAGACATGTACATCAGAACCCAAAGTAGAAAACAGGTTCATTTCAAACAACTCAATAAAATTTCATACAGTATGTACTGAATTTAGAGAAAATATAACAAAAACCTTTTAAGATGGTATTTCAAAGTCTTTGTTGGTAGGTTTTTGTTGGCCCCATATTCATGCTTACTGCAAAACGCATTAAAATGGTCTGTGGGATCCTATTCATCAGTAATTTTCCAATCTTTTCTGTATTATTTTATACATAATGAGACAAATTAAGGTGGTACACCAAGTTTTTCTATAATTTCAAACTAGGAATCACTCTAAAGCACATTTTTGTTTTGGCTGCATTAACAAATACAATTCTAAATAAATATTTACTCATACCACTGATTACTTATATTGTTGTTTGATCTTTTTTATATTCTTCTCTCATTCATTCCCAGTGTTGCATTTTTACAACGGTATGCATCTATTCATACTTTCAATTATTTCTAAGAATTCAATTGAAAGTCAAAAAAATCTATTGTTGCTCACATGGGCACTAGTTTTTATTAGTGAAGTTTGTTTGACTCGGTCAAGTGATTTGTCATATAGTGAGTGAATCAATTTTGGAAATGTTTCAAAACACATTGGAGCTACACAACATGTCAAATCAAAGATCATTATAATTCAAATATCATTACATTAACTATGAAATTGTTTTAAATTATCCTAGAATATCTAGGAAATATAAATTAACACTGTCACAGAATAACTGACTGAAGGATATTTGTTAATCATTTACAAATACTAGAGTTGCATTTTCATAACTCTGAGCATTAGGATACCTCCTTTGTAAATACTTTTTTGTTTGCAGGGAATTAACAGCAGAGAAAATGATGAAAATTTTAAGAGTGGATGATTTGGTCATGATATGGAATCAAAATTACTAGCGTGGAAAAGAAAAAGAATCTGAAAAGTTGACAAGCTTGATTTTGGAAGAAACAGGTGTGCCATCAGGAATCTGTTCAAAAATGTATTGGGAAAACTGTCCTATTCCACCATCCTCACTATATTTTTCAGCCTTTAACAACAATTAAAATATTTCAATATTCTACAATAGAAGAGCTTTTGGAATTCATTGGGGAAATGAAAGTCATTTACTCAGCACAAAAAGGTAAACATAAATTTTCAGTCAATGAGGAAAATTTTGAAGTTTTTTGGGGGTAGTCTGCTTCTATAATAACTGTTACTTTCTGTTCTAGGTAGAAAATGTATTGGTAGGAAATAATTTCAAATTCCATGAGAAGAAATGGATTTGATGAGATTGCACATTTTCTTCATCTGAATATCACCAACAACTTTGACAAAAAATTACAAGATTTCAAAGCCTTGAACTTTCGTACTCTCTTTGAAAAATCTTTATCTCAATGATGCACTTAGATTAGTAATAACTGATGCAGTCAGATGAAAGCATTTTATTTCCTTTCTTGCAATCACAGGCTTACCTTAACCTTGAGCATCATCTCAGTTTTAGCACTAGGGCTAAATTTGAACTTTTAGCATGCTAAAGATGCTCTAAAAGAATAATTTTTACTAATGGCTGTGCTCATAAAAATTTTTATATGAGAAATCAGCATAAGCCAAATTCCCCAGTGATGCAACAGATAAATGCATGTTTGCCGACAATGTCATGTGGTTTTCAAATTGATTTTAAAAATATGTAAAAATATGTATCGTGCTCAATATCACAAAAAATTGCAAAATTGAAGTGGCTACTTAGCAATGCTGATAAAACATGTAAACTACAACAAAACATCTAAATAAAGAGGACTCCGAGCAAAAAAAAGGGGTCAAACAACAGAAGAAAGTTTAAAGCTTTGGCGATGCCACATTCAGCTAGTAGAAAGAATATCAGATTATTGATGAGGTTTTGTTGGTATTTGAGTAATAGAAATAAAAGGTGCTGTATTCACAAACATTTTTGTTCATGAGATGAACAAATTTTAATGACTTAGCCATCTAATCTTCAGATCTGGTATGAGTAAATAAAATTCCTGCATTAAGTAAAAAGGCAAAGAAAATAAATTAGTACAAAATATGTGTTTTGTTTACATTATTTTTCGGCAAAACCTTATTCTCTTCACTACTTTTACACAATGAATTTTTATAATTGGTAATAAAGATGAAGACTAAGTAATGTAAATCACATCATCTTACAAATAAATATGCAGCACCTTTTAACTCCGTAAGAAATAACATCTTGTATTTTTATTATTAATGAAGATTTCATCATTCACAAACCTTTGACCTTATTTTTAATGAAATATTTCTGCACAAAAATGATAACTTATGTTAAAAGTTTTTTATCTTTAGGGAATGAATGAATTCTTACAGTTATATTTTAATGGTGAAAGTTTTAAATTACAGTAAGTATCAAAAGCAACTTAAAACGCTTTTGCAATTAAAAATAAAATACTGTAATTTTAATTTGCAAATTCCATTAAATTCCTTGACATTTTCAGTGCCTTGTTAATCACTCATCAATAACAAAACAATATAGAGGAACATTATATTGGAGACCAGAAGAGACCTGGAGACTGGAAGAGAGAGAGAGATATTTATATATAAAGTTGACCACTAAGTAAGAACATTATTGTAGAGTGGCCCAAGGAACTTTTGTGTTGAATTCAGTATTCAGTTGTTTAATTTCATTGCTGCATAAGGCATTTCAACTAGTTTCAATTCTCCATTTTGCAGCTTTGCATAATGTTCATCAACATTGCAGGATAAAAATTCGGCGCATTTAAAAGAAATATTGAAACTTGAGGAAATCAAAGATTTATAATGACATTTAGGCCTGTGTCACACGAGTGTTTTGGATTCAAGGGGGATCATGCCCCCCTTCCAAAAGGCTTAGAGGTTTCAGTTACCTTACTTAATTTGGCAAAATTAATTTAAATATTTATGTTCAAATTATGTAATTATTTAAATAATATTGTATTGCACCATATCTACAGTATAAATAATATACAATTAAATAACAAATATTTTTAATATTTAATAAAAATCTACCCCCCCCCCTCCCCAAATGATTGGCTGAATCTGCCCCTGGCTGAGATGGTCCCATGTTTTGCTTCTGGACATAAATGTAGTTTCACTATGCACACATTTTGCTGAGCTAATCTTCTGTTAGTAGTGGTAGGAGTAGAGCCGGGAGTGTGTTACTATTTTTTTAACAATACAAAAATACAATCTGCACTTTGTTTACCAATGCAAATAAGTTTTCTATAACTCCAGAGCAGGAATGTCTAGTTTTCAGGAATTGCTAACTTCATGTTTTTTTAAACACTTTTATTCATCATTCAACTATTTATAGTTAAAATAAGGGGAAGAGGTCAGGAGCTAAAGTAAACTGCAGTACTTCTCTCCCATATGACACATACTGTTTTTACTGTTCTTTGACTAAATGGATCTAATAAATAAATAACGGTAGCAGTTTCAAGATTGGAGCGCACCAATGAGTTGAGTTTGTGTTTTTCTCAAAATATTCACTTTCAGTTATGCATTTATCTCACTTATACATTTTTTCCCTTCAGTCCCCTGAAAAATGTGGAAATGAAGTTTTACTGTAATCGTGATATTTCACACAAAATTCACAAATGTAATCATGCTTCTTTTTCTGGACATATTTGAAGTGAATAATAAAAAGTCAGCAAGTCATATTCCATATGAGTACAATATTTATTACGTTACGCAGCAAACATACAGCTTTTCTTCTGAACAAGAAAATCAACGCTCATAGTATTTCAATAGCTGTCATACTCACTTCTATAAACCATGATGACACTTCATTAGAGAAGACAACGTGAAGTATCACAGCACATAAGTCACAGCAACCAATAACAATTTTACACTTTTTAAACCATGTCAACATAGACAACAAATTTTTGTTTCTTTCCAATAAGAAAATGCTTTTCTAGTACATACACATCAAAAAATACAGAGCTAGAAAATGAAACTGCTGTAAAATAATGCAAAACTTACATTTGCAAAACATGAGAAAAAGAAAATTGAATTTACAAGTTCCCTAACTGCAGAAAATAGTAAAAACTCTTGTGATGATAGAAATACACTGATTAAAAAGATAACAGATCCTCTAACTACTACACAACAAATTGTCTGTGACAAGTGCTTCTTTGTTTTTCAAATTGAAGTGTTTAGAGAAAAGATATACCTTTAAGTAACTTTATGTCAATCGTTGCAATACTGCTGCATTAGACAGTCCTGCTTGATCCAAAGTGAGAGAATTTTCCAGTTCTTTGCTTGGAAATGTAGTTAGAAGTGTAAAGCTTTGATGTTCATACTGAGGCCGAGCACTGCAAAGTTAGTTAAGGATTCACACTCAGAACTAATAAATGAAAATTACAACATTTGAAACAACTGCACCAAAGAAGCTATGAACTCACCTTGAGTAACCTTTTCAACAATAACAAAATTGAAATGAAAAGAAAATAGTAGTGCTATATAAAGCAGCATATTCTTTCCCATATTATTGGTAAGGTTACATAATATAATACTGAACTTCTACCCCGCTAACACTTCATCCATCACATAAAAAACTCAAACAATATAGCTCATTTCTCCAAAAACTAATGTTTTGAAACTTGTGATGCTATAAAGTGGACTTTCTTGCACTAGTTAGTTCTATTTTCTTTTGAACCAGAGCTCCTACTTCTGTTTTACTCCACCCTCTTCCCTGTTGCCACCTAGCAAAGCGCCTCAGGGATCCAACAAAGTCTCGCACAGCAGCTTCCACTCCCCTGAGAAGAACTCCTAATGAAGAGCTTCTTCGTGCCACGGGAATATCACACCCACGCAGCCCTTAGGCCCACCTCAGTTCAATATCACAGTATATTATTCGCCTTGGTTCCTCAATTATACACACATTAGTAGAACAGCTTTCATGGTATCCAAGGGCACAGTTTAATAAAAAATTTGCAATTTTTGAGAAAATTTTGTTGAGGCTTCATGTTACACAACTATTATTCAATAAAAATACTTTTTCAGTATCATTGACCTTGAAATCAGTTGTAATTTTTGTCAGAATCTCAACATTGATTTTTTTCTTTTCTTTTTTCCAGAACTTCAATACATTAAAAGAAGAAAAAAACGAAAAGCATCTTCAACCCTTTGAATGCTATGCAGTTCTGTGAGGGCTGGTTGCAAGTTGCTGAATCAGACCGCATGTGTGCGATTGGCAGGTGTTGAATTCTTTTTAGAAACACTGTGAGCCCGAGTGGATGGACAGTATCAAAGAAAGAGAAAGGCAACATTCAAGGAAAGAGAATCTCTTATAAAAATTGACTTATTATTCTCAACGTCAGAGATTGCAATACCATATTCTTAAGCATCTTTAGGCAGAGAATACTACTTGTATTCAGTCTCACCAAGCTCACAACTCACACGAGTGAAATTGAAATTGTATGTTTGTTTTAAATGCTACATTGCCTTACATTTTTTGACATAGATGTGTCTCAGAGTTTTGGTCAGTCAAAAATTTGCATCTTGATTTTTCGGCAGTAAAATTGTAACACTACAGATCACAACAACTGAGACAAATTTAACTCTTTAGGGAGGAGGTGTACAAAGCGACAGGCACGAATAACTTATTCAAAAACATATTCCAAAGATATTTCAACACTGTTTTCCCACAAACACTGAAAGAAGTAAAAAAGCAAAAACATCATGTGAAAGGAAATTAATCATGAATGAAACAATCCTTCATCACGAATGTAGCTCTGATTTCATTGCTTATTACAAAACATACAAAAGAATCTTGAAGAAAGTAATTAAACAGGCCAAACTGCTAATGAATGATCAATGTATTGCCAAAGCACAAAACAAAACAAAAGCATGTGGAACATTGTGAAAAATACTCTTAACAGCAGAGAACAGAAAAACTTAGAACATTGAAATTCACTACAAAAATAATGTTCTGTGCAACCCACAAGCAGTAGCAAACACATTCAATAGACATTTCTCAGAAATTGGAGAAAAATTAATTACTGGCAACTCCTTATATAATTATGCAGTCAAATACCCACAGATCAACAAATATAAACTCCATATATATCTAAACATCACCTGCAGAAAAACAAAAAAATCATAAATCAAATGAAAAACAAATTCTCTACAGGACTGAATAATATCCGACACCCTCATTAAACAACTGCAACAAATATAATAGAACCGCTCACTCACATTTGTAACCGCTCCTCAATGACAGGTATCTTCTCAGGAATTCTCAAAAAAGCAAAAGTAAGGCCACTATTCAAGAAAGGCAACACTCACGATCTCATGAATTACAGACAGATATTCTTACTATCTGGATTCTCAAAAATTCTAGAAAAGCTTTTTAATGATCGATTCAAAAATTTTCTCAGTTCAAATAACATACTGACAAAGGCCCAACATGGATTCAGAAATGGTAGATCTACAGACAAATATCTTCATCTTTCTAAATGAGATATTTGTTGCTCTACATCAGAAACAAATCCCACAAACAAAACATTGGTTTGTTTCTAGATTTATCAAAGGTATTCAACATTATTGACCATCACACACTGTTATCCAAACTTGAAACATTGGGAATTAGAGGCATTGCACATCAATGGGTTAAATCTTACCTCTCAAATCGTTGTCAAGTAGTCACAATCAAGCATGTTAGAGATAAAAAGATTTCTACCCATTTTCCCCCCGACCTAGAATGATAAATATGGAGTGCCACAAGGATCAATCCTAGGCCCCATACTATTTCTATTATACCATGACATGCCCCTAACCCTACAAAAGAGCAAAATGATCCTATTTGCAGATGACACAAACATTATTATTAAAGCACATACCCAACAAACTCTACAAAAAGAAGCATAAACAGTCCTAGAGGCACTAGTAAAATGGTTCCAGGTAAATAAACTCATCATAAACACCAGTAAAACTGTCTCCCTAAACTTTCGGAATCCACACTCTAAAGAAAAGCCTTCAGCACAATTGATAAAAAAATATGCCTATAAAAATAGCCCAAAAAACAACTTTTCTTGGATTGACTATTCAAGATAATCTAAAATGGAACTCCCATATCACAGATCTAAACAACAAGCTTACCAAGTCATGTTATGCCATATACATCCTGAAGTCAAATTCTAACTTAGATACACTGCGAATGATGTACTTCGCAAATGTTCACTCGCACCTACAATATGGAATACTATACTGGGGAAATTCCCCAGAAACTATTCACACTTTCATCATCCAAAAACGAATATTGAGAACAATGACAAACACTCACAAACATGAGTCCTGCAAACCACTGTTCAAAAAATTACAAATACTACCATTCCTATACATGTACATATTTGAAATATTAATCTCCACAAAGAAGACACTTATGGGAAACAAGGACTCTGTTACTCTGAACACAGAAGTTCATAACTATGATACTAGACAAAGAAGAAATCTGCATGTTCCATGCAGTGAAACTTCACTCTTTCAAAAAAGTACCCTTATAGAAGGCATTACACTATATAATAAACTTCCTAGTGAATTTAAAAGCTTAAACTTGATACACACATTCAAAAAAACTGAAAGATTTCCTGTTAAACCATAAAGTCCAAAGTACAAAAGAATATAAACATCATAAACACGTTTCTACATCAATATCAACTAGTACTAATAATTTTTGTATTTTCTGTTGCATGTTTTCAAACCCCCCTAAACTGGTTGTTGGATATAAAAAACGGACCCAGCCTAGATACGAATCTATGAAGACATTTTTTCCCTTTCTTTTTTTCTTTTTATTATTATTGATTTTTAACTTAAGTCTTCTTACACTCCCATCTATAAAATTAAATAGCATTCCATGATATTGTTTTTAATATGAGAATTTGAAATTTAATTTATATCTTGTATTTAATTTTAAGAAATATCTGTATTGTGTATTGTATGATTATATACAAATCCTGACTTGTCATATATGGCATATGCTGTATTTATGTGACAAATATATTATTATTAATTAAATAAATTTGAATTAATACTCCACAAAACATCCTTGAAAATTCTTTTGGGTGTAGAACACTTGAAAACAAGGCTAAACATCCAAAACAACTACAAATTAAGAAAAGTATAACCCAATAAATTGCTTTTTGGTATGTTCTCATATCTCCAGATATTGACAAATGAGACTACACAGAACTACTCTCAGACCGAATTAGAAATGCAATGTACGAGAGCATGACACTGACAAACATAGTATTACTCAAATAAAAATATGCGTTTCATACTACAATTTTCAATCAGTGGCAACTATGAGAAACTTTAATACCCCTTTAGTCCTCTAGATATTGACAAAAACATCACAGAATAAATACTACAGAAACAAAAATAATTATACTTGAACATCAGAATAAAATGAGATGTGAAATCTCAGAATTGCTACTTCACTCACAAAACAGTAGTACAACTCGCTAAGCACTCAAGAGCTTCACACACAGAAGCAGTAGCTGCATATTTCTGAAATAAATATGCTGTCCACAACAGCAAGACACAACAGAAATAGATACACCCCCAAGCTTCAGAAATATAATGCAGTAGTCAGTGGAATAGATCAATAACTGGCAGTTGGACAAAAAATTTGCAGCCACTAAACTGACCTTCCGCTGTCAAGGTTTTAAAAGAACAAAATCAAGGGAAGGTCTCAAAATAAATAATTACATCTACAAAAAATAATAATACAGAAAATGAAACTTCAAACATAAGTAGATATTACTATTAAAGGATACATTGTTATATATCTGCGCACATCTGCAACAGTATGAGTGAGATTAAAGCGCCCTAGTAGTCGAGAACCATCAGCAAGTCGGATTTGCACAGTGGTGGCTGGACGTTCAGGATCCACAGCAATTGCACCCTTTGCCTCCTCTTCATTTGCAACACGATCTTTGTCATCCAGTGCCACAGTAACACCAACAGCAGCTGGAGAAGGGCTACAACAAAATCAAATGCAACAAAAAACAATAATCAACATTCATATCTTACATGTAAATTATTCTTCAAAACAAACCAGTAAATGCTCAATTTTCTAATGTCAATATTCTATTTTCAATTTTATTACCCACTTCCAGTCCTTCACTCACAAAAGCCACTACTCTAGCCCAATTTCTACAATATGCATCTTATCATTATTAAATTTTACAAAATGTAAGGGAAAAGCAGCAGTAGTGACCATAGTTAAAAAGGTTTTTCTTCTTAAAATTCTTGGGCTACAGTACTAAACTTTTTATGAGTAACTCAACAGGTGATTCTTTCTTAATACATTCCTTGCCTAAAAATGATAATTTCCAATTTTTAAAATTTTTTTTTTTTAGATTTGATTGACTGACAAAGAGCAATTTTGAGGCACTTTAAGCCCCAAACAATACCAGTACAGAATAAATAAATTACTTTCATTCTACTGGAAGACAAAGCTCTAGAAGTTTGAAGCAGGTGGGAAATTTCAATTCTTATTTTTCAAATTTTGTGCTTCAAGTGGCCACTCCTGGTGTCATTTGGTGCATGAAATATTAAAGCATTTTCTAATAAAGTAAATAATTGTATTAAGAATTGTGGTAAAAACATTGAAAAATTTGGAAAATTAATACTTGATAGATATCCCTACAAGAACAAATTTCAACAAAGAAAACAATGATAAATTAACAGTTGAAGAACTACGTATTTGATTTTACGACAATGTCTAAAGCAATTCCATTTCACGCACCAAATTCCTTATTTCTTTAATTGAAGTTAAAGAAATAAAATAAATAACAAAATATCACACTGAGGAAATCAAGTGAAAGACTCTGCCTCACAAGTCCTGTAAAATATTTGGTATTTAGTGATATATGATTTTCTAACATTCTAGCTGTTTCCAAAATTTCCCAGATTAAATATGTAACAGTACACTATTGTCAGCAAAATATTGCTAAAATAAATAAGTTAATAGCAAGCCTAAATTACGTTGAGCAGTCGTAATACCTGAATAGATTCAATGCAACAAAATTTAAATACTACTTGCAAGAACTAATTGACTCACCTTCCTAACACATGACCTTTCCCAGTGAAAGCTTTCAACTTTGGTTTTGATGATGGAACAAATTCTACATGTCTATGGTCTTCCATGTTCAGATGTACTTCTTGGCCATGTGCATCTCGAACCAACTCTTGAGGAACTTCACTGTAATCATCAATATCTAACAATAATGCAAGACACTAATAATAAAAGAAAATAAGAACTTCTGCATTAATGTTGAACTTCTAACTCACCCTCTACGAACGGACTCTAGAAATTCCCTGTTGTCTGGGTCAGCATAATTTCGAAGAGGCCCTTCATTAATACTAAAGCCCTCTTTCCACAATTTGAGCACAACATCAGAATGAGACTGTTGCAAAGAACTCGATGATCGCACAACTAAAATATGAATTGCAACAATTGAATAAGGGGGTAAAAGAGAGAGAATCATTTATATTTCAGTATGTTAACATAATTATAGAAATAATATTAAAATATTAGTCAACTATGAACTTTTAAAAATACACACCTTCTGAATCATTTCCAGTTTGACCTAAGCGGTAGCCAGTACCAGAAAATGTGGATGGTTTTTTCATTGAGGACGCAGCTTCTGGATCCACAACTTCAGCCCCATGTCTAGAAACATACATATTCTGAGTTTCATACAAAATTTTCAAGCAAACTGGATTGATACAGAAATTTTATTTTTATATATTTCTTACAACTTCCAAAACACTTTTCCCATCCATTTTTTTAATCCCCAGTAAAGAATAAAATAAACACTTACTGTTGAACGGATCGGAACATCTCACTCACAATGTCTTTCTTTTTTTTTCCAGGTCCTAAGACCTGTTGGCCACTGTGTTCAGATCCTCCTGCATAAAATGCTTGACCTTCCTCTTCATCGGAGCTACCTTCTTCACTCTGGTGTAAACTAGCAATTGTACCAAAACTGCAAATATTCAATTGTGCAATTTCAGAAGGCTGAACGTATTGTATTAATAGTAAATAATAAAAGTAAGACTGAACTACACTTTCTCACCGAGAATTTTTCTTTTGCTGAGCAGCAGCTTTTCGAGTAGTCATAGTATGCTTCGAGGGAAGCTCATCATCAGCATCATTGTCTGGTTCTTCTATTGCTGGAGATTCGTCCTCACCATCATTCTCATAGAAACTAGCTAGTGCCATCTACGAAATATTGAAATTTTACAAACTGCGACGTTACTTATTGGAAAAAACACAAGTAATACGCCAATACTACATTCACTGCAACTAACTGACAATAAAGAATACGACTATACGAAAGTTTAAGGTTACACCAAAAACGTTTGAGACAAAGACAAACAATCGATCATGTAGATTACATCGTTAATTGATTTATGACAAGTGCTTTTGGACAAAGTGAAACATTTTATATCAATGTCTTCACAAAACAACAATGTACCTCTAATTGCCATGCAGAAGATTCCAAGTAGAATTGAGCCCTATCTCTATCCACTCCCGTTACGTCCGCAAATTGAGACAACAATTCTTCTTTATTTGCCATGATTTAAGCGACGTATTAAAGAAGTGAAATATCAGTAATCAAGATTTCAAACACAAACAGTGCTCTTCTCAACTGCTGTCATTCTCCTCCGGAAGTATGACAATTGAAACCCTGTGGTCACGATTCCATTGAATATTTATTTCTAAAAAATCCACAGACTGAACAGTAACTAGCGCTCTCAACGTTTTGAGATACAATTTAATTAAAATCTAAGAGAATCAAGCGTGAAGCGGTTAATATAAAAATAAGGAATATTCTTGAACAATGAATAATATGAAATAATTAAATCCGGACATTGCTTAATCGAATCCTTTTTTTAGATTAAATATATTTAAAGTACTCAGGATAATTTACAATTCGTCCCGCCAATTTTTTTGGAAGAAAGAAAATAAGAGAAAAAAATACTCAAAACACAGTAATTTTAATTAATTTTATCATTGTCTTCTTCATTTGCAAATAAAAAGAATTGTATAATGATGTTGCTTTCATTACATAAGCAAAGAAATTTAATTTGGTTTTCTCTCTTTTGATTCAGTTTTCAAAGTTTGCAGCATTTCCTGTCTATTTTGGTAGACAATTTGACTTGAGTTTGATGATATTGTATTATTTTCAAACTTTATGTTTTATAAGAACTCGCGTTGACTTGATTACAATGTTTCCATTTTCATGGATAAATGAATTTCAAACTTCGGAGAGGTGATTTGTCTTTCTTTTCAATGTTTTAAATTTGAATTTAAAAAATTTCAATGTTTTTAAATTTGATAATTTTTTTTTCCTTCAGGGATACAATTTCTGAAAACACAGGAAGTTTATTGTCTCAAGCTAATAAAACAATTCATGAAAAGATTTTATATTTTCTTAATTTAACTGGTAGTTTAAGTAAAGTGGAAGAAGCTTTTATAAAGTATGATAACAATCTTAAAAATTATCCTGAACAGAAAAGTCTTTTTCCATCTTTAAGAGTTCCTCTTGAAATTGACCTAAAGGAGATACAAGAAATTTCTGGTACATAATAAAATTATACTAAATTTATTATTAATCTAAAAATATTCGCACTTTGAAATATGAAACTGATATTACAGGTGATTACATCTTAAAACTGTTAATTAATGAACCACAAATGACTTCTTCCATTGTACAAAGGGTCATTTACACCTACATTGTCTCTAAATTATCCCTCGAAGATTTTCAACAGCAACAATTAGAAATACCACTACAAATTAAGTCACTGAGTAATCTTACTGTATGTAGTATTTCAAACATTCATGTTGGAAAACTTACTTTATTACGAGGAACTTTACTTTCTATTTCCACACCAACTAAATTCATGTAAGTTTTACAAGTGTAATTAAATTTAAAAAAAATGCTTCTCCTTATTTTAATTTTAGTTTGTCTAATTATTTTTACATTTCCGAATAGTCGCAGCTATGGTTTAAAATGTTCACTGACCTCTTGTAATTCTAAGGGGCAAAGGGTAATAGGTGCACCACCACAAAGAATTTCCCTGTGCAGCTTGTGTGGAAATGGTTTGCAAGAAGTACCAGAAGCTTGTGAAATGGGAGAACAAACTTCCGGTTTTCTGGTAGTGCTTCCAGAATATCAAAATCTTCATAATACAGCATTTAATAAGCAAGCTATTCTGTTGTGCTTTAAAGGTAAATTACATCGAAACAATAAATACCGATTATAAAGCCTATTCATTTTAGAATTGAATATACAAGACAGTTTCATGGAATTTTTCAATATTATTTTAATTCATAATCTAGTTATTTGTTTAAATTCAATCTTCCTGATTTGAAACATTCATTTTTACATCATAATGGTCATGCTAAACAAATATTTTTATTAATGACATCATTTTTCGAACGAAATATGTCATAAATTGACGGTGTTGTGACAACATTGAACCCATGATTCATATGTCCAAAATCAAGATCATAGAATTTCTCAAAACAAACAAACAAACATTATGATCTAAACAGTTTACAAAGATGTTCATCGATCTACAGAGTGGGAACAGAGATCAGCAAGCAGTATATAGAATGTCTCAGAAAGAATGATAAAATTCCCAGCCATGTAGAGAGATTGGAGATTATAACTTTTTGCCAATGAATCTGTCGTTGGAGGTTTTTTGTAATAAGTTAATATCTGACATTTGTTCATGATTGTTAGGTGACACCTCAGCTGCTGGTGTTTGGTAGGTCACATCAAACTGGCTGTGATGGCACAGAGCATCAACTGCCGTAACTGCAGAACCTCTGACCTGGAGGTCATAGATTTTTTAATTTTTTTGGAGGGGTGTTCTTTTTTTGATGCTACATGTCTTCAAACCCTCGTTGGAATTAAATTTCCATTAATTTTTTTTTTATTTTTGTCACTTTGTTGTGTCCCTGTGAGTCAGTGCCTTTTATCCTATCAGCCAAGGGCTTGACACCATTAGTAATCGGAGCTCCTAGCCAATTAGCAATCTGCAGTGTCTCAAATTGCTTAACGTACGTGACTCGCTGGTGGGAAATACCTGGTTTGGGCAAAACAGCACTTGCCTAATGGTAGGATGGTGCCAGATCTCATCATCCAAGGGGAAAAATCACATCACCTTTCACTATAAATATAATTCATGATAAAAATGCTCTGCTCTTATGGACTAATGACCTTAGCAGTTGACACATAAGGAAACTTTAAATGATCAATTAATCTGACTCAGTGAAAGTGTTTGCTTACTTGCCAAACACCACTGTGCGAGGAGTTGCTTAACAGTCAGGGGTAAATTTTACAGTTTAAAGAATTTTCACACCGTATATTCATTGGCGAAAAGTTATCATCTTTGACTCTTCCACATGCCATAGATATTTGCAGCATTTATTCTCAGAAACCACTATCATAGCTTAAGGATGATATATGGCTAATATTAGAAGTGCTCAGTTAAAACTCACATTAGCCAGACAGTGTGGATAAATGAATTGAATATAATTCTTTGATAAAAAGTTGCTAATAATAGACTTTTATTTGATACCTATGTTACTTTCTCACATACAAACATAGTAGAATGCCTCACATAATAACAGCATAGAGACAGTATTATAATGCTGCAGAGAGAAAAACACAACATTTTTATAGAAAACTTCATTTTCCGAATTCCTGATAACAAAAAAGTGGAATATTCTTGTTCCTACATGCAGTACATAAGTTATCCTAACACATTGCATATTAAGAAACCATGTTCTGTGGGTTCATAACACCACAAAATTTGTTCACGGCAAAATATTTGTCCGCCTGTCCATCTGAGAACAACTCTAGCTGTTAAAATGCAGGCAATGTTTCCTCCAAAACTCATAGTCCCCATTGATCTGACTGATGTCATGACTCCTTGAATTTGAAATTGATATTTTGATTTTTAAGGATTCTTTTCATGAAGTCTCCATGACAAAGTACACTTAAAAATTGCACAGGTCTGATTTTCATTGAATTCTTTGAATTTTTCAAATTCCAGATGTTTACATTTTTTCAGTCTTTCTACAACTAAAATTTTGAAAATAGAATTTTTTTTCTTAATGACATCTTTAAAATTACATTTTTAAATGATATCATGTAAAACTTTTTGAATACATGAGTAGTTTTTGTGAAATTTTGAAAGAAATATAGACAATTTTAAAACACAAAATTTTCCCCGAAATGGCTCCCAATTTTTTATTCACTGTTTTCCCCTGGGAAAGTGTTATATGTGCTTTTAAAAATATAACAGGTGTAATTTTCAATAAACTCTTTGAATTCTCAAAAAGTTCCAGTTGCAAATGATATGAGAAAGTATGTGCTGTTGTAGTACCACTAGTATGAAAAAAAAGACATTTCTTCTTTGCAAACCTACTTTTTATGAATCTTAGTTCAAATCTTGCAGAGAACTTTGTTTGTAATGACAGCACAGAGACAAAATTACATTAAAACATGACCACCACATGATGAAATTCAGACCACCTCAGAATTTGAATTGTGTGCACACTTGCATAAGAATATGAGATCAGGGTATGGAATGTAATGATAAGTTAACTAACAATTTATTTTTCTTTCAGACGAAACAATGAGAGGTCTTGAGCCTGGTTTGGAATATGAGATTGCTGGTCAAATGACTCTTAAATCATTTCAAGTTTGGGCTGTTCAAAGAAAATGTCATATTATCCAAGAAATTGATTTTCATTCCATACCTTCCAGTATCCGAAAGTTACAACAAGATATTGAGTGAGACATTGACTATACTCATAACTGTTAAGGCAAATTTTTCTATTACTGTTTTCTAGAAGAGTAAAAGTTACAATTAATTAATAATTTTCAATAGATAATAGCTCAATTAAGTGTATTCTCTATACTAGTGATATTTGTTCAATTAGTTATAAGTAGTTTTCTTGGTTAAAAATAAAATTAGTACTTCACATATTGATTTTTACACTTCATTCTGACATTGTTGAATTGCTGTTAAAATTTGGTAGAGGTGACACAAAGTAAATGTTACAAATCTCTAGAGCATGTAGAGGGGTTGAAAATGATCACTTTTTATCAAAGATGATGTGGTGAGAAATGCTTTCTGAAAATAATTTTTCTATTTGCTAATGCAAATAGTCAATCTGAAATAATTTTTGTAAGCTGTTTCTGTGTGTGGCTGGTATAATTACAGTTATTGATAGGAATTTCAAGTTTATATGCAAACAAATGCTTCTGTATACAAATAATACACATTATACTTCCAAAGTGATTTTGAAGTTATCGATCAATTTTTGAATTACACATTTATGTAAAAGTTTCTTGCATGTATTTTTTGTTTCACTTTCATTTGGTGTCACTGTCTTACTGCTTTTAAAATCTGCCCCCTCCCCCAGTACTGTATTAATATCAAAATTTGAATTGACACACATTTCCAGTGATAAAAGGCATGTTACCAAACAAATTTCTGACATACCTTATTGACTGTTTGTGTGCCTCTACTACTAAAATTTTGGCTTTTCTTTTTGTCCAAAGATGCTTGATGCTCTTTTTCTTTTGTTTTCTTTCTTGGTTCATAGTTTTGAGTTTCCTGGAAAAGAAAACTTTTCTTAATTTATCAATTAAACGTTTTCAAAACAGACTTTCAAAACTGTGAACATAAACAATGCTACAATAATTTATTTTTTTTCATATATTTTATTCTTCATATTTTATAACATGTTTTGCACTTAATTACATTAAAATTCATAAATACATCAGTAAAAAGAAATGAATTCATGCAAAAGTTTAAGTGAATAATATTATTTACAAAAAGTAATCTTGACATATAAAATATACCTTAATACCAGAAAATATTAACTCCATAACATATGAAGACAACTTCCAGAATGTTTCTCATGATTAAAAGTAAAAAAGAAACATCTTTTGTTGTTAGATGGATGAGAATTCTTCCACAACCCTGAGAGAAATTTTGGTTATAGACAATCTTTGGAAATAATTTCATTTATAAAGTAAATTGAAGAAAAAATAAAATATTTTAAAACCTACCAAATTTTTGCAATATTTAATATAATGAGATTTAGTGTTCTCCTAGGCATTTTAAACACAGTGAAGATTGTTGTTCTGCCTTTTTCTATCATGTCAGAGAGGTGTAAACTAACATAGGTATAACATTGCAATAAAACTGCATAATTAAATGTCAGATGTGGTTAATCATTAAATTGCAATATTTGTAAGTAGAATTCTACTATTTGAAGATTTTCTTTTGAGGGAGTTAAATGAGAGAATATAATAATATATGACATCATATTCAACATTAAACTGATGAAGACATTTTAACATAACATTTCAGATAGCTCATTTATGAAATGCTGGTAAATTTTCATCTCAATGTCATGTGAAGAGCCTTGATAGCATTTATAGACAGTAAATCATAACATGTAACATTTAAAACTGCAAAAAGATCTGATGTCACAACATTAAGCATGATTATTTTATTTTAGAATGGGTTGTAGCTTCCTATTTAAGTGCTTGCTTAAAGAGGTAGATAATAGTCGGCTAGATTTTGCATAAGTGTTTTAAATCTTTTGTTTGCTGCTTGTGGTAGTAAAGAATACATTGAAATTGAATTTCTAACGTAACTTTTCACAATGTTTTAATAAAACTGTATGTGGCTAAAATTGAATGATCATTTATTAAAATTATTAATTTTGGTAATTCTAGTAATTGATTCTGGTAATTCCTCAGAATTTTGTGCCCTGATTCTCCTTGGACTTTCGTGGGCTCATTAGCATCTGCATTGTCAGCCAATGATTACTCAGAAACTTGCTTTTTTAATTTAAAAATGGGTCTTCTTTTGAGCCTGGCTTCACAGGTATGTTTTCACAGATTCTTTCATTATTAATATGACAATTATTATTGTTGTCAGACGTAATAGTAATGTCTTTCTCTGTCAGGATTTTTGTATGATTATCCACACTGAAGCTCATGATTCTGGAGTTTGTTTTGTTGTCTTCTTTGGAATAGTTAAAGAAACATTATGGAAATGATTTAAAATTGAGGGGTTCGAAACTGGTTATAATGTTTCATTATTCTTTTTTTTATGATATGTTTTAATTTGACTTAAAATTATGGCAATTATTGTATTTATTAGAAAAAGTTTATTTTTCTTATTTTGAATATTACTGTTTTCTTTCCAGTTCAGTAATCAGGCTTTCTTTCAATTCTGTCATAAAATCAAAGGGGCTCTATTGAAAATGTGTGAAAACTTAGAGAAACGTTGTGACAGTGTAGGTTGCAATCAGAGGCATAGCTATGTCTCGGCAGCCCAAGTGCTTAGGGTTCAAATGTGGCCTCCATTGACATTGCCATCTTTCTGGGGGATCAGTAGTTGTCCTCATTCAGAACCCTTGGCTTGGGGGGCCCTGGGATGCATATGGGCTGTACCAGTGTAGCTAAGCCCCAGATTGCAATGTGCGAGACAAATACAAAGATATAATATTTTGGGAAAGCAGAGAAAAAAATATTGATAGCCTAATTACTACAGCAATGATCATACAATTCTTGGCCCTTTTTTCATTATAAAGATTGTGTTTTGACCAAATATGATGAATCTAAATGAAAACAAGACAGGAACCTACAAGGATTCATTTCTAGGAAAGAACTGAATTTAGTCACAATCAGAGGTACACTGTTGCTAGCTTGCCATTCCAGTAGGTGTTGCTCTTTGGGAGTCAGTTGTATTGCCTTTTGGGAGTTTGTGGTCTGCGTGTGTGTGTGGTCTGCATGTGCGTGTGTGTGTGTGTGTGTGTGGAGGGATGCTGCATCCCCCCTCCTGTAGAGAATTCAATGTCCTCTGCTGGGAAAGAATTAATATCTCCTTGTCACCTTGCCAGGAAAGCAATTAATCCATTTTAGATACATCGGTTAGGATTTCCCCACCTTGGAATTTTCAAATCAAAGAATTCCAATCAAAATATCAGACAAGAGAAAGTTGTTAAGAGAATTATTTGGATTCTTTCAGAGTATGTGGTGTAGGCAAAGATGTTCTCATCAATTCTTCTATTTGTTCCTTCTCAGAGTTTAGAAGGTCTCTCTGTAGTTAAATCTGTCAATTTGTATCCTGCTCGAGAAACTGAGAAAAAGATGTAGTACCTGCTTTTTGATCAAACATTTTTGTCTTCAATACCAATATTACAGAAATCAAAATTAAACTAGTTTGTTAATTGAAATGTTATCCAAACTTTAACAAGACCTCTAAAGAAAGAATAAGAAATCTTACAAGTACGCTAACTTTTTAACAAATGCATTACCTCACTACTAAAACAGCATTAGAATTAAAGGTCTGCATATAACTGAATGTTGTTTTTAATGCAGTAAATTTGGAAGCAGGCTCTGACCTCTTCTAACAAAGCTGCCATCATTGCTAGCTGCAGCATCATTAGAAATGTCATCACTGTTAAAATCAATATCAATAGCAATGTCATTAGTAAGTATATTATCATTCTTCTGAGAAAAGGCAATAGACCTTCAACATTTTTCCTCCATTTGAAAGAATTAAATGTAGATCCTCCTCTTGGCATATATTTTTATTTGGCTTTTACAGTACTCCTCTCAGGATCTGTCTGTCTTTACAGTTTACTGGCTTTCTGAGAATTGATGTTGTAGGTAACATTTAATTTAATATTATTCTTTTTCTTATTCATGGAAAATTCATTGCACCCAGACATGAGCTGTAAAAAGGTATTGAATATAATAATTTTCAACAATTTCACACTAGATAAGTTAAAGTACAGTTTTCATTACATGATCAAAGGCACCAACTCAAAGACGCTAAACTATCTAAATTGTAAGGTGTAGTTTTTTAATTTCAAAATGAGGGTCCTTGATGTCTTCTTCAAAATCTTATTAATAGAAACTTCCAAAAGAAATGACAGGGAGAATATTTTTCCCTTTATTTTAATGCTTTATAATTCTTATGCATTAAATATAAGGCAATAAATATTAATTTGTTTTAAATTTATTTTGATTGCTTTATATTAGTATTGTTAACACATTCTGCAAAGTCAGAATTCTTTTGATAAAATAAAAAACATTATTCACTCATTTGATCATGGATTATATTCACTTTAATTTATAATGACTCTCTGCCATAGCTAAGCTATACAATCCAAGTGCAAGTGGTTGGTTTCCTCGCAATAAACATTCAGAATTACAAGTTGCATTAGCTGGTTCCAAGACATTATTGACCTCCAATAGTGATTCAGTCTTATCAGACTTGAAAAAGTCCTTCTGCTGGTAAAATTAGTCTAGGAGAGTCTGTAGTAAGAGACTTTAAAAGCAAGATCATGATTTGTGAACTCTACTGTAATATCAACCACAGCTGCTTCATTGAGAACACTTTCATTAGTACTCATTTTTCAAGATACCTATCTAAAACATACAGTTTATCTTACAATTAGTCTTGAATCAGGCTGTAACTCAGTTCAAGTCATCATCACATGTACGAGTACACAGGGGTCCAAAGGGCCAAGGCATTCCTGAAAATTTTGAAAGGGCACCCGTACCCTTACAAAATAAAAAAATGTAAATACCTATGCCCAACTCTTATGTTCCTCTTTTAAATGTCTCGCCTTACTAGTACTTACATAGTAAAGACGAAGTTTTGTAATGCTGCGGCAAAAATCACCCATTTTGGGGCAAAAAATTGTATTATGGAGCCCTGCTATAGAAAGAGTGGATAAATCTTGTTCTTACATTTAGTTAATTACTTCTCTAACGCGTTGCATAGTCAGAATTCATGTCTTCGGGTACTTGATACCGAAAATTGTTTAACAGCAAAACATGTTTGTCCTCTGCGGTAAATCGATAACGCCCAAACCCTTCAGACGATTTTCTCCAAATTTGATAATTTTCGCTCTATCTGGACGAACTAAAAATCCTGCCAGTTTTAAACGGATATTTTCATTTTGCAGGACACTGATCATGAAGCCGTAACATTTTAAAAATTTCCTTGAAGAGTGGATCCAACTTTTTTACGACACCTTGTTCGCGAATAGCGTAAAGAACGCTTAAAAATAGGACAAGCTTTATTTTCGTTAAAATTTTTAAATTTTCGAAAATTGCAAAAGATCAAACAAAATTTGCCGTCTTCCTACAACTACAGTATTGATGATAAGAGTTTTTTCCCTTAATAAAGTCCGTTCTTTAAGGACACATCTTGAAATAAGGTCATGAACATTTTTTTTCTAAAATATGAGTAGTTTAAGTGAATTGTGGAGAATATTTTGAAAATATATTTTCTAAAAGCTTCAAATTTTTTCTACAAACTTTTCCCTCGTATGTAGATAAGGAAGGTAAAACCCCGGTGCTCGGCAAACACACTGTATTTTCGAAAATTGAAAAAAGATGCAAAATAACAAGAGTATGATTTTTGAAAAAAAAAATAGTTTTCGCGTTATTTCTGTTTGAAGTAAATATTTATTTTTTATATCTCAAAAACGTCTCTAAACTATTCTTTAAATTTTTCCACGGACAGGCCAAAGAACGCTTAATTTATTATTTACATTTTTATTTATTACATTTTCGATGAATACTCTGAATTTTCGAAAATTGCAAAGTTATAAATTATGCGAGAATATAACTAGTGTTCTAGTTTCCCTAGTTTCTTTATAATCTCCGAATAATAATCTCCGATAATCTCCGAACTTCTATTTTTGCCGTCAGTTTGGTACAGGAGTACAATGCGTATTATTTAAACAGAGGATATTAACGAAGGTCGCGCTTCAAGTGCACACTACTTTTTATACTGAAATAACACAGCAGATGGCAGGCCAGCAGTGATATATGGTGAAAATGGAATAAAAGCGAGAATTTGTTAGATACACTGCCCTAATTGGGGCTTACCAGGTGTGTACTGTTAAACACTATTGGTGATCATTTCATTAATGGAATAATCATCCGAATTCAGCTTATTTACCACAAAATTCGCAATATTTTCCATACGTTTAATTTACAATGTTATTTTGTATTTATTAGTCCAGTACTGGCTCCTCTGAAATTTATTTAGGAACGGGGGACGAAGGGACTGGGCCTCCTAGAGTTGGCGCCTATGATATTTCAGATTTCTTTCAGTGTCTGCTTCAGATTTTCGTTGTACTTCGCAAAAGACAAAATTAAGTATTAATGCTGATTGAATATTAGCACCAGTGTGATAACCGATGATGAAGTAAAAGAAAATTATCTCTTTTTTCTTAAATATTGTTTAAAATTGTAACATTATTATGAGCACACAATTCAATTAATGGAATTCACAAGAATAATCTATAATCTATATCACAATATCTTTGACATAAAACAATTATGCAAAACTTCAGTTCGTAGAGCAAAAAACACGTTATTTTAAGAAGTGAATATGTAGTGGAATTGAAACATCACCAAGTTAAATCTGACTAACAAGTAGAAAGTACTTAAAATAAATATTGTTTTTCACGTACTAGGTCTATCTGCTTGAATAGAGAAAAATATTTCATGAGAAATTTATAATATCAATTAAAAGGTAAGTCTTTTAAAAGTAATTACTTCAAACAATGTATTCTGTAATAGGTAGTGAATAGAAGAAACTAAAAAAATTGCAATGAAATATTTGCATCCTCTTTTATTTTCTCATTGATAAAAAGTACCTGAAAATGGGGGACGAGCTTTCAGCATGTGTCTTGCATAAGGTGATCAGTTTCTCTATCTTTGTATTTAAACCACGAAACATGACATTAACTAACCTTTTCGTTAAGAACATATTTTTTTACAAAACCATGCAAATATTTACATATAATAAACAATAAAACTACGACCTGCGTTCGATTCGATTTGATAAACAGTGAAGGATTTTGATAGTAAACGATACTTCTCGACGGAATCGACAAAAATGATCGTCTTCTTGACATTCATAATGAAATAATAAAAGGGAATTTGAGGTATTTCCCCTTAATTGTTTTGCTTTCTCACATAGTACATTCGTACTATAGAAAAAGTTATGCATAGATACAGCGAAAAACAGCGATTTTCGGCATAAAAATTTGTATTGTAGATCCATGATATAAAAAAGTGGATAATCCTGTTCCTATACGTAGTAAATTACTTCCTCTTAACACGTTGTGTAGTCAGAAACCACGTTTTGTAAGTGCTTCATACCGAAAAATTGGTTCACGGCAAAACGTCCGTCTGTGTTTTCCGTCCGTTCGTTCGTCCATCCGTCTCTAATCAATGCTACAATGCTACAATGCAATGCAAAAATAACAATTTTCTTTTCGTTTATTACATTCAAGCGTACCACTCTGATACGTCATTAGCGCTCGGAGCGGGAAAAGATTCCATAAGCAGGTTCAACACGGTCATTTTTCAGTGCCGAAAATGGATGGGGAAGGGACGTTCGTGTCTACGCGTTACTGTTTCGGTATCGAAACCGCAAGAACGGATTAGAGAGTTACAGTAATTTCGTTTTCTGCACGTAATTGCGATGAAAATATTTCCTCTGGACGCCGCAAAAAGCGCGAAGATTAAATAGTTGAACATAGCATCATGATATCAAATTAAGTAAGGTCATATTAGGACTGAGCAGGGTACGAGACCTTAGAACACAGAACATCTTTTATCTCTTTCTACAGTATTACTTCACATTACAAATCGGCATTTTAGAACGCTCTCGAAACTGTACAAAAAGGACAAATCGCACCAGGCGCATAGCAAACCATAGAAAGTTCGGAAAAGCGATGACAGGAGCGCGGTAGTAAAAGTAGATGAAATCTGTATCGAAAAATGACGCAGGCATCATTTGTTCATACAAAGCATATTCAGTCATGCCCGTCTTTTTTGTGTACCGACGAAAAATGATTAAACTAGAGGTCGGTTTCAAATTCAAGGGGCAGCGACAATAGTGAGCTCCATAGGCGGATATCAATTTTGGATAAAATACGCTGAACGGTTTAGCCGCTAGCTTTGTTAACAGATGGACGAACAAACAGTTTTACAGTCATTTGATTTTTCGAAATCAAGAACCCACAAAACATGAATTCTGGCTCCATACGCGTGAGAGGATTTTATTTCTAAATATGTAAAAAAACTGGGTTTATCCACTTTTTACTATCCCGTATACGGAGTAATATTATGTAGTACAGGGAAAGTATGTAATGGTGCGGAAAATCGATTCGGAGATTTCAACGGAAATATATGTTTTGGGGACCCCTGATAACGAAAAAGGTTTTTTTTTTTTCAAAACGTCCGTCTGTCTGCCTGTCTGTCCGTTCGCGAACATCATTAGCCCCTAAACTATACGTACGATTTTTTGGTCGAATTGACCATCGAACCAATCGAAGCTTTGAGATTTTTAAAAAAGTTCTTTAAAATTATGAGGTACATGAAGCCCCCCGGATATTTTCAAAATTTTCTCAAACATGCTCCGAATTTTTATTCAAATTTCTTGTAAGAATAGAGTATTATTACCACTTATAGTGGTGGAAAAGAGCTTCAAATTTCGAATTTACATATTCTTAAAAACGACCCCAAATTTTTCAATCAAATTGGAAATTTGGAAAAGGTTTTACTGTTCTTTAATACTCTTAAATTAATATTTCCGTTCTACTATTAGGAAACCGAAAAAATATAAGAAAAAAAATCCAAAAAATGTACTTTGGACGGCGATAGATGGCAGCTGGCAAGAGCATGTGGCAAACCTGAATAATTAACCGAGAGCAAAGGGAATAGAAAACTAATACGAGAAAGTTTGTGCCATCCTCTAGCACCACTTTTTCGTTTCCAGGGCGCTGTGATAAGAGTTTTTCTGCCGAAAATTCGCCTTTTTTTTCGCGCTATTCCTTAGGTAGAAAGTAAGCGGGGTGGCCGTGGCGCCGTGCGCTGCGCAGGGCGAGGCCGGCGGGGCGCGGCCCGTGGCGGTGGCGGCGGTGGGGCCCGAGACGCGGGCGGCGCACCGCCTGATGCGGCGCGCGGCGGCGCTGCGGCGGCGGGGCGCGCCGCTCGAGTGGGGCGCCGCGCCCGGCGGCCAGCTGCGCTGGGACGCCGCGCAGGGCCTGGGCTGGGTGGAGGCCGGGCCGCTGCTGCTGGCCGCCGGCGGCGTCTGCTGCCTCGGCGACTGGGCCAAGCTGCGACCCAAGGCCGCGCAGGCCGTGCTCTCAGGTACCGCCTCTGGCTTGCCTTCATTAGTGTAGTGCATGCTTACGCGGCCGGAGTCAATGCATTCTTGGCTATCCGGGAAGGCCACAGCAAGATGGCCGAAACGTTAGCACAATTGACCGAGACGCGGCTCATCCCGGAGAGCCAAGAATGTAGTATAGTGCATGTTTAATCACTGAAGGCGTCGGTGATCTTCCCTGGCTGGATGGCGAGATCCGGTGTCGACCTACACGTCGGCGTGCGGGAGTTTTTTGCAACCAGGTATCTCACACCAGCGGGACAGCGCCCCAGCCGGGATATGCTGTAAGCTCCCGACTGTGTGGTCGTGTAGTGCGAGTAAGTGTGTAGTGAATAAGGGTTGAGGATAGGACCAGGAAGAAGAAGAGAGGCGCGCGGTTTGTGGCCCGTTTGTTAGGGTACTGCTCCGGCATTCACCTGGTTCCACCTCTTGTGACCGGAGTTTCGGCGCCCGAGTGGAAAAGGGCGCGCGATAGGTGTTCTCGGGCATCTCCTGCTTCCCCCGTCTGTCATTTCGCCATTGCTCCATCACTGTTCAACACGTCAACATCACCACACATCCATCAAGACTACTCATATTCATCTCAGATATTACCAAATTGGGGAGGATCATAATGAAGATGATTAAAAAAGAATCCAAATGTGTGTGTGTGTGTGTGGGGGGGGGGCTCGGTTCTACGCCTAATGGAGGAGTAAAGACGTCCTCGGCTTCCTGAGTTTCTCAGCGGTTGTCACGTCGTCAGTGCCAAACGCCAAGCAGTGGCCGGACCTAAACCTCCCCGGATGGTCCTAAGCTGGGTTCGGACAACTAGTGGCAATGATCGGGGGAAATTGATTACGAACGACCCTGGAGCCATTATAGTTTTCACTCTATGAACCTCAGAACTGGAAGCTCCCTACGTAGAGCGTCTCATCCAAAAAGTTGGATACAACATTTGGAGGTCGTGTTCAGGCGTTCTTTATGATGCGTAAAGGTTATGTAACAGGGAACGGCAAGAATGAGAGAAAGTTTAGTTTCGAATGTTGGGCTCTCCTGATAAAAGGGAGAGTCTATGATAAAGCCGCAGTACATATTTATGGAATGGAGAATTAATTTGACAACCGCTTTCGACATCGACGTGACGGATGTTAAGCGCGAGTAAAACCTAGAGCTACGGTTCTTAAAATTTATTTGTTTCTAGTGGGCGCTTGTAGATTAGTTCATTGGGCTACCTCCAACATGGGCAAAATTGTTAAAGATTTGTTATTTGGCACCTGTAGACTTCCAGCGTTGTCAGTACCATATTATTCACCAGGAAGCATCACAATTACAATCTCTATCACTATTTATCCATTACTCGAGGCGTTTCCGACTAAGCGAATACGGGGTTCGATGATTACGGATTGTCGGAGGATTTAATTTTACCGGGCTAGATTGTCGCAAGTACGATATAGCCACTGTCGATTTTCCGACTTGAGAAATTCCTCGCTTCTCGGCTGGAATCAAACCATCGGCCTGGTGTTTGAGAGCCCGTAAGGTAACCACTCCCCCCTCCGCAAGATGTGCAATGGTTCTTGAAGCTGGGTTCACGTACGGTCTCAGGTGTTTCCTATCCAGGAAAACATTTAACGAAAATTTTACTTTTAATCCTCTAAGGATCTCTTTTACTTTCAGAATGATGTTTGTGCTTCTGTGTACGCGGCATTCACGCTTTTTTGTGTTATATTTCAATGTATTCCTTTTTAAAAAATTATTGCAAAATGCCTAATACTTGAATCAAAATTCATAATTTATATTTTAAAACATTGTGAAAATAACACAAAAGAAAATAATAACGCATTTACTTCCTCAAGAGATCCCAGCATCTATTTTAACTCTTATTTTAGGCTTAAAGGAATCAACACAGATACATTTAACGTTGGTTGAAGTTTTTAAGCCTTTTTCGCAAAAGCGCAATATAAATTATTTTCTGTTGTCAGAACGCAACATCGCTTTTTTATTTCGTATGGTTGCCACAAAGAAGTGATCCTTCCAGTGTCAAGTACCTAACTTCTCAACCAGAACTTTTTAAATTGTAAAGAGACACTGCGACTTTCTTCCTTTAGTTTTCCAAGAAATCCTAACTGTTAACAAAACTTTGTTACAGCTGTGGAAACTGGCTATGTGCACGTAGACTCCCAAAATGTCAAGAATTTAACACCTCCTTCCTTTCCTTTACGTTGTTCGGTGTGGACCTACTTGCTTTGGAGTAAGAAAAATAAAAATGGTATCAACTCAATAAAACCTCTGACACAGTAAATATTTACATTTTATTTCTTCTAATACTCGTATACATTTATTTTGAATGATAATCTGTATTAACGAGTGCATTATTAAAACAACCGTATATTATTTATTTTTGTGAACTTTTAAATAACCTTCATTTTATCATTCAAACTCATGATTCGTTACCACTCTGCAGGACATTTGGAGTCCCATTTTTGGCCGCAGATGATAATAATTCAGAACAAATAATACACTCGACTTTATTACGATACATGGGACACTCGTCACCTTCTCCTATAGTGTCTGATGATGACTTCAAGGAGGTAAGATTAAACGTAAAATACAATTATTAATTTATGATTGTGATTGAACATTTTCATTATTAGCAAACAGCCAAAATAGCATTTCTATTTTAAAATATCGCTGTTATTTGCAGTATCTAAACTTAGTAACGCTGAAGGAAGTAAGCATTAGTGCAGCTGCAAGCCAATTAATTCAAAGGTATTTTGTAGCGAGTCGAAGAGCACAACCAGAACGATTGCCTGTCAATGCTGTTGGTATTATGTACGTATTGCGGTTTTAATATTACAAGGATTATATTTGAATCAGTTTTAAACTAATAAATGAACTACCTTGTTTAAAAAATCTAATCATAAGGAGGTTTCCACTTCCAAAATCGAATCGTAAAGAAGTTTCCATTTACTGTTTTCATTACTCTAAATTAAATTAAATCGTGGATTAAATCATTTGATGTAAGTACACGAATATGTCGAGAACGGTACGAGATACAAAAAACCTTATTAGTGTATTAATGGGTAGAGTATGATGTACGCACTAAGAGTGTAGGATTTAGGTGTTTCAAGAAAACGAAGTTTTCTGTCGATTACTTGTACTTCCTTACTTGTGAACTAGATTCCAGCAACAAAACTAACGATTCGTTGAAATACGTAATTTTGTAAAAAGCCACATGTTGCTGGAGACAACACATTTTACATTATTTTACAAAATGTATTGAGTATATTTTATGCATAATCATCTGATTATCATTTCATGTACGTAGGTTATCATAGTTTCCCTTCTCTTTCTGGTGCTTATTTCATTACTTATCTAATAAATTGATGTATTTATTTTGCAGTACTTCACTTTCAGAAGCCTATGCACGTTTAACTTTGAAAGACGAAGTAACCCCCGAACACGTTATTGCAGTTCTGCAACTTTACGAGGAATCTCTTTGTTACTTACATGGAGTTAGTGTTATAAATGCTCCTCCTCCTGTTGTGTTATCCTCTGGAATATTTACACCGCAGTGGGTGAGTTGATATGTAAAATAAGATAATATAAACCTCTACAAAATACTGTTTTTCGGGTAGGCACGCCCTGGTCTAATGGAAAATGCACGTCCAACTTTCGTGTGATGTCCTCGATAGTGACGCTGTCGAGAGCGAAGCTGTGAGGTCGGCGGCCAACTGGTGACTGCCGTAGAAAGATTCGTAGGACACCACTACCACTGGGCAGTAAATGACATGTTCACATCACATCAGGATACAAACTAATGGCCCGCACAGATTACTATGCACAATAAAGTTGCAAGTATTCTTATTCGCCGTAAACTGGTGGAGGAGTCCAAACTACAACAAACGACTTGTCCATATTACCAATTTGTTCCCGACAAAGTACTTGAAAATTCAAAGTACAAGTTGTACAATGACGAGAGAAGTAATCAGAGATAAAACCATTCATCACAACAGACCACACATAATATTTATAGATAAACAGCAAAAGATTAGCTATCTAGTCACAAACTGTAAATCTTCATATGCATATGCATATGCAAAGCATATGCAGAGTAAAAATAACAAAGTACACAGAACTAGAAGGAGAAGTCAAGGCTTACGGCATCTCCGAAAACTCCATATTATTTCTCTGGTCATTTCTTGCACGAGGGTTATTCCAAACAACATGCATAGAAATTTAGAACTTATTCAAATACTCAAAGATACCTTCAAAATTATGCAAACATCTGTTATCTTGAACACGTGCAGGATTCTGTGAAAAATTCTGAATTGCGACGAAACATGAATTGGTTCTCTTGGTTACTAACCCGACAAAAAGTCAACTAAAATCCGGGTTAATGCAAGCTATAAACAAACTATATCTATACGACGTGAATTCTTGAACGTAAGTATCGGTCTTTGTGCGAATGAAAATATGCGTACCAAAATCCTCTGCAAATTTCATTATGTGGTTAAAATCTTGTGATAAAATCTCTAGAAACCATTAAACCGAAAATCCAGGTTTAGTTTGAAGTATTTATAGTGATTTCGGTGTCCGAAAAAGAAACAGCATACCAGGGCCTCGGGTAATTGAACAGCTGGACAAAACACCTACGAGTATACAATCCGTTGTACACCTGCGTGGTGCTGGAAGCTTCCTGGGATTCCTTCAAAGGGTTTTACTCTACCACGCAACACTTACCTTGTCGGACACTCGAATTTTTATGAGACTTCATAAGAAGATAGTAGATAATAGAAAACGTATATGGTCAAATTATTAAGTGCTTTTGACAATTACAAGAAGAGTTATGAGTAAAACTATTAAGTAATGTAAAGTGTCCGTCGATCGTTAAGGCGGGCATGAGCGTGGAGAAGGCCACAGACCCATTTGACGTCCGACCTTGGGCGCGACCATGGATCACTCCGACCGGTGCCAGAGGGATCTCGCCTGCAGAAGTGCCAAAACAGATTTTAGAGTAGTTTCCTGGGTGGTGCTTCTGAATCGAACGTCATTCTCGTTTACGTATAGTACATACCTTATTGCAAACTATACCGGGTGTCCCACCTACTGTGGGCCACGCTGTCTTCTAAACAGTTCACGATATCAAAGTGCAGTTTTTGCTCATTAATGCGCAATCGTGGGGCAAGTAATATGCTTTAGAAATATTTTCTTGATATTTTTAGTTTTCGAGAAATTTAACATTTGCTTTTTTTAATGGAACTACATTTTTGTCTCTGGCAATTGATCGATTGTAAACAGATAAATACAATGACGTATGATTTGTTAATTGTTATTTGTTAATGTTAATGCGTTGGCAGTAGTTAGACTGTAAACTAATATTTTCTGACATATGATTTTAAATTAAACCGACGAAATTTCCCTTAGTAGCCCGTGCAAATGTTACGTTTGGGAAGGTGGCCTTTTTACTTTGCAGCGCCGAAACTGTTTCGGGGAGAAGTAGTCTGAAAGGGGTGACAACGCAATTTTTGCATTTTTTGACTTGACTTGATGGAAACATGAACAAGCATCAATATTAACGATCAGAATGAAATATTTACCCATTGACTTGTCGTAATAGGACATGTCTTTCTTCGAATGAAATTTCAAAGCATTAATCACTAAAATGAACGATTTAAAGAAATTAGTAGTGTAAACGAAAAAAGAACAGTTGCAGTATACCAGATCCATGATACTGTAACAGGGGAACTTGTTACATTATCATGGATCTGGCATATTGCCACTGTTCTTTTTTTCGCTGTAAGGAATATTCTAACGAATGTTATTTTCAAACTTCACAAAAATCGATTTCGATATCTAAAGGCCCTAAGAACGAGCCAGCATTTTAAATCACTTCAAATACAACCAAACGAAATGAAAGGTTGATGATGTTCACTATAATATCTCCAGAATATTAATTTATGAAAAAGGGAGGAATTTTATTATTATTGCCGTTCCTCCACTTTTCATTGTAAATTTACAAAAAATCAAATAAGACGTACATAACAATTGAAAACAATAAAAATATGTACATAAATTATTTATTATGTAGCAATGCATATCTGCAGTCGTGTGTAACGCTATATTGCACATAGATGTTTTGGAATTTCAACCAGAAGTATTTCTCATAAGTCAATTGAAAAAATATGTAATTTTCATCATTAATATTGATGTTTGTTAGTGTGTTCGTCGTGACATGACCGTGAATTGCTGTAGTTACATCTCTATCCCCCATTGAATATCGCTCAGTCTCCCATTCCAAGGGCTTCTACAAGAAATATTGCCCATTTAATTTAAAATCACAAGTCAGAAAATATTATTTTATACTCAAATTACTATCAAAAACTTATTCACGGATGTATAATTTTTTAACGTCCCTTTTTAATTACTAGGTCAGAAAGCGACCACTGATTTTATCGTTGGTTTTTGAGCTTTGGGAGCAACGTTAGAGGAACTCGCATACTGTATACTGACACTTACAAACATCCATGCCCCGGGCGGGATTCCAACCCGCGACCCCCCCCCCCCCCCCTCGCACGAGGCAGCTAACGCCCTTCAGCCTTAGCGACCCAGGCGGGCTACGACATATCAGTATTCCTTTTTTATGATCTATCCATTGTTGGTAGGAAAAATATAGTTACATTTAAAAAATCAAAGATGCTGATATTTCTCGAAAACTAAATACATTTCAAAAATCTCTAAGGCATATTAGTTGCCTCATGATTCAGCAGTTGATCAACAACTTCATTTCCATCTCGTGAACTGCTTAGACGTCACGGGGGTGGCCTGTAGTTGTTGGGACACTCTATAAAACATTACTTTAATAAATACGCTGAAAACATACATAGTATCAATATCGTTTGTAATGGATATATTTTTGGTTTCCTATATTATTCATATAATTAAGCTTAATCGAAACAGCATAGAATAAAATTTGATTTGCTTTTGACTTACAAAGGAACTCGCCTGTTTCTTTGCGGGCCTTTTCCCTCCGAGTGGTTTGGAAATCACCACAAATAATGAATGCCTACCCAAAAGAAGTTGGAAGCATGTTTTCGAGGACTAGGATCGACAATATCGACAAAAGAGGTCACTGGAATGACCATATATATATATATAAACCTCCTAAATATTTAACGTATAAATCGCAATTTGAAAGCAAATTATATTTCAAAATGTCCTATTATGAAATTGTTTTATAGGGTGAAAATACGAGGGGAGTAAAATTCGTCCTGAGATGCGGAAATGCAGGATACCCAAATATCAAGTGTGCCCGCCTACCCACCGACACTTGATATTTTTCTTCACAACTCGTGTTATGAGATACAAAGCGCTTAAAAACTTGACCGTTTGCACGGGAGAGGTGGCTCAGTGCGTCAGCTGATGATACTGCAGTGCCACTGAGCGGGGGTCCTACGTTTCCACTCCCGACCGTGGTAGGATTTTCGAAACTAGCTTGTCAGCTACGTCGAGTTCAGCGCTGTGTGAAGGAGAATTCTAGCGGCCAACCGTTCTGATCAGTAGTTTTCCGTGGTTTCTCCGATCAAAACCAGGTGAATGCCGGAGCAGTACCCTAACAAACGGGCCACGGACCGCGCGAGATCTTTCCTTCCTCTGCTCTGTCCTATCCTCACCCCTTACTCACAGTTAAGCCGGCGCCAGATCTCGCCATCCAGCGGGGGAAGATCACCGCCACCTCTGGAAGACAACAATACTGCACTTAAGGGACTAATACTCTCTGTAGTTGACGCGGCCGGAATCACTAACAACCAACCTTCCTTGACAGTTTGCGTTTTCGATTATCCATCATCAACTGGTGAAGTCTCATAAAATTCCGAGTCCGACATCTTGAGAGTTGGTGTAAGTTTTCTCAGATCGAATAATGAACACGATGAGGTTCGCGTCTTTGGTATCTTTGAAGTGATCGTGAACTATCAAAAATATATTATTGCTGAGAGAAATAAAGGTTAAGACTGCATTTTTTGTCGACGGTTTAAATTTGAATATTATCAACTGACTCGAATGCGATCTGCCTTGCTAGAATCGTGATTCTTCTTAATGAGATAAATCAAATAATGCAATTTCAATGGAAGTGAAAGATCTAATTTTCAAAATGTGTTTTATTCTATTTTTTTATTTTGTTTTATGCACTGTTTGTTTTCAGATTCATTATTCTTTACAAGAATTTTCAAAATGGTTAGAAGATTTTATTCATTCATTTGTTGGAAATAATTCTCAATACTTTTAAGAAAAGGAAATACAGTTGAAATCTACCAGCCAAAAAAGTGTATAATAGAAAAATATTTTTCAGTGCTTAAAACTTTTAACAATAAGCATTAACTTGCAATAAGCATTACTTGTTTGTTAATTACAAGTTGCTTATATCCTGTTATTTATTTAATTACTATAAGCTATTTCTTAATTAACGATTTCAGTTCTATACTGACCTTACATTTTATCTAATGAATTATTCAAAAACGTTTGTTATGTAAAATACAGTTAAATTTGTCTCTAAAATGAATGACATTTAAAATAAAACCTAAAACCAACTCTATGACCTCTTTTCCACGTCAACAGCTGCTGTTTGTATATACTGCCAGCGAGTGTTTTAAACACAGGTAAGGCATGCAGTGTTTCACTGTGCCAGTAAACAATATTTTGTAATACTCTAATTTTTTGTAATCATTCATCCTTACCGATAAATAAGAATTCTACAAATCATAATTACCGTTAAATATTTACCAGAGCTATGAACAAGATTTATAAAGGAAAATACTATGACGTTTCGAATGAATAGGTATGCTACAATAGCTTGCGAGACAATTCAAATAATGTCTCTGCTCTTTGTGAATATTATGAAGATATTATGAATAGATTTCCAATTCAACAGATACCTTCAAAATAGATCTGCTGAATAGAAAATCTATTCTGTTGATACGTGGAAGTTGCACACATATACATTTATTATTTCGTGAGTTGAATAGACTAGAATAATCCTCATTATCTTGCCACAATTGCATCTAGTGCTACCTGATGCCGATGGTTTTCCAACATTCTTATCCGGTTGTGTGATAGATTCTTAAAATAATCAGCTTTGCTAAGTCATAGAAAGCTTCAAAACCACCAATTTAAATTCACAAGTAAGACAGAAAAGTTAGGGAACACTATACTTTATTTGCACGCATTAAACAGTACAAAAATTAATACTGATTTGATTCACATTGATAAAACAATTTGTTGAAATAATTATCTCAGATACATCAGTAATTCAAAATTCACGAATGAAATTCGCGTGTTAAAGAAACCATTCTACAAAAGACTACTGCAACTCTTTGCTTTCAAGACACCATTCGCAGCGCTGCGTTAAGTGGAAGAATAATTGTTGTGAATAATAATTGGTGGAAGATGATTTGATGAAGTAGAAGAATAATTTGTGCCTGTGAACAAATCCATAATATCACGTGTGTCTTCACATTGCCTCAGCAGTGTCTGAACATACCTGCAAAATCGAGAAAGTCCTTAATTTCATTTACTTGTTTTGTTCGTGGAAGTATTATTGATCAATTCCCGTATCAAGAGCTTCTTGCTCTGAAACCTGCTGTAAAACATTACTATACACTCCGTCAATCTATGAAACATTAGTACGCAATGTCTCGAGCCTTTTGCATTTCGATTTGATTGAGCGATTTTTTTTTTTGCATTGGAATTTATTTTACCTCTGCCTCGTATACTCTTAAATTCATTGTGAGTGCCTTTTCAAGGGAACATTTTACACCCTCTTTCAGATTTTAAGCAAACGCCGAGAGAAATTATTATTATTATTATTATTATTATTATTATTATTATTATTATTATTATTATTATTATTATTATTATTATTTCCACATAGATGTCCTCTCGAAATTACATGATCATATTACACGGCAAGATACGAATGTGAAGTGTGCTAAACCACTAGAAATATTTGTCTACGCACTTCATTAATTAATCTTGCAATGAATATTTATTTTTAATCTATTCATTTTATGAATGGAAAAACGACGCTACAAGTTCAGCATACGTTGCAAGTACTTCGTTTGTTCTGCTCGCTGTTGAGGTCCAAGGAGATACAACGTTCGTCAGAAACAACGCACGAACTCTCGCGGAGAACGTTCGTTGCGACAGACGTCACTGCAGCGCCCAAGTGCGCCACGGCGCAAATGCATCCCCTGCTGCTACGACGGACGCACTTAAACGTCCGTCATTTGACGCTCGTGTGGCGCTAGCCTTATTTGTTAGACGGACCGTAAGAACTGCAGCCGATATTAAAGCCGACTTTGAAGTTGAAGTAGCACGTACTTTCACGCAAAATTACGTGAAAAGTACTCAATATTTTCGAACAATTGTACATGACCTTATTTCAAAATCTATCTTTAAGCAACAGATTTCATTAAGTAAAAGAACACTATTTTTAATATTTTTTAGTTCTAGTAAGACAGAAAAAATTTGAACTTTCGCAATTTTCGAAAAATTAGGGTTTTTATTGAACTTGAGACCTACACCATTCTTTTAAACGTTCTTCACACTATCCAACGAAAAACTGTAATAAAAAAAGACGGAGCCATCTTTTTGAAAACGTCCCAGGAGCTTCACGTATATTCCCCAAAATTAAAATATCGGTTTCAAATTCAAAGGACTGCGACACCTGCCAAATCGATTGGGGAATATCACTTTTGGAGAAAATCGACAGAACGGCTTCGCCGCTAGCGTTCTTTACTGACGGACGGACAGACATGTTTTACCGTCATTCGATTTTTCGGTATCAAGGACCCACAACACATGGATTCTGGCTATGGATAGAGGATTGCTTTTCTATTTTTAGCAACTGGATTGATCCATTTTTTCGTTAGCATGACCCTGTAATAAAAGTTTTTCTGCCGAAAATTCGCCATTTTTTCGCGCAGCATTCGATAACTTTCTCTCTACTCCGTTGCGAGAAAGTAAAATAGAAGATATGGCTTAAAATTGGCATTATTTTGATTCGCGACATGCGGGTACTTTCTAGTTACTTTTCAACAAATATGATTAATTCAAAGCTCAAAAAAATTGAGAGCTGACAATTTCCCGCAATTTTGCACGCTTCAATGGGATTTAGAAGAAATTGGGAATAAACTAAAGTACTTGACCGCCACATTTTAAAGATGCCTACGAATAGTTTACACACAACGAAATTCATGTGTGTTGTATCTTTATCGAAAAAGAATATCAGTTTTGTAGCAATCCCATCCTTTGAGTTGAAGTACCGTAGTAAACATGTTTACCATTATTCGTGTGGTACCGAAACCACGTAATACAATTTGGGGTTTGGATATTTTATTCATGAGAACCTACGCTCGAAGACTATTAGTACTCTAATAAAAAGTGAAGTTAGATTCTCTATACGGTATAGAAATCTTAACATAACGACTATTTGATAATTTGAGATAGACGTCGTAGCACTTGTAAGAATAATAATACATTCACTCGGGAAATAATTTCTTAAGTTATATTAGACCCCCGGAACTTCATGCACTAAAAAATGTAAAAAATATACATGCCACCATGCCCTTAAAATTGACAGTACATGCAATTAAAATAGCTATGCGCTTATAACTAAGCATATGCGTTAAACAAAAATATAGTTAGCTGCAGTTAACATTTATTTCAATGTAATTGTCTTCTTATACTGTAGTACAGAACGCGTGTAATAAAAATATGTATTATCAAACATTATATTAAACAGAATTATTATGCGAGAAAACCTAGAGCATTGTTACAAGATACCGAAACATTTAGCACAGTCCACTAAGTTATGTGCACAAATAAAATTATGACAAAGGCTTTATCTTCTGTAATTGCAGGTTCTGCATTCCTCTTGTATAATGAATTTAATACTTTTAAAATAAGTTAAAATAAAACAGCAGTTGTTTCGCCATGCCAATCTGTCGGCTATTCTCGCGAATGCTTTACAATTTCAGACGTTGACGGTGATGGAAATGACTGTCACGGCACTTTAATGAAAAATGCACTCCACAGAATACATTCAATTGCCAGGTCACGTACACAATCACTTACAATTTTAAAAAACTTATCTTAACGCTGTAATGCGAGTTTTTTTACGCTTATTCATTCTGCACAAAACGAATAAATTTCCAACGCTACAAGCACACGTGTTACGCGGTCCGCCATTTCATCCAAACTACTTCAACTACTTCTTCGCTTGATATGTATCATCGTTTACCCCTTTCATTTAAAGTAACGCGTATCATACACGTGACACAAATCATATAAAGTAAATTTATACGTATTTGAGACGCTTACATCTGATTTTGTACTGCATTTTACAATCATTTACTTGAATAGTACGGTACTATTTTATTACGCGTGTATTTAAGGGAGGAAGAATATGTATCGCGAACTACCTACCCACGTGGCAATGTTTATATCCACTTCGTTCTCTTGTTGGACAAATACTTCATATGGTAGTACCAGGTAGTACTTAAAATCAAACACGTGAAAACGGGATAAAATACTAAATACAGTTCCATAGACAAGACAAAAACAAATTCAAATACGTGAAATCTACTTAGGGACCATCCATATATTACGGAACGCAAATTTGGAGTATTTCAATACCCCTCTCCCCCTGTAACGCAACCGTAACGCGCGCTTGGACCCCTTTAAATAATTATGTAACTCTTGCGACAACACCCTCCCGCCTTAATAATAATAAAATTTATTGAGTCATATATTCAATTACAATCGTGTATGACGAGTCAAGATGATGCCTTGGGTGGAGAGAGCGAAGTTACATTACTGTTCAGGAGCAAACAAGGGTCCATCTCAGCATTTGCTCAAAGGACCAGGGAAACTGAACAAAACCTGATCGAGATGGGGTCATTGGCCTAGAAATACAATACTTGTTACAGTTAGATTAAGATATTATACAGTAGATAAATTATCGGCTAATAATTAACATTTCAAGATGATATTTTAATGCTATTACTTATAATAATCATTATATTAATAATAATCATTACATTAATAATAATTACATTAATAATAATATTGGAACAATACATATCAATTATGTTTGCAACTACATCAAATTTAACAATAGTAGTACATTCTGTATTTGAAACTTGAAATGGTGAGGAGGCAAGTTTTGACCAGTTTTTTCTTCTTCTCGTAAATGCAAGAAGTGGAAATAAATTATAGCACAGTAAAAACAATTTGTATTTATTTTACTTACGTTATATACTAAAATTAATGATAATTAAAGTAGAAATTACGAAATTACTCGTAGTTGTCGATGCCGATTGCACCTTTTTAAGTGAAGGAAGGGTGAGAAATGTTTGATCACAAGCCGCACACACGCCATCGGCGTGAGCCAGTCTGTAGACAGTATATTGAACCAATTTAAATGGATTCTAAAATATACTACAGATAAGTTTATTTCTACATATCATATTTTTTTTGTAATCTTGGAGATTCAATAAAAATTGTAGCAAAAAGGTTTTCACTTATTGTATCAATTTAGTCTAATAACTTTATGCCTTTAAAACGAATTAATTAGTTAACTTTTTAATGGTTTAGTACACGACTCAAAAAAAAAAAATCAACAAATGTTGGAAAATTAAAAAAAATAAAATGTCAATGTTACGTAACACACACACTTCCCTACCCCTATGTAACGCAGTTTAACGCTCTTAGACCCCCTCCCTCACTCTTTAGCGTTACGTTATTCACGGACAACCCCCCCATTCCTGTAACGAAATTATACTCTTTTCACATTTCCTCATAAATAATAACCCGTGAAACGTGTTTTGTACTTAATTCCTAATAACTCTCAATTATAATGTAATGTTAGGCAACCCCGAATGTTCATAAACATCGCGTGCGCAGATTCAACTAAACCTTATGAAGATTCTCCCCATCAATAATCCAACGTTACAATTAATTATTCTTTTACTTACTGTGTCGTCTTCTCCTCGATGATCAGGCAGGTAAACTAAAGCAACGATACAGACTTCTTCATCCTCCATTTCAATTTTGATTGCATTTTTTGGAAACTGAATAAATTCATAGTAATGCTATAAGTCTACAAGGCGAAAATGCGTAGCTTGAAGCATATAAAAACATCCTTTAAATAATTTCCCTTTCATTAACCTACTTTTTTTCCCACAATTTAGAACGCAAATGGCCTTCTGTCACAATGAACTTGCTTTCATATACTGATAGTAAGAATTCACGAGGCAAGTGGAGAAAAAGGCATTCGTCACAGGGAAGTTTCCCCACCACCCTTCATTACCGCACACCTGTCAGTCTGCCCACGTGGCTGACGAACGCCGAATTCTTGATCTTCGTCTCTCGCACGAGTACCACCAGGTCTTCTCTTGAATTCTATTTTTTAAATCTTAAATTTGTTGACACAACAACGCAAATTATCACGGAAGTTTGAAAACAATTCTCACAGAAAAAGAAACAATAATATCTTAGCAAATAGTATTGTCTTGATTTATTTTGACTTTTGAGGAGCAGTAGTTGGTATGCACAGATATTTCAGCGACTCTTTGAATGGTCCAAAAGTTTTGAACATGTAATTCCGCAAGTAAACGGGTATTTGCGAATGTATTTAATCGGTTTAATTGCAAGATTAACATCGTTGAAATGTTGAATATTAATTGCAGGCTCTCATTACTGACATTTCATAATGAGGACTTTTTTTATTATTATGGGCATGTTTCTACGTTGTTTTTATATAAATAAATTAACTTCTGTGCTATTGCTTTTGTCCTCCAACTAATTAAGGAAAAGTTACGAGGCTGTAGCAGTTAATTTTGTTTCCAAGTATGAAGGGAAAGTATCATTTTCTGGACTTTAAAGGTACATCCCAAAAAAATTACAAACTTTATGTACACTAGCAGCAAAAATGTTAATACAGTGAAGTCTAATGGAATTTTCCAAGGTTTTGTGTCCTCCATTAAATGTTTTAAGTGAAAATAAGTTTGCGTAATATATACTTGTATTCAATAAGTCTTCTCTTATTAGAGGTGGTTTGTAAACTTTTGTCTCTCAAAATTTGATTTTACTTCTGTGTATTTTGGATTTATTTCAAATATATCATGTTAACAGATTAACCTTGTATATTTAAGAATTAATTTGTTCATTTATATCTTTTTCTGTACCATGAGCAACTGCTTACTATGAAAACAAAATTATCTTGGAAGAGAATTCCATTAATAGCAGTGCATTTTATCTTCTAAAAACTTTCATTCTCACATGGGCACATGCAATAGTTGTTGAAAGAATAATCATGATATGGATCAATGAATCAGTACTTTTCTTGCAGAACATTGAATTTCTTTTCTCAAGAAATTACTGCATTGATTTCTCTGTTGAATGAGTTAATCTAGTGGAGCTGAGAAATAATCTGAGGTGATAGAATATGCCAAGAAAATCGGTGACACATTTCAATAAAAAAAATCAAGACAGGAAAGGGATGCTAATGAAAAATGTAAATGTTATTGTTTGCAAGTCTTTTTATTCAAGGCATGGCTAAAATCCAGGTGCATACTTTTGTCATATGACTTGCTACCAAATCAATCTTTCAATGTTTATCTCAAATTATGTCTGCAAATCAGCTCTGAGATGCTGCTGTTTCTAAAAATCAAAGAGGTCTACTTTGCCTAATTCTTAAATAGTCTGTTTTCACCTTATTGTCAGCAGCCAAAATTAATCTTGATCACAAAGATTCTCATAATTAATGTTCAACAATTATCACTCTTAATTCTGACACATCTGATCTCCTTCATTTAAAATGTTGAGATCATTGACAATAATCAATGAATCAAAATAACTACTCACCATATTTTGAACTTTTGAAAATAAAACTAAGGTTCAAAAAATGTTCAATGGAACTATAATTTTTTTGTGATTATTTACAATATCTAATCAGGTAAAAATGTCTAGAAATTTGGGTACTCAAGGGAAATTCACAATTTAACATATGCATTAATTACTACTATGACTTCTGAAAAGCTGTAAAATGCAGAGAAAGAAGTAACGTATTTGAACGAATGGAAGTAACGTGGTATTTTAAGACTATTATCTAACTTGCACTTGACAGAACAATTATCCAATACCAAAATACATTTTTAAAATTGCCTTCTTTCTAAATTGAGAGAATTGGGCCAAGTGTGCCCAAGAAACATTTCTTAATTTAAGATCAATAATATGTAAAAGCCATCTACAAAAATGAAATGCATTACACTGATTTCTTCTGGTGTATTTTCAAGATAATTTTTTCATTTTTAACTTGCTAAAATTTTACTTTCATATCTTCTAATGACATACTGTTTTCAATACATTCTTAGAAAGGTCTTTTACAGCACTTGGCATCATGAGAGAAAAAGAATCTATAAAAAAATGATACAAGAGTTGGGGGATTAAACCAGTGCTTTTCTTAAGGAGGGCAAATCCCATTTATTTTTACTATGTACACTTACTAACCTTAACCTTAATCTCATTCAAAAACAATATTGTCTTTTTGAGAATATAAGGATTCATGTAAATGAAGTTAGGTTTTAACACAAAGCAATCAATTTCTTAAAGAATTGCTTCTTTCTTAATTATGGTTGCTCTTAGTTTAACTTGGTCAATGTTTTCTGATACCTGAAAAATGTACCGTCATAGTGCAAAAAATCTTTTGTGTACAAAGATGGCACTTCGTTTTAATAACCATGAAGAGTACAGACGAAACCATTGATTCATAAAAGAAGCCTTTTTATCCAATGTAGAAAAAAATTGTTAATTTTGTGATCAAAATGATTGTTTCTTGCAAGATTTCAATTGATTGACCTATTGTACTTAAAAAAAAAAAAACAAAACAATCTTGGTTGTGACAAAAGTAATAATTTTAAGTACATAAAAGTAACTCTTTTATAATGGAAATGAAGATTATTCAATCTGCGAGCAATGCTGACCCAAGTGGCATAGATGGGCATGATCACTCTTAGGTTTTTGTACTTTTCCCAGTGAAAAAAACAGCACTGATTTACCTCCAAACTGTATCAGTAACACTCTAGATACCATTTAGGTGACTATTTCAGGAACCCTGTATTATCTAGAGTGATATGTCTAATTATACCCTTTGAGAGACACTTGTGGATTTTTTTTTCTTTCCGTTTTGTTTTTCAGGGCTTTATCAACATTCTACACAAAAATTGCTTTTGCCCTTAAAAATGAGAAGAGAAAGATCAAATGTATCAGAATTATAACATGCCATTTCTGTTGCATGGTGTATATAACCCAGTCAGAAAATACAGGCACATGTGCATGAATCAGAGGTAACTCGACCGGTTGACCCTCAATTACACTCAGAAAAATAAAACATTTAGGGTATAATACAGATATGTGCTAGGAAATCCAACATACACAATCAGTATTTACCAGCCTTATTTGATTTGCTTAATTACAGACACTATTCTTATGCAGAAACCAAGGTGACATGCACCTGTTTCAAGGATGGCTTTCACCAGTTCAATTATTGCATGCTAAACAACCTATCTCATTTTATCAATACTGATAATAAACACAAAATTTTGCGATTCAATATCAACACACAATATTGAGTATTTCTGTGTTTTACAAGTCAAAAATAGACTTAACCATATACATATATACAGCATATACATGACATTTAGAACTACATAACACATCCACACCATACTGTCATCATTTTTCCACATTTTCCTTTCTAACTAGCAAAATAAACATTACAAAATGACAAAATATGTGGCTGTGTAACCACCACGGGCTTCCAAATGTTCATTCATTCATGACAGCTAGGTCGCAACTAGGAACACAAGATACAAAGTAAGTACTACAGTAGACTCTTAGTTAATCAATATCTCCAACACGTCCAAAAATAAATACAGCATACTTAATATGAAATGGATATGGCAGATCAACACATTGAGATCATAATGATTCCCAAACTCACAATATAACCAATATCTAATGATTGAGAGAAACAAGTAATGACTTCTAAATTAAACTTTAAATATTTAGTGGCTAAGTCATGGCTTATTTTTAAATCACAATCTTTCCAAAATTGATACATAAATTACCTATTCAATATTGTTCAGAAATACATCCGCTTATGTACAACTAAAAATAATCATACATAAATGAATTAAACACAAAGCGCACATCAGCCATATCACTATTACCTACATTATAATTTCAAGTTCATGATTCTACTTAGAAGAAATTAGTAGATAAGATATTATTTGATCAAAGACATCATTTATATATGTTCTATATTATTTAATAAGCATTCATCTAAGGGCAGTTTTGAAGTTAAAGGGCTGCTTAAGAGAGAGAGAGGAAAAAAAAAAAAGAACATACCATCTGATAAAACATCTGTTCCCAAATTTTCTTCATTATAAATTAAATTTCTAATTTTATATGAAGAAAATAAAATATATTAAAATAGAATTCTATAAACAATACTTTACATTCATATCACAATACAATTACAATGATTAAAATGTGAATGAATTTACATTGTAGTGCAGATTTTTTTCTGGCAAAAGTAAAGAATTTAAAATGGATTTTTAATCATTAGCTGTTTTCAGAAAGGATCGTGCTGGATGTACAACTGATTTTAATCACACAGTCTGTTAATAACCTACCAGTACAAGACTTTATCTGTATTTCCCATCAATTTATAAAGCTGCATCACCTAGATTTATAACATTTTTAAATGCTGTGGCATTGCCCATTTTCTTCTTTCTACATTTTGATCTGCATAATTTATTAATAATGCTTACTAAGCACATGGTATATTTATCACATGCTCCCTACATCATTTGCAAGGAACTGGTTTCATGCACAGAGGAAACCTTCATTTTACTTTCCACACTGATAAAAAATTGTAGGTTCCTTCAATAAGGAATTCACGGCATTTAACTTAATTATACTCTAAATGAATAGCAGGAAACAGTTCTGAACTGATATAATTAATAAGTAGAATCTAACAACAGTACATTTATACCTCAATAAAAATTATACAAATATTGATTTCAATATTCTGAAACTTATAACATAAATAGAACAATCTGAATCATATAAAAGGAATGTATACAACTTCCAAATCAACACTGGGGAAACACAAAGGATTTACTAACATGAAAATAATAATAAAACATTTATATATTACAAGATACTGTATAATACACAGTAAGCTCAAATTTTCAGTTCACATTACACATTAAAATTCATTAACAGACATCAATGCACCACACATATATGTACAAACACATTTATCCCCAAGTGTTAAACAGAGATAGACCAACAAAAAATAGAATTGAGCTTAGCTAATTGGCTTTGTTAAGAAATGGCAGATGTCTTTAATATTCATAAATTAATTCAAAACAATAACAAGAATTTCAACAACATAGTAAAGAAAAGCTTAATATAATACTTTGTAAGAAAACCAATACATTTTCTTGTGTGGTCAAACACAAGTTAAACATCAGATGTTATTGATACTAATTTTAAAGAGCAAATTCGTGAGCAGACACATTTACACCCACATTGGGAAAGTTTTCTTCTTTTTTTGCTGCCATATTAGGTAAAATGCTGAAGAGATAATCAAAATAATAGTGAAATCAGAACTAAGGCATCACTGAGTGAACCAAAGCCTGTGGCTACTTTCACTATTACTGCTTTCAGATATGCATTTAGAACATGTCTTTCTAATTAAATTTGCACATTTTGCAAAGAAAAGAATACATGCTTAAACAGTACAAAAGTGAAATAATTAAGTCACTTCTGGCACTGTCATTCGTGACACTTTCTTGCCTCTACCCCTTAGATAGCACTACAAAGATGCTTGATTTGCTTTAGTTACTTTTCTGCACAGACTGCATATTTTCTTAACAATGACTTGAAAATGTTGACAACATTTTGACATCAATTTCTAAAATATTAACAGATCTGGGTAAGTACTGAAATAGTAATACAGCAGGAAAGGGACAGTCAATGAGACGTAATTTATAAAATAACATATAGATACTGCCTCATTCTTCCAGGAGACAAATGATCCTTGCTTGTTCAAGTTGAAAACATCTGCTGCTGACTCGCATCATTTTCAAAATCACTCCATGCATTGTTAAGTTCCATGAAAATCATTTTAGCAATCTTTTCATTTGGAGTACCCATTTGCTGAAATAGTTACAATCATCATTACTGAATAAATTCAAAAATGTTTTTGAATAGTCAATGAGAAAAAGCTATAATAAGATATAATTTATGAATAAATAAATCTAGAATATTTGCAATGAATACTTAGTTTTTATTTGTTGTATTTTGATTGGATTAATCACATTCCTTTTCTATTCTAAGTGATGGGCCTGGTTAAAATAGTAACATTTCTTAATAAATATAGAAGTCTGAACTTCGTTCTAATCCTTTTGTAGTTCTTAATGTCACTAAGCCAATAAGCAGTAAATAACAGTAATATTTCAAATTTGAAAACCAAGGCAATACTGAAGTCTATTACCAACTAATTATGACATTTGTGTTATCAGTTTTTATCACCCATGGGTAATAAAAAAAGGTTTTTATCTATTGTTATGTGCACCCCTGCTGGTGTTAGACATCAAACTTGCTGTATCTATCCAATCAAATAGTTTATACAGAAGTTCCCAGAATGCACTGCTTTGGAGAACTTGGGGCAATAACAAATCTAAATAGTGGCTGTTTTTTACTTGTCTCTCTTTGTCTAAATTTACACTAAATTGTTTACACTAACAATACCTCTCAAATTTTTATTTTTTCTGCAGTTGTAAAAGTTCTGGTTTTGTGTTACAAAATATTTTTTGACTTAGCTGGGATTAGATTATACAGGATGGGATATTTTAATCTATCGGGACAAATATCTTGAAAACTACACATTGGATAAAAATTGGTAAATTGGTATAAATTGGTAACAAAAGTTGTTTGTTTTGGCAGGGGACATCCAATGATACCAGACTCTAACCCCTACCCACACCCCCTGGGTGTCAGGGAGGGAGGAGAAAAATGTTTAAATAGGAATCCCCCATCTTTTATAATTCAAGATCAGTTTTGGGGGCATATGGGACTGCCAGCTTTACTTCCCCTCTGAGAAAAGGTGTATGAAGCATTTTTGCGCCTTAAAAATTTATGGTTTCAATTGGGTTTGAAACAGAGAACTTGGGTACAACAGTCTGGTAAGCTAATTGATACACCATCGTCACCACAAGTATTGGTATTGCAAAGAATTTGAATTGCTTTATTTTTTTTATATGGCACTTAAAAACCAGATTCATTTAATAAATCAGGACATGAAATTGCACTTTTAAAAAGTTTTAAGATAAATTTTATACTGTTAAAGATGTTCATATTGATGATCAAAGATGTTAAAGATGAAATATTTTGCATGTTGACAATTGAGTGTGGTAATGATTCAGATAGGGAACAGTGAGCTCACTGATGCTACAATTCTGAAAAACTGATGTACTGATGTACTATGTTGTACTGATTCCAAGTGTCTAATATTATATACAACATAATGAAAGGGAGTCCAAAACTAGAGGCAAATTACAGCAGAGATCTAAGAAGTAGAATGAACATCTCTTGAGAAACCTTACTAATAACTGAAGCTCATTTTGGTATCAAAGATCACACTCACCCACTGACTGATTGTTTTCAAATTGGTACTATTTATTACATACAAACTTGAAATTATTTTAGATCTCGTTAACTTAATAGACAGATACATATCTCTTGGATTAAATTTAATATCATCATCATCACACACTCTTGAAAGTAGATCTACGTTGCATTGTAAAACTATACAATTTGCTTGTGTTTCAAATGCTTTAAACATTTTCAAATATCCTGCAAAGAGCAACTAATACATTTTACTATCAAGATCACTGATAGACATTATGAAAAAGAGGAGACCAATGTGTGATGAGTGATCCTTTGAGGACACTTCAAGAAGTCTGTATAATATTGGAAATGTAATTTTTTCCCCCTCATACTGTTCACTGAGCATTTGTTGCAAGCACTGGGCAATCACTACTTCTGTGATTTTGCAGAAGGCAGAAACAGGTGTGGCAGCAGTGACTATGAAGCCTTGTCAGTGATAATACAAATGGCAGCAAAAGAAAAGTCAAATATTTTCTAGCCATAAAAACAGCAACAAATGTACTTCTACTTTATGAATTGTTTAAAGTTTGCAAGCCCAGTGTGGCATAAGAATAGGGGATATCTGCCTCTTGCGAAATGTATATATGCGAGTTTGCTTGAAAGCCTTACACACAAGCAATTTAAAAAAAAACATGTAACACCTTATCTAGTGAGACAAAAATTTACAATATTTGATGATGATGTCTGTAGTCATCACAACTCATTGTTTCAACTTGGACTGAGTAAGTCTACGCACTTGTATATGCCATTATTGATTGTTTTGAAGTACATAGCATCAAGATTTTAGGGGGGATTACTTGTAATGTTGTTTAGAATGCAAGAACAGCCTTATGCACGACTTATTAATTTGGATATTTGATCACTAAATACTTCTTGTATTGTTTGTTGTTAAAGTAAAAAAACAAACAAGCCTTTACCCAAAAAACATTTCCTGTGAATACAGTGTTGTGAGTTATTAAGGCTAAATAACCTTTTGTAAGTACAAAGAAAGTAGTTCCCTTAAAGCATGTCCAAACAGTGACCAACTAAAACATAGTCAGAGGAATGATCATTCAGAAGAGGTACTGCAATACCAATAAAGTTACCACATTCACAAAATAACACAATTTATGCAGTTTATTAAAGCTAGTGCTTGCTACCTGGTAAAGATGATTACCATTTCTAAGAATTCGGTAATTAAAAGGGGAATGTAGAGTTGGGTTGGATTAGTAAGAGAAATCTGAAAATATAATTCAAAAAGACCAGAGAAGGTGAAATTACTCACCTTATCTGGATGGACAGCTAGGCATGCTCTGCGATATGCTTTCTTCACATCTGCAGCTGATACAAGCTGGTGCATTTCGACCTTATTCCATTTTGCATCTTCCCACAGCACAGTATGCATAGAGACCAGTAAAGCTCGTATATTGTGAGTTTTTCCTTCAGTCCAGTCAAGAATCTGTAAAGAACAATGATAGTACAATGACAATGAACAAGATAGTTTTGACGTTGTTCACAAATATTTCATTACTACATCAATTGTAATTCCAGTACCTTTAATCTATCTGGATCCATTTCCTTTGCAATTTCTTCTTTCCTCATTTCATTGATAGTTCGAGGTCCTGCTTCCTTCTTTGAAGCAAAAGCATAACCTTGACTCCCCAATAAATCTCCAAAAACATCACCACTTTTAGGTTTAGTGCCTTTACCTACAAAATGAGCAAAATATCAAACGGAAGTAAGTACATTGTACATAACAGGGCCAATACCTCAGTGACTGTTACCTTGATCAGCTTGTTTATTTAATGAGTCAAAGTGAGAACGACTGTAGTCTGCCCGAGTAGATTCTGGGGATTTAACTTGGTGATGAGGTGTCCCCACTGGTGTGTAACCAGGTACTGGAGATGTGGCACCCTGAGGAATTCCACCCTAGAATAAAATTGAACGAAGGAAAATGATGAGATGCACAGTCATATTGAATTGGGAGAGTGCCTAAGACAGTCGCATACAAGCCTTACAAATATATTCATAGTATATCAAGTGGCTTTAAAAAAAAAATCATTTAAGCTCTTATGAAAACAAGAGTATGGATTTATCCTAAGAAACTCTTACAGAAATACTGCTTGAGGGTCTGTTTAACTCATGCTTGCAGAGCAAAGGCATTACAAAAGATACCTCAAATATTAGGTTTTCGAGCCAAAGGATAACAAGTTCTCAAAGATTCAGGTAATGATCAATAATGTTGCCAAGAAAAAATTTGTTTTCTTGAGAGAAAGAATTAATGGACTCATTTCTATGTTCACCTGATCTCAAGTGAAACTATTGTAATATAACATGGATACATGGGGCATTGAACCAGCATTTTCCAGGTAAATTGTAAACACTAGAGATACTCACATATTTTATGAAATTTTAAATGGAGATGACTCAGCCTAATCTTTCTTGTGATGAAGATATGTCGACAATAGTACAATGCTGCTCAAAAGATGTAAAAACTAGTTGGAATGCATGGCATACTTGAAACTTTTCCTCCTCTCACGTTATTACTCAACAATTACTAACATGGTTTTAATAAGCGCTAGAGAACTTTTTAAAGATGAAAAATTTAAAAAACATAATGTTCACGAATTAGCAAATGCAAGCCAATTTGTACTGAATTATAAAAAGACTAAATATTGCTACCAAGAAATGCAGTTCAGCTTCTGGGTCAATGACCCCCATTTCAATTACATTTTTGTCCAGTTTCCCAGAGCAAATGCTGAGATGGTCCCTTACTTTGCTTCTGAACATTAATGTAGCTTCACTACGCATAAGTTAGGTGGAGCATTCCTTTCGCCAGTTGTGGTAAGAGTAGAGCCAGAAGTGCGGATGCTGTTTTGTTAGCAATACAATAAAATCAAATCTGTAGTTTGTTTACCGATGCAAGTAAGTTTTTTATATTCCAATCAGTAATCATGCACACTCATTGCAGGCACACATGCTCACAGCTTGGCACTAGAAACCAAATTATTCACGAGCAGTTGATCGCCCCTGAGGAACAGGGCAACACTTCTTGCTAAAGGAGCCTTTACATGGAGCCACTAGGTGGCACCACCCAGAAGCAGCAGAGCCCTTCCTACACAGCCACTACCACTGCCACCACCACCGACTGCGGGAGGTGGTTTCATGAATGGACCCACTGTGGGTTCATGCAGACGACAACGCCAGGCAGAAGGCAAAGACAGGTTCAGCAGCATTTCTGTGGCACGTCTCAAATGGACACTGCCATTTAGACCTGCGTTTCGACAGTGGTGGCATGAATGTGCTTCCCCGCCTTTGGTTGTGAGAATCTGCTACAGAGCGCTAAATTCTTAAACATTTTTTTCAACTTACCTGTGAAGCCCAATTCGCTGGTCGGTGCTGAGGAGACGTTCCTGCAACCCCTCCACCGAAGTTGGTAGGACTACCAGCACGGGGTGTCCCACCCATTGGGGTGGTAGGTTTTGAACCTCCCCAAGAAGTTCCCCCTAGATTGGCTGCAGACACAAAAACATATTTATTCAACAATTAACTTTTCAACTTTCATTTCTTCAATAGGGGCATAATTACTTATAGCCCAGACACAAAGTACATTTTACCCACACGTACATAACGTCATAGAAAAAATATGATGTCATAAAAACTTTTTCTTTGGATAAGTTGCATGTACCAAAGCACTAGTTAAAACCCCAAGTTTTCGACCCTGTGCTAACTTTGGTAGAGCTGGAAAAACTGGAATTATTTCTGACTTTTTTCATGGTTTTCTCTAATCTGTAGAGAAACCATTGCTCTTCTTGAAAAAAAATTAAAGAGAAAGTTTGGAGTCCTTTTTGGAGATAAAATTGTTTAAACAACTTACAAGATTAACTCAAATTTCAAGAAAAGGATTTTCGTTATCAAAAAATTGTACACGACATCATTTAAAGATCTAATTTTGAATAAATGATTTCATTAACAAAAAAGAATGTCTTTTATAATGTAGCTGCTAAGAGAGGATTGAAAATTTAAAAATATCTTTTTTCAAAATTCAAAGGCTTTAACGCAACATTAGAACTAGGGACTTTTATAAGCATTCATTGTTTTTATAAAGCGCATTTAACTTTTATGCATTAATTTTATGCTCTATTCGAGCACATTTTAAAAATTGCAGGTGTTTCATGAAAAGTATTTAAAAAAAAAACACCACCCAACACCACACACACACCTCTAGAAATCCATTTCAAATGAAAGAAGCCACTTTGTCAGCTAAATTGATAAGGGACTATTTATATTTGAGAAAATCCAGAAAGGTTTGTTTACAGACAAACATAAAACATGTGCTGTATGACATGGTAGATGGTCTGACAAATATCGATTTACTGATGAAAGTACATATTAACAGACTGTCAAATAGACATATTCAGATAATGAAGGATGGATAAATAAAAGACATATGGACAGACAAAGCAAAGCCAGATTAACACATAGATGAACAGGCAGATTGACAGATGCTAACACACAGACACAACCTGACAGATGGACCAAGATGGATTGAAATACAGGCCGACAGACAAATAGAAAGACAAACTAACAGATGGGCTCGACCGGGCACAACAGATGGACTTGACTAGGGATGACAGACGGACGGGATGGATTGTATGACGAACTGACAGATGGATTGAATGACGGACCGACAGATGGATTGATGATGGATACATGATGGACGAACGGACTGGTAACAGAACGGATGGACTAGCGCAAGGCAGATAAAATGCAGTAAAATACGAATGCAATGAAGTGCAGATCCTCTGAAATTTAAATATTGCAGGAAATTTTGTTTTAATGAAATCTTGTCATTTCCTAAGAATATCTACTGCAGTATATCCATTTCACAATTTACATTACTCAACTTGAATATAGAAATTTCTTAGTGTGCAACAGAATTGCTCTGTCTTTCTCATAGTAATTAGTTACCTAATCTCTTTAGTCTGGACTAGCTTTGTGGTATTGCCCCACTCTCTTTCCAGCTGCTGCCTACCCGTGTCTAAAGATATTTTTACACAATTTCTCATTGGATCCTTAACAGTAGTCTGCAAAATAGAGATAGAGAGACGTACGATATCACAGCTCACAATTTGATCATTAAAACATTGTTTGCAATGCAAATTTAAAGTACACACTATTAAAGAATGTGAGTGAACTGTCGGAGAATCAAATGCCATGAACAAGAAAGAGTGGGACAGGAGAAAATTGTGATGACACAGAAGCGAACATTCTTAGGTGGTGTCAGATGAAAGACTAAGAACGCAAATTTGAACGTGCAAAAGTTTTAGAGGGACCTAAAATGTCTGAGGGCATCACAGTAAGGGAGGAGGACTAAAAAGAAAGAAACAATGATAAATGTGAAGATGAAGAGGGTAGTGACAAAAATTATGATTATGATAATTATAGATAACAACAAAAGAGGCATTAAGTTTTAACACACTCTTCAACAAGACAATTTGCAATTTTATTTTAACCAAATAGTAAGATGAGGTAAAAATTTTAAAAAATTCTCTCAGGGCGTCTCTAAAATTAGGGGGTTGTCTTTAATTCTCATTTAAAAGCGGTGTGTGTTTTTAAATTTGTAAACTGGGTATGCAAGGAAGAAAAATCGATAGAGAGGAAAATATATAATAAACACACACACACACACACACACACATAACATACAGTATTATTCCACCTGTAAAATATGAATCAGCAGATGGTACTTACCTAGATCACTGAAAGGGTCTCGAGATTTACTTTCCAAATTCGGTGTACTAGCATTGCGAGGAATTGATGGAGGAGTGAGGCCTGCTCCCATACCACCTGGCGGCACAGCAGGGGAGGCCCAGCCACCCATAAAGGCTGAGCCTGCTGGATGATGTAAGGGGGACGTAGTTGCAGTGGAAGCAGGAGTTGCAGGTGAAGTACTAGGAAACTGCTGGAAAAAAAAATTAAGCATTATACATGTCAAAAATTAGGTGGAAATCATCTCCATGGTTATATTATAAACATATTTAGAAACAAAAATGGATGATATTAAGTGTTTAAATGAACTGTTATACAGCAAGGTTACCAAGAAGTGCAATTCTCAAAGCTGTAACACCAAAAATAATAATTGCAATTTATTAAGAAAATATTTTTAAAGTAAATATTAGCAGTGATTCTCATACATGTACCAGTTCTATAAAATCATCTACTTAATACACTGAGCATATAATGAAAACATTCCCAGTTGTCCAAAGGAAGACGGGTAATAGTAATTGGGAAAACAATGTCATAAAAATAATTCCTCTTTCAACTTCACAATGCTAAGAATTTAGCATTGCACTGTATTTTTTTTCACTGTTATTTATTATACGGAAATATAAATTTCAAACCTGGGCATTGCCAGAAGAACCAAATGGGTCAAATAAAACATTTGGTTGTGGTTGAGCAGCCCGATCGCCAGCATTCTGTAGCAAGTCATCCAAGCCCCCAAATGACTGTGAGGTATTAGAGGGTGCTGAAGCCTCAAAACCTCCCAGGAGATCCACATTACTTGGGGCTTGAGATGGTTTTTGGCCACCAGAGATGTTGAGTAAATCTACATCAGAAGCCAGTTTGTCTCCTGAACCATCCATGTCTATGTTCAGTAAATCTGCTTCCTGAGGGAGATCTGGCTCTGGTTGTTTGGGGGGGTTTGCAGCAACTCCATTTTCAGCAGGGATACTTGGCTGAAAAAAGAACATTTTTTGTAAATACAACTGATAGTTTTAGGAAATACAGAGTTGCAGGAATTGAAATGTTTTCTTAAACAACTGTTTATAAGTTAACAGTTTGTTATTAAATGCTTATGAATATTCTTATTACATCAACAAATGGCATTTTATTAATACCATGATCTATGTAACATTGTGGAAGTCATTATTCAAATTAATTAATCACCCTGTTTAAGAAAAATAACTAAAAGAAAAGGAAATAACGAGAAATTACAAACTCCTTGTTTTATCTTTCTCCATATCAACTTTTCTCGCTCTGTCTACTGCTTTTGCAAGATGAAAACCAAAGCAATGTTTGTTCGTTATCTTTGCTGTTGTTTAAGAGGAATTCATCTTTGACCCCTTAAATTAAGTACAATCCAACATGGAAACTATTGTTATTAAATTAAATTTTAAAGAAGACTTTGCACCATTACTTTTATTTAATTTTACACAGTTTCTTGGATTTCTACCTTTAAATCTATCATCAGCTGATCTGTAATATACCCTACTTATTAAAATGATTACAACAATTATAATTGAACAACACTCAGTAGCATGAACTTTAAGAAAATGGAGATTCTATTTGAATCAACATTATAAAATCATAAACTCAAATCATTTTATTGCTGTTATTTAATATAATAAGTTGCCAAAAGCTTAGGTCAAAAGCTAGGCCAAAAGCTTTTTAACTAGACCTGTGGGATAGGATCTAACTACTGAATAAACTTACTAAAATAGTTATTACTGTGTAAAGGTATAATATATATACCTTTCCATCAATTGGTATCAGAGAGAAGCGTTTATGGACAAAATAATGAATTATTTTTCAGGACATCTTAAAGAGTACAAAATTAGTATTATATAACAATTATTAGAACAGTCAAATTATTTGATAGTACATTTCCTCATAATAACATTAAACTAGTGATGTGACATCACACATTATTTGTAACTTCTACAATTTTTGAAAATTTAGAGAATTCAATGAAAATAGCTCAGATTTTATACATTTTCATTAATCTATTCAAGAAAAGAAATATTAAAGAACTGTTTTTGAGATTCTTTTTTCTAAATCACCTTTAATTTAAGAAAAATTTATGCATCAACTATTTTATTTTTTCAATTTGTAGTTTTAAGAAGATACTGAAAACAGTTTAAACTTTTGCAATATTCAAAAATTCAGAAAGTTCAGTAAAAATGGGATATAAGTAATTTTTTAAATGTCTTTTCCTGGGTGGACAGAGGAAGATGGTCCGAAGTCTGTTTTGTAAGGGTACTGCTCTGGCATTAATCTCCTATTGATAAAAAAACTGAGAAAATTACTAATCAGATCTGCTAGCTGTAACAATTCTCCTCCACACAACAGCAGAATTTGTCCCAGCTATCTAGCTAACGTCAAAAATCCACTACCATTGGTATTTAAATGCTAGGACCTCCTGGTCAAAGTCGCTCCAGAGGCAGCGGCAATGCTAAACTCTATATAGCTCTATGCTAAATTCAGCCAATATCTAGCAAGAAGATTTATTCATTTTTCTGATATTAAGGTCCAACACTACAAGGATTTTACTTTCAAACTCGTTTTGTCTTAATTTTCTTTCAATTTTGTGTCTCACAATGTTGTAGAACTACAACTGTTACAATAATTTGGTATGTGCAGTATATTCTAGCTCACCAGAAGATAGATTAAAAGGTGAAAATATGAAATGAAGCATAAAGTAAAATAAAAATGGTCATTTAAACACTTCTTTAAAATCTTTCACATCTAATAACAATAATTTTAGTGATCCGATCATCCTGAGGAATCTAAGATGAACTTATTGAGTTTATAGACTATTATTTATTAAACAATAGTAGTAATAATAATATTAATGTTACTACCACCTAAGGGCGCCACATGAAATAAACTACATCAGAACCGTAAACTTGGACAGCGATGACACTATTCAGAACAAAGATCATGCCAATCTGAACATATGGCATAGTACTCATATGGCCACATCTGAGAGATAAGAACCTATCTGTACTAGAAAGAGTAAAAGCACTATATATATTAAAAGCACTATCAGAGTATCAAAAACCACCAGATCCAGTCGTTTACCTTCTCGCAAGGGAAACGTCATCATAGCGGACCTCAGCACATTTTTGTGTCTTCTCAACACACAAGCCTCAATTAAACTATTAGAGTCGCTGGAAAGAAAAAGGGAAGAAATACCCCTGGAGTTCTATAGGACAAGGGCCATCACAGAGCGGATGTGGACAGCAGCCAACGTCAAAATTAGGCACGAGCTAACAAGAAAGGCAGTACGTGTCTTTCACCATAGGATTTGTAACAACACAGCTTTTCAAGAACCAACAGAAACATGTGAATGTAAACTATGAGGACATATTTGTGAACACTACTTCATAGAACTCTGCAGTAAAAGGGAACTATCCATTAGAGACTACGCTAATCAAAAATGTAATGTGTGTGTGTGTGTGTTGTGCAGGGTATTCAATGTATTTTATATGGCTATTTGACTGCATTGAAGGTATTATTATTAAAAGTCACAACTGTGTAATAACTAGATAACAATGTAGATAACCTATGAGTGAGAAGGATTACTATAATCTACAAGCATCTGGAACATCTGCGTTTGATTCAGTGTCCATGTTGTTTAGTTTAATTGGTACGCAGGACCTACCAGCTTTCCAACGGAATCCAATAAGAACTGTGGGGACTTGAGAAAAACACATGGTGAAAGGATAAGAGTGCCAATGTCATTAGGTACGGCTTTGTGAAAACATTGCATGATAAAAACCAAAATTTATAGGTTAGTAGTGAATCTGGCAATGCTTTGCTATTTGCAATGTATTACACTTTACATGCTACTGGCCACGTGGTTGTTAATCATGTTTTACAATACACTCTGCAAAAATTTCAATAGGCAAAAGACTTTTTTGCAAGTGTGGTTTTCTCTCTCTCTCTGTCTCTACCGCTCTAATTCTCTCTTTCTCTGACTCTCTGTTTCTGTTTGTTTCTCACTCTGCGTCTCTGTCTTCCTGTCTCTGTTTGTACGATGAACAGTATGGCAGTATTAAGTATGATCCAACAAACAAACATTGTCTTGTATATATAAGATACAAAATATGCAGGAATAAAATATTATGGGGTAATTATCCCACTCCGATGGGAAAATGTAGGTTTTAGATGCAGAGGAAAGCAAACAGTCTAGGACTACACTCTTCAAAACTGAGAACTTTCTTTCTTCAGAATCTTATGTACTGCGAGAACTATCTGAATAAAACAATTCTATTTCACCAGTTTTGCTAAATTCTCTTTTAGTTTAACATTTTTCTCGCTTACACATTTTTTAGCTTTATTCCTGAGAAAAACATAAATGAAGTTTCCCCATCCATAAGTGTGCTTTGTTTCCCTTGAATAAAAGTATGTCATTTATTAAATAAAATGAGTGATTATGTTTACTAGAAGAAGTGAACAGATTCAAATATATCCGTTCCTCCCTCAAGTTACCTTTGACTCCTCTTGTGAATCATCGTCTTTGTATTCTTTAACACTGGGTGGAGGGCCTGGTGGCCTTTGTGGAGGAGGAGGACGAACACCACGCGGTCCAGGGACAGGAGGTGCTTTGCTAGGAGGATTGTTACCTGAAAATCAAGAAAATATTTTATATTACAAACAAGATACAACAGTGAACAATTAAGAGTTGCACAGCAATGCCATTTCGATATCTGGAGAAAACACAGGGCTGGGGTGGGAAAGGAGGTTCACAATGGACCCCAGATTGAATGCAATATAATTGAAGGAAAATGTTTTATTTTTAAGAACTAATGCTAAAGGAATTAAGCATATATTGTCTTCAGTTTTGGGAAGTTTGTATTAAACTATTATCAGTTTTTGAGGTACAGCAAGGACATATATATTTTGAACATTTTCTGTAAATGTTTTGAAGAACTAGTTCAACATTCACTGTGTTGCCCTCAGGGCACAACTGATCTCTACATCAACAGATACTAAAATATGATTTCATTTGTGTTTATGGGCAGGTCTAATTTTAAGAATGGAGTTTATACAAAGCGATTACACATGGCCTCAGTTTCCATTTATTTTGTAAATATCTGATACAGGTAGAAAAACAAAGCTATCATTTAGTTAAGAAATGTTCTAATAATAAAAGTCCTTGCCCAAAGAAAGATAGAGAAACTATGATAGACCTCATTCTTGATCCCCCTTCCCTAATTGGTAGGTGTCTTAAGAGCAATTTCAATTAACCTTTCCGCTTGGTTCAAGATTTTGAGACGACATGCACATTCACCTGTATTTGCAGGTATTCATATTTAGACATCAAAGGATTTTTCTCTTTGAAGATGGTTAATGTGTGGACATGGAGGGTTGCCACAGTGGCATACTGAGTTGGCCACTTCACACTGCAATAAAGCACTATTGCTTTCACCTATGCTCACTTGCTATCACATTCACCCTAAGCTCCCATTGAAAGGTTCAATATCCCTGAACATTCAACCGAATTAATGTTATGAGTATGTTACAAATGTTTATAACCCTGAACTGATGTAATGGAGTGCCAAATCAAAAATATAAAACTAAGTACTAATTACAAAACGTGTTTTAATAAAAAAACATCACACAGCTTTCCAGGTCTGTGTGCCACAAGGCTCCCATCTTGGTTCACTTCTGTTTATTGAAAGATGTTGAATTCTTACTTTCGGTGACGACTGCAAAAGTTTAAATCAATACGTAATATCAGACAACGCCGTAGTGCAATGAGTAATAAACGAGTTTGTTACATGGTGTACTCATAAAAGTCTTAATTTAAATCCATTATCTTCTCACAATTAAAATCACTAATTTACTGTCACTATACAATCAATTTAATAGCCTTACAATTTGTTAAAGTTATTCGTGATCTCCCTGACACTTTTGACTCCAAAATGTCATACTCGGATCATATAAATTACACACTCAACAAAGCCAATTAAATACGTGGATTTATTAGAAGAACTTATTTTGAACTCAACACTATTAATATTCTGAGAATTCTTGATGTTATGATTGTGAAACTGATACTGATGTTTTCATCTGTTGTCTGCTTCACAAGTTCTTGCGACTTGGTTTGGTTTGAGTGATCCATTTTTTAATCACAATTATCATGAATTAGCAGCTATTCTTTGTTTAGTATCACTAAAATCACCCACACTAAACTTATTCATTGGCTGACAGATAGCCCCATTTTGTTTTGAAACTATTAAATGTCAGTTCTTCAACAAGCATTTAGATGTAATGCTAAGTTTGCATTGCAAACATACTCACAAACCTATACTGATAACTGTCTGATCGGTAGAATGTGCAGAGTGCTAAACAACTGCCCCTGTCATATATTTAATATATGTCTGAATACCTAAGTTAATCACACTAAAGTTAAAACTTTGTTGTATAAGTCAATTCTTGTTATGGAGCGAAGTGGCTCAGTGCGTAGCGCGCTGAATTCGCAATCGGGAGGTCATGTTCGATCCCTGAGCTGGCCGAAAGTCATTTTTGGCAAAAACCACTGATTCATAAATCACGAGACAAGGTAATGGTAAAATACTTAGATTAATAAAGAGAAGCATACAAGAATCATATGGGTGGAATTTGATTATTATTCATACAATTCTTTTTTGTAATCGAAAAGTCTGGGAGCTATAAGATGTATTTCTCTGGGAGTATAAGAAGATTATGCCATATCTCAGGCAGGAATGAACATTTGCAAAATATATACAATGATCAGTATGAAGGATGACTGAATCTGAAAAAATTCTGAAAGTGTAATAAACTTAATTTTGTGTTCCATTAATTTAAATGGACATTCCATGTAAGGTTTGACTGAATTGAGAGACCTAAAAGTGTTACCTTAACATCAGTCAATGGCACACTTCATTTTCAATAGAGAACAGAATTGTCTATTTGAAATGGAAAACTGCATTGAAACTGTTTTGTTTTCATTTACTATTGATTTGTTATTATTACCGAACCAATTTGAAAATCTGATATTGCACAATTTACAATTTCTTTATTGCAATGAACATTTGTATCATCTGCAAAGAGAACTTCTGTTTTGAATCTTCAAGGGCATGTCGTTTAAATATAGTAGGAAGAGAATAGGGTCTAAAATCGATCCCTGCTGACCTCCATGTGCAATTGGCAAGGAATCAGAAAAGTGTGAACATAAAGTTCTATTACTCCAGTAGAGCATTTCTTCTCTCTGAGACGGTTGTTTACGGTATGAACATAACCAATCTAGAGCAATACCACGGATTTCATATGAAGTTAATTTTGAAAGTAAAACATTATGATCAATGACATCAAAAGCTTTTGGAAGATCTAAAAATATTCCAATTCAATGACATTTACTTACAAAAGGTGTCAATGCATTCTTCTTGCTCTATTCGTGTTGAAAATAGCACACTGAGTTGAGGGACAAAGTTGTTGCTTTTCATCCAAGACATGGGTTTAGTAGGCCTCTTCTCCTCATCCATAACAAATACACTCATTGCTACCAAAAATCGATCTTGGTAATGGTCTGGATTTCCCAACTCATCCAGGTCAGATCTGCAAAATGAAAAACCACACTCAAAAAGGTTCAAAAATAAAATAACAACGGCAACATCTCTCAGACAGCAATTTCCAAGTGCATGACACACGCACAAAATCTTGGATTTTATGATTAATTTTTTTAGGTATTATTTCCAGCAGAGGCACAAAGTCCATAAAGAACCAACACTTAATATATATATTATATCTTACTTCAGAATTATTATCTTACTAGGAATATTAATCTTCCGCTGGTTGTAGGAATGCACTGAACATAAGAGTCTGGGATTTTCACTTTCACCTTTCACAAAGATACTGCCTTTGCTCAGGTGAATCTATTCCTCGCTAATCTTTTTTCCTATCAGTTCTTTGAATTCTGAAAGCAACATGGCAACAAGACACCAGTCTTGTATTTATTTTCAAATTTCTCAGAAATTCAGCTTTATGCTTACTTCATCGAGTCTATTTGAAAACATTCAGCTTCGAACAAATAAAGGAACACATGTTGACCAAATGCAAGATTCCGAGCCTGCCACTTGTTATAAAAGGTTTCCTGTAATCTTGACACCAGCAGACATTTTCAAAGAGCAGCAAATCTACTTCCATCATGTCTGACTAAAGAAGTGCCTTGAACAAGCTTTTTTATGAATAAGGCTACAACAATGATTGGCAATGTTTGTCGAAGATATACTTGTAGGAATCTTTCAAACAAGAAAATTGTCTGCAATAACTGCAATGCTCCCAAGATGGATTTGTTTAAAAACATGATCAAGTGATGGCAAAACAAAATTTAGAGATACATTACCATGAATACGGAAAACTCTAAATACTCTGTCTAAAATTTTATACTGCAAAGTAATATGCTACACAAGTACAAATTAAATATAATATTTAGCATTGTTCAACATCTTTATTTATTTGTTATAAAATTTCGTTTCATGCAGATATTTTTAAAAATTCAATAGATGAAAATACAATATGGCTGAAAGATATTGTCTCTAACAACAATGATAGTAGAAAAAATAATTTTGAAAATTCAATGCTGTAACGAGTACAATGTGCAACAGGTAGTGATACTAACTAAAGCGTGATTGCAGGAAAGTTAAATGACCTTTTCACATTCATTATGATGTTATACTTACTTTGTATATCGCAATGTTGTATCATCATCCGAAATAAAGCCAGTATGAAATTGAAACTGCGCCATTTTGATGCCTGTAGGTCGACCTTGTGACATGACTCCGCCCAAGTTCTGTCGAGCATGTAGCAGCACCACTGTCACATCCCCAAGGACAGTCACATTGAGAGGGAGAGTAGCCTGAAATGAACCACGCTACCATTACATTACTGCTGGGCTGCTCTTGAGGCCAACCAAGATATTTCGTACATATCTAGAGGTACGTAATTCTTTAAGAACAATATTTAAATTTACGCCACTTTCTTCTCTCATATATATCTTTTATTTAAATTGAAGGGGAAACTGATGCAAAATTGTCTCAAAAGATACAAAATGCATACATGATCAAAATCATTTCAGTTGAATGTCAGCTCTACTCTAAATGGTTTAAAAAAATATAAATCCTTGATTCTTGTGTTGCAGTCATGCTCTCTGCAGACACATTCATAAGTTTTTCTCACTTGCATTTTCAAAAAATGAAAAAAGTCATGAGAAGCTACATACTATTTTAATAATCAAAATGATAAATATTTACCTTCCCTTCAGTGAAGTTGAAAAGTCTCATTCTTTCATATTCCTGCATTGTGGTCAGGACACGATCATCCCCCTGGTACACTTCAACATAAGGCCTACAACCATCTCTGTTATAAGATGAACCATACAAATTAGTAAAATTACATAAGTTAAAAACTGTCAATCATTACATCTTACAGATTAAATTAATTTGTTTTCTGAACATTTACCTGACTTTGGTGAAGAGAGGCACTGGTTGAAGAGTAATGGCAACAAGTGTCACAGGTTTAAAATGAGGAAAAACTGGAGGTTTCCTCAGTAGATAACTCATATACTGCAGATATCTAACAGGAGGAAATACATTTTGAAATTTATCCACATTAAAAATCATTCTTCCTAAAAATACACCTCAAATGTAGTTTCTTTGAGTTACGTAAATCACAGAAGATGGAATATTTTCCCACCGTTCTACTCGTGAAGCAGAATATTTGTCAAGTTTCTCAGTGAAGAATACAAAGGAGAAGAGCGAGAGAAATGAATTCCCTTTCTCTATTACTTTACCATTTACTAAATAATTTTATGGCACATCCATTCTTCTATAAAACTAGGGGTAGGGTAATAGAATGTAGGGTAATATATAATTATGTAGGGTAATAAAAGCCATTGCTTTTATGTGCTTATAATCTAATTTTAAAAGAATTAAAATAATTTTCTATTAATCAGCATGAGATTTTCTGGATCCAAAATAGTAATTATTGCATTTATCATTTCATGTATGGATGTAAAATAGTCATTAAAAATGTTAAATTAAATTGACTTTTATTCTTAGAATTGGTAGCAAATAGATGACATCTTGGGTGACTGAACTGAAAATCAGTATAATAGAAAAAAACATGAACATTTCTTGTTCTTAAATCAACAAAAGAGATGTTTCAGAATCTGTTGATACATTTGTTCACACCTAGTTTCTGAAGGATGTAGTCCAGGAGGCATACGTTTCACTGCAAACATTTGTGCAGCATCTTCAGGTCGTTGAAACATTCCAATATACATCAGGAAAGCACATACCAAAGTTGCTGAAACTGCTTTTCCATCCTAATAAACAATTAAAATAAATTTGTTAATCAAATTAAACATTTTATTATTTAAAACAAAAAATGTAAAAAATGTTCTTACAGTGCAATGTACAATGCACACGTTCTTGGGATCTTGCTGAAGGAACATGTACATATCTTCACAAAGAGAATACAAAGTATGCAGAGGGGGTGCGTGACGTACAAGCCCTCCAGCCGCACTGGTTAGCCAGCCACAATCAACAACATGACTACCTCCTAAACGTCCAGCAGTGTAAGATCTTCCAGATACATTGTAAATAGCATAACGCCCACCTGAAAAGAAACCACAGTTGCAACTCATACACTGTGTAAATACCCAAAATTAAATTCAAATGATCTTTCCTTCCGCTCTTTTCATCATATACCCAAGACCTACATAATTTTGAAATCTCAATTCACCTTTTGATTTGGGATACATCCATTGTATGTAATAGGAGATAATTAGAAATTAAATGAACTGGAGTTGAATTATATATTTCTTCAAATTCTGAATACTTCCATATTTTTGAATAACTTGAAATTCACTGACGAGCAGCATAATATTTTGGAGTACACACAAGCTTATTATTTATTTTGCTCTCTGTCTGCACCACTCAATGAAAAGTTTAAATGAATAAGAATTGATTCTTAGCATTCCAAATTTTATAACATCCTGAAATACACTCTTATTTGTAACGTAGCAGACAGATTTGAAAGGCTACTCTAAATACTTCTGAATGCCATCATTGAATAGGAACAACCACACTACAAATTCTCCGAAATGTTGGGTGTATTTCTATTGCCATTCATAAATTAAGAGTGGAAAAACATATGTTAATTACTAACTTAAACATAACAAATCAATGTATACAATGTAACAAATGTCAAGGGCAGATTGCTCCTGTAGCTAGAAACTTCTGGTAAAACTGCTTTGCTTGAAAGAAATGGTAGTAGGGACTTAACTAGGGGTGCAGGAAAATACATACTTTATCATATTACTGGCAATGATTATGTAATATTATTATATAGCACTTCTATACTGTAGCGGTACAGAATTATTAAAATAAATTAAATTCAGTAAAGTAGACTTAAGAATTTTTTTTTACTGAGGAAAAAACATATGGCGTCACGCGCGCAGCCCCCCTTCTAGTAACAGCCACGATCCCCTGGCCCATTTCGGATTTTTATGACACCCCACCCAACGGCCGGCCAAAGGGTTAATTGAAAACCGCCCAGACGCAGCCACATCTGGAATATTTTTGAAACGCCTGTCATCGTGATCGGGGAAACCCAAAACAATAATTCTGTAGCCGGGAGGCCCCTTCACAGATATGGCCTATTTTCGAGACGGAACAAAGGGACACTGTATTCCGACAGAAACAGAGAGTGGAAAATTCCTTTACTCCACCAGAGCTTATTGGCCGAATTTAGTGTACAACGCCATCACCTTTAGCCAATAGCGACGCGATCGTTGTAGAGAGCCAGAGCATATGAGGAGAAAGGGTGGGGGTAAAAGTTAACTTCATGCAATTTTCAGAAACAAAATTTCAGTCAGAGAGAAACTTCTTGGAACTTGGAAAATTGCAGTGGGCTAAGAGCAGTGGGCTGAGAACAGTCAGAGAGAAACTTCTCTAGGGGTGGGAGCCAGTCGCGGGGAGAGGCGAGTGCGCCTCTGAAGGCACTTGGTTAAATTTTACTTGGTTGAGAAACTTCTCTGGGGTGGGAGCCAGTCGCGGGAAGAGGCGAGTGCGCCTCTGAAGGATTTCGCAACTTTTGAATTTGTGTCTGAGAGGATTCTCATGCAATCGGAGGGAGACATTGTTGTGTACTCCGCACCTGCGATCGGGGGCGATATCCCCGGCTACCTACAAGCTCCGCCGAAGACGCCGCCAGACGGTCCCCCCTGCTGACGTCACCAGACGCCGCCAGACGCTGCCAGACGCCCCGCCCGAGAGGGTGCAAGCCATCCCGCATTCCAGAGAAGGTCGCGCCGGCCGCACACAAGCTTCGCCGCGCCCGTCCGGGCACATTGAACTTTTGACACGGAAGCTCTCAGGCAATGTAACTGGGGGCTATTAACCTCTTTGAATTTTTTGTCAACGCGGCGCCAAGGCACATCGAATGGTCATTTATTATTGTAATTCTAGTTATAAAATAATTTTATACTCTTCTCTAGTTGTAAGCTTTCCTGTTAATTTTAATCTTTATTTTTTCTTTTTTATTCAATCTCTTCTTTCTTTTATTTTATAAATGTAACTTCCCTGGTACAGCTTTGCCCAGGAATAAACGTAGTCTTTCACCAGTAATCAAATTGTTTATTTTGAATGTCCATGAGAATCTAATTAACAATTCCTTCCATCACCTAATTTTTAACCGAGTAAAGGGACAAGGACCGACTGAGCTACAACCGGGCCGCTAACCGCGCATTTTCCCATGCGCGGAGGTGTTACAATACTACTAACTCTTCACACACAACTCAAAAAATCTAGATAAAATATCTCATAATTATGCAAAAACTACTCATATTTTGACACCAGTGATGCCACAACAGCATGTATTTTCTTGTGTTATTTGTTATGTACATGCAAACGTTATTATATGAAACTTCAAAAGTGTTTCCAACCAGCAAAACCTTTTTTTCTCAGTACCGAGATTCGAACTCAAGTCCTTTGAGTCATCAATCATGCCTGTTATTATCCACGAACGTTTTCTTGAGCCCTCATTTCCCTAGATGAGGGAGGATTGGGGAAATCGCAAGACTATTATATTAAATCTGTACCTTATTTTTTTATGCAAAATAGATTTTATTATACAAGAGAGAACACTTCTGGTTACCAGATTTTTGTCAATAATGCTCACTGCTATCATTTATTCACAATTTAATAAATGTTAGTAAAGGAGTGGAGATCAGTATTCCGGGCTGAAGAAAACATACACACATAATATCCCTAGACTATAAGTATGATTTTTGCACTTGATGTTTGATCTTCACTTCGAAAACTTGATTCAAAATTGAAATGGATATTTTGGCTTTCACAGTTATTTTTTTCATGAATCCTCAACATTTTCAAAATATTCTAAAAATTGCTCTAATTTTTTTCTCTCTCAAGCACAAGACATTTGAAGAAATGGCGCAGATCACATTTTTGTTGAAGTCAAAATTTTCAAAAATTACAGAGTCAACATTTTTTCGGTGACTTCTTTTATTTTATTTTTATTTTATTTTATTTAGTACATACAGGCTAAAGCCCAAGATATAATAATAAATTTACATTCACAAAACAATTTGCTAAACACAATAAGTAATAAAATTTAACTACAATATTAAAGATAAGAGACTTTTTGGACAATAATGTCTGGTCTATAAAGTTTGATCTTTAATCAAGGTTATCTAAAATTAAAAAAAAATAAAAATCATAAAAAATCCCCAACTCTTCCTCTATTTGTTCCTGGAATAGAGCAAACTAAGGACTTAAAAATGGCGCAGGTTCCATTTTCGATGAACTCTCTATATTTTCGAAAATTGCCGATTTTACAGTAATTTTAATTTTGAATTTGCAAATTCGAATTTCCCGTCCTTGTTTTGCTAGAATCGCAATAAAATAGCACAACCACAACACGACACTCAAATTCTGAGTACCTTCTCATTGTTGGGCAATGTTTCCGGTGCATGGAACGCAGTTTTCGCGCTTACTGCGCTACGATTGGTTCGAGTTTTAAAAGATTCCGCTGAGATGTGTCAATACGGGCAGAAACTGCTGTATTATATTTTAATATACGAAAATTTCATTTAAAAGTAATTGATGCGAGAAAGTACGCGTTGTCGTAGCACCATTTACTTCTTAAACAAAATGTTCTACACTACAGAACCGGCAGCGTAGAAGCGAATCTGACAGTTCTCTTGCCACGTGCTGTGGTGGTACGTCATGTGACTTTTGCCGCTCATCTGAATCACTACGAGTCGCGGTGGCGATAAGGCCGTAACGCGTCTGGACAATTAACTCTTGTTGGGCATTGAGAGCTTTCCCTGGAGTAATCCTCCGTTACTATGGGGAGGTGATTATTAGGGGGCGTATTTTAATGAATTGTCATATTTTTCTTTACATTTTAGAACAATGCCTTTTAGTAAACGAAATGACCCATTTTTGGGCGTCATTTTAAAGCATTTTTCGTTGATTTTATCGATTGTTATATCGATTTAATAGTACTTGTTTCAAACAATATTTGCGAGGCGCAACAAATGTTCGTCACAGAATTCCTGAGTTGTCTCTTCGATTTCTTCGCTCATTTATTGTAATGTCAGCCGTTGAGAGTACTACGTAATCTAAGGTTCCTGTTTCTCTGCGACCTTTTTCAGTTCGGCCGATTTCGCTATGAATAAAGGCAGATATTTTCTTTCAAAGAACAGTCCAAATCCAAAGTTTGCAAGATGAGTTCACTTTAAAAAAAAAGGAAGAAGCCTCGATTACATCAGTAACACATCCAACAACTTGAGTTGTTCATCTGAAGTGGTTTGGATCAGTTTTTTACGTCAATTTCCTTTTTGTTTTTAGGGCACTTTTAAAGCATTTTAGGCAATGTCTTAGGTTATCAAAAGCCGCCTCCTACTAATTATTATCTTAGTCAAGTCTCGTAATGTCACAGCCAGTCAGTGCCTTTTATCCCTTCGGCCAGGATCTCGGAGCCGTTAGATCCCGCGGTTCCAAGACGTCACCCAACCAAGAATCCGCGAAGTCTCTAATTCGCTTAACCTCCGTAACTTCACGGAGCGTAGTAAATGAATTCGGCTAACGCCGCACGCACTGTACGTGTTCATTTTTTGCGATTTAATTGTAGGTGATCTGTGATGTAGGTGATGCATGTGTGTATAAAATAGTGTAGTAATGTATAGCAACATCGCATTGAACTGCCAGAGTTTCTAACACGCAGCCGGTACTACAGTAGTGCTATGTGCAACGGTACGTTGTCTATCATTAGTAAAGGGTGCAGTAAAACGGGTCGAGCACCTATTTTTATACTGTCCTTTGAAATAAAACATTACATAACATTTATACATATGAGAAGAAAATGTAAAGGAAAAAGTTGGGGCAGTATTTTTTAAATAATAGTTTAAAACCGGTATCATTTCACACAAATTACGCGAAAACAATTCATGTTTTCGGGAAATGGTATATGACCTTCCTGTTGTTTTTGAACAACAGATTTGCTTTTTTAAAATATCTGTCTTCAATGCTGTATTTCTAGGACGACGCCAAAAAATGGAGCTTTTGTCCTTTTCTAAAAATCAAGGATTTTAACGAAAGTGAGACGTGCTTCTTAAGCATCCTTTACGATATACGAGGGCAAAGTTTAATAAATAAAAAAATAAATAAAAAAGGAGCAATTTTTGAGAAAATGTTGAGGCTTTATGTAAAGTACTTCCCCAAATCAAAACAATCATTTCAAACTCAGAGGGTCTCGAATCCATTTAAATCGATCGGGAAATATCACTTTTGTGGAAAATCATCTGACCAGTTTACTCGCTGGTGTTGGTCGCAGACAGAAGGACGGATGTTTTGTGGTGAATAGACTTTTTAGACAGCCACTACTAAAAGCGGCTCTTCCAGGGCATGCCTAGCGTGCTAATTGTTAGCACTAGTGCTAAAACAGAGACGATGCTCAGTGTTCTGACAAATCTGTGAATCCAACAAAGAAAAAAAAAATGACAAAATACTGACAGAGTCTGACCGGAAGAACCATAATAACCAAAAGGGACGAAAGTGACAAAAAGTCACTAAGGTTGTCTAAAAAGATAATGCATAACACACGTGGTAAAAGTGATTTTATTTCATCTCCTTCCATTCCATCTCCTTCCGCAGCCCTGCGCCGCATATTGTTAAAAGCGGCGTACGAGGCTCGCATCGCCAGCTTTCCTACTCGCAAAATAAAGGGCACTTTTCCCACTTGTATAGTAAATAATTATTATTTGTTCGAAATATCTACTACGCAACTTCTAAATAAAATGGTTTAAACATATAGTTGTCTGGATCTTTCATGCTTGGGCGCAGGACGTAAACAAATAATCTATGATTAATTAAAATTAAACAATAGAAAGTATAAAAAATAACTAGCCACAACTATTCCTGTCGAACTTTCTTTCGGCTACAACCCACCCCAGAGAAAACGGTGTGTGAGAACCTAATCCGAACGCTTCTAGCAGTTGCCTTGCAATCTTTCTATGCATTATCAAACGGCTTATTAAACAAAATTTGTAGTACATTTGCCAGCTCCTATTCTACAACAAACCGTTCCATACTAATATCAGAATGTAATTTTGTTTTTGAAATTATTCTGCAAAATGCGATTTTTCCATTAGCACTATCGTGTACGTTATATATAACAAAATTATCCTATCCTCCGTGTTAGCAACGGTAACGATGAACCATTTCCTTCCGCCGCCCTGCGCCGCATATTGTTAAAAGCGGCGTACGAGCGATACAATCTCTAGCGCCCTGTGTCATTCATCTTCTTGGGGCCGTTTAAAGGGCACAACAGCAGATTGTGGGGTCAACCGACACGATGGCGCTAGGACACACAGTTCGCGCGACCACCGCTAGATGGCAGCGCCACAAAACGCAAAAACACACTTTTCTATTTTATTTTTAGAATCTACGGAATTAATACAAAACTATCATTACTTCCTCACCAGAATACCGAGACTCTCTTGCCTCGATTAGTGGATGGGAAGGGGTCTAACTATGAGTGATGGGCTGGCGCAGGTTACTAGAATAAAGTGGATACAGCGCAAGCAGCATGCGAGAAACTAAAAACTTCCTATTATCAATACCGTATTTTTGCACTGTTTATTTTTTGCAATTTTCTGCAAAACGTTTTCGCTTCATTCGCGAAAAATAAAACCAGGATCACTTTTTTACCGTCTGCTACATACGAGAAAAAATTAAAGAAAACTTGAAGCAGATTTTGTGAAAATAATTGTTAAAAAATTGCCAATAACTGACACAATATTACACGAAAACTTATGTTTTCGAAAACTTGTATATGACTATCGGAAGAGCGGTCATTAAACAACAGTTTTCATTACAGAAAAACCTATATCTTCAAAATTGTAGTTGTAGGAAGCGGATGACATTATTTCGAGCTTTTGCAGATTTCGAAAATTCAAAGATTTCAAAGAAAAAGAAAACTGCAACAATTTTTTAAAGTTTCCATTACGTTATCCAATGACAATGTTTAATTGAATATTTTTTGTATAAAAAAGAAAATGTTATTTAGGCTCTATGTCAAGTACCTCCAAAAATCAAAACATCCGTTTCAAACTCGGCGGATCTCAATAAAACAAGTATGTTGATATTGGAAGGGAAATATCATTTTCGGTGAAAATAGTTAAAACGGCATTGACTATAGATGGACATTTTGCCGCCATTTTTGATTTTTCGGAATCAAGGACCCACAAAATGTGGATATTTACTATTACACATCTTATTAAAGGAAGTAATTTACTGAACATAAGAACAAGATTTATCCATCTTTCACATTCTAGGAATGTGAGCTTTTCTATTAATAATTAGCAAGACTTTTCCTTTACTATGAAAATGTAGCAAAGCAACAAAATAAAAAGTGAATATGATAAATTAATTGAAGAACTAATTTAGAAGAACAGATCTTAAGAAAAAAAATCAACTTCGACATTCAAGTTGTAGGATGACTCTGATCAAAATTTAATCTTTTGAAATTTTAAAAAATTCATAATTTTAATGAAATTTAGTCTTGCATCATTTTTATAGGTGGACATTGCTCTAATCAAGAAAAATTGTCAAGATAAGATTTGGAATCATTTTTGCGAAAATGTTGAAAATTGTGTTGAGCCTTTGTGTTAAGTATTAAATCAAAATCAATTTTTCTATTTCCAATTGAAAGGACCACATCAGCCAGATTCATCGGGGAATTTGATGAAACTCCTTTTAACAGCTTAGCACTAGTGGTTTTGACAGACAAATGAAAAGACAGAGAAGAGAGGAGAGAAAAAAAAAAGAAAAAAAAAAAAAGAAAAAAGAAAAAAAAACACACCCTTTTCCTGCATTCTACAATTTTCACTACATTACATATAACAGAAATTAAAAAAATTAAAAAAAGATTTTTCAGTCAATAAGTAAACACAATCCACCACATGGGTAAGGACAACATAGGTGAACATTTTGAAATGTGGATGCATATTGATTACAGCTTGCAAGGGACATAAAAGAGAGTGGCAAATTTTCTTCCTGCTCTGGAGAACTCTAGGTAATCAGGATCTGGTCTGAGGGGTATTTTGCTTCCCTAATTCCACATATAATCATTTCAACTACTTTGAGGACTCAATGTATTTCCTAAATGAATAAAACTCAATTCTTTGAACTCCTTTCGCCACATACTAACTAACCCAGATGTTTCCAAATGGAAGTATTAAGAAATTAGAAGTACATTCAATAATGTATACCAAATGTATTTCTACATCTTTGATGAAATTAATCAGCTATTATTAATAAACCAATTTACGGAATTCTACATTAAATTAAAAACAAAAAAATAATATCACAAATCTTGTAGCATTTATGAATTTATGAGAACAATACTGAAAGAGAGTGCAAGAAGGAGCCATAGGGAGAGAACAAAAAAAAATAGAAAACAGAACATAGAACACAATGCCACTTCTTAATGAAAGGAGAAAAAGTGAAAGGGCTTGGCTCTATGTAGTTCTATGGCACATTGAATTCATTACTGAAAAATACATAGATTTAAGGTTTCAATTTGATATTCCTCATCACTGAGCAAAGAAGAAATATATCTGTAGCACAGTATCATGTTACACCAGAATTCTGATACTCCCAAAATGTAATAATCAATGTGGAAAATATGTCAGTAATATCTTCTTTTGTTGACAATGTGGCATAGGTTCATCTAGAGATGAGCCTTTCAATTTAAGACACAATGTATCAGATACACAACATCAAACTAATTATGGTAGCTGGGACATGCGTCACATTACAATCAATAATTAATGCTTTTAAAAAATAATTGGAAATAATCAGAGTTGGTGAGAAGAGCACATACCAGGATGTCGAGACTCTAGAAATGCACGCACATCATCTGCATGGTTACTACGGTAAGCAGACTCCAAACCCTCTGCAGGATAAGGCATTACTGCTAAACGTGATGTAACGTAACTAATGTCAAGATCAGATCTTGCAATGCTCCTGTGTAAAGAAAAGAACAATTAAATCTTTGCCAAATTTGTCAATTCACTTGAGTTCTTTAGAACTGATGATCTAGAGTTTAAGGAATTCATTATAAGTTACACCATTTACCAATATTTTAAGGTCATAAATTAATTAATATTTATTTAATAAATAAATTAACCATTTTATACAGAAAGAAAAACAAAATCCTTCTTCAATAAATAGGTAACAATTTAGGTTTCTTAATGTAATCCACACAATCAATAATGTAATTTCTAGGCGAGTAATAATCTGAAAAAGTAAACATCTTTATATTTTATGATTAAGGTAAGTTGAAGTTAAGATAAGGTTAAGATAAAGTAGAGGAATTTATCAATATGTATGTTTCTTTAATGATATTAGTTTATGACATACAACATCCTGGAGCGGTGGTATGTTTACATTGGACATTGGGTGACAGATTCACGTCTATGTGACCAGATAACATCATTAAAAAAATTTCTTCATATTCACATAACCTTTAATGATACTTACTGTTGTACAGTCTGCATTACTTTACTAGACGTGTCCTTTAAGTTCTTCAAGAAGCTACCAGCTCCTCCTCTCAGAGAGGAGAAAAGGCCACCACCTCCAGCCGCTTGAGCGGTGGGCGGTTGCTGCTGGTACGTGGGTGGCGGGCACGGCGGAGTTGCATGGGGCGGAGGGTGATGTACAGGAGGAGCAGGCCTCGCTGGCATTTCAGGGCGCTGGGGGGATGCAGGAGGTCTGCTAGGTCGTTGTGGAGGCTTCCTTCCTTCCGGGGAATCTGTTTGCTTTGGCGGGACACTGGCATCAGGAGCACTTGGTGTGTGCACTATAAGGCAAAAAATACACCATAAATATTCAATCAATGTTACATGAATAAGATAAATCATATTTATTTTATTTTGCATTGATATAAACACATGATTGAAGAGCTTACTGTCATGTGTGTCTAATTAATAGGTTTGTTGGAAAACAATAAAATAATAAAAATCAAATTTAGATAACTATTTTTGGGCATCATTTGGATTTCAGTGACCATAGGTGCTTATGAAATTTATTGGGTTATGCACGTTGATCCATTAAAAATTATATACTGAAAAATCATGGTTTTGGCACACACCTTCTTATGAAACTAAAAGATTTGAATATCATTCCTTCCTATATTAATATTACTTATAAACAATAATTCCAATGACTATATTTTGGGAAGCAAGTCTACAAATTGAGAACTACTTTTGCAAAAAATGTGTTTCCATAATCATAAACACTCCAGTTTTCTTATTTGCAGTGCAAGGATTTGTATGTTTTGTATTAAAAAATTAAAGCATTTAATTTACATTATGTTTCACAAAATTACATTACTAGAGTTCCAACAAGAATGAATTTTAAGGTCCTTCACTACAATTAGAAGTAGTTACACACACTATTATGAATAAATACCAACCAGGACTAGGATTAGAATTAATTGGCTTCCCTTCCAATTTCAAAGGTTCCTTTAGGCTATAACCGTGGGTTTCAGCCACTGCACCCAATCGATCCAACACATCAGAAATACTCAATCTTTGAACAGGATTCACTTGCAAACATCCACCTAAGGCAAAATAGCACTGTTCATAGAAAATTGAAATGACCAAAACTTCATCTCATTATCCTTTTTACTGCTGTGTACTTACGGATAATATCTTTAAAACAAGCATATTTACTATCAGCACTGGGGATACTATAATTGCCGTTAAGTATACGTAGTTTGGCACTGTCTTCAAATGGATGGCGCATGTAGCACAGCAAATAAAGAACGCATCCTAGAGCCCATACATCTGACGCATGAGTAATACTATAATTATTCCAAGTGTCTACCATTTCAGGAGCTCTATACATAGGAGTTGTGTATCGAGCCATCTAAAAAAAACACAATTCATGTTTCAAAAGTCTCATACCTAGTAATTTTAGTTACAGGAACTTCAAACAAATATCACTTACTTCTTCTTCAAGAAGAGATCTTTGATTTGCAGACCATGAAGGATCTGGATGGTAGGTCTGTAATGTTGCACTTCCAAAATCGCACAACTTTATACTTCCATCAACTCCAATTAAAAGGTTTTCAATCTGAGAAAAAAATAATTATCACAATATTTCAATTTCTAGATAATAAAGAAATTAAATTTCTTCATATTTTTCTACTTTAAAAAGTTTATAAATCAGATTACCATTTTTCTTCAATGCAAATTTCTTTATTCTTGGAATCATGAAATGAATATTCACCCAAATATTAACATCACACAATATATTTTTAATTGGAAACAAATTCAAGAGAATTTTAGAAAACAAACTGTTTCAATGAAGAGATAACAGAGCACCTAATATATTTAACTGTAGTGTAGATGCTTTCATTACAAAAACAATTTGGAACTGCAAACCTTTAAGTCCCGATGTATGATAGGGGGTTGCTGAGAATGCATATGATTAACTGCTCTACAGGTCTGCCAAAAAACACGACAAACAACATCTGGAGACAAGGCAGTTGTTCTTGCTTGTAGAACATCTACCAGACTACCACCTATAAAACCCAAAAAATCAGGTTAATGGTGAAAATGATAACAAAAAACAGGAGGGGTAATAACAGTAAAATACTCACCCATACATAATTCTGTCAATAAAAGAAATTCACCCATTCCGTGCCCTGTTTTTGTTTTATCAATAAAAGCAGCAGAAACAAATTCAATAATATTTGGGTGGCCAGACAATTTTTTCTAAATCAAGTTAAGGATACACAAATAATAATAATAATAATAAAAAAGCAGTTCTAATATAAGCAAAATATTGTAATAATTATGTATCACATAACTCAACTCGTGCAGCTCATCTGTTTGAAAGGATACAAGAATAGTGATTTCTTGCATTATATTTCTCTTGGCATCCTCATCAGCAGCCATCAGTCTCTGAATAATTAACAATGCATAAGAAATCATGTCAAGGAAGGAAACAAAATATTTGAAACATTTGGATTTCTAACCTTAAGTGCATACTCCTTCCCGGTACTGACATCTTGGGCAACAAACACAAAGGCAAATCCTCCTAATAAAAAGAAAATCACAATTGGAAATACTGACATCTCTCACTACCTACACAATCCATCAAAGTATTTTTCAACATAGTCAAGTTACAGCAATGACAAGTGGAAAAGTGCATATGTCCTGTATTACACTACAAATTACTTTCAGATTTTGGTCTACATTCTACACTAAGAGACGCTTAACCTTCATTACCTTCTGCAATAACTTTCTTCACACGTAATTTACTATTTCCTACTTCCACTACTTGTCCAACAAGTTCATTGTCTTGCCCACAACTATTACTATTACTGAAGTATCCCATCGCTGATTTGAAGAGATCAGACATTTTTACTGGCCGTTTTGTTCACAGAAATAACATTACAAATAATGCACTGACAGCAAGTTCACCCCCAGTAGTTGCAGCCCCCCATAACCACTCAAGCACGTCACAAAAGATCCCGAAAGGCCTCCTTGCTCTCTAGTTGCATACATGTCAGATTCCACTCAATTGCGGCTGAGAGCAGTTGCCTCTGGGTACCGCCAGGGGAGCTAGCGTTGTATTTACCTGCCGTTTCGTAGAGACACCTGTAGGAGAAATTTACAATCAAATAATGCTTACGCATGTCGCATGAACAATGCCGTACTACATCTACACTATTTGTACATACGGATGTAATACATATCTATATTAATAATGTATACATACTCGTAGACATGTATATTATATGTACTATTGACATCGTCTTCTAAAACTAATATTTCCTATATTTCTAATATTTCCCCACATATTTTCTAGTTTGTTTTTTTAATTTAAAAACTCATTTACCAATTTGTAGTTTAAAAACTGTACACACATCGACCTAATTCATATTACGCAGTCAGGTAATCTTTTCATTAATGCATTCACTTTTTATTATTATTTCCATGATCATTTTAATATTTCAGTATAAACATCCACAGATGACTCTGAATTAATGCGAGGAATTGATTCAGATATTAATTCCCAGTTTTACCTTTCAAATTACACAAACAATAAATTGTCATCTACAAATGTCAACATGTACTATACCATTCGCAGTCAACTTTTACTATTGTTCAAAAGTCAACAATTTTGTTTACAATTATTTTATCTTACAGTACACTCTGAGTAGGAAAAAGTTTTATTTTCTCCTATGTATAATATGGAGAACGTTATGTACAATGATAGAAAACAGTAACACGAAATTTTGGCGGATATATTCGTTTGGGAGGTTCCCGAAAGTAGTTGTGTTACAACACGCACTTCATGTTATTTTTAACATTTGAATTTTTGAAACTTTAGAGAGTTCAATGAAAATCAGACAGGCCCCATTTTTTAAGCGCTCTTTTCTCTCTTAAGAAAAAAAAAAGGAGCCGGTTTTAAGATTTTTTAAATAAATGGGATTAACTTCTGGCAGAAATTACGTGAAAATTTCCTATCTAATTTTCTAGAACAGATTTTCTGTAAGAAAAAATCTCTGCCATCAATTTACTTTTGCAATGTCAAGTTTTGAAATTTTCGAATATACATAGAGTTTGGCGAAAATGACAATTTTTATCCGTTACATTTGAGGAGAAAATTTAAAGAAACATTTTGGAGAAGTTGAAAAACAAAATTAAAAAATTGCCCATATTTGACGCAAAAATTACTCATATATTCAGAAAATTGAACATAATATTATTTTAAGATCTATGTTTGAACAATAAATTTATTTTTGAAAAAATCTCTATCTTCAATTTTGTAGTTGTAGGAAGACGCTGAAAGAAACGTGAACTTTTGCAATTTTCGAAAAATCAGATATTTCTGCGAACATCAGAACAGCACCATTTTTGAAGTGTCCTATACGCTATCCGATAACAAAGTTCAATAAAAAATTCGGAGCCATTTTTGAGAAAATTCACATCAAGATGCCCCCCCCCCCCTAAATATTCGTTTCAATCTCACAGAGACGTTCAGATATTCACAGTTCGTTCATATCGGTCTAGAAATATTAATTTTCAAGGAAGTAGTCTGAAATGCACCCGCATTGAACACCGACGGATAGACAATTTGCCGTCGATCGATTTTTTTTTGTTAGTGTCTTATGTTCACATCAACATCTTGGAGAAGTTGAAAAACAAAATTAAAAAATTGCCCATATTTGACGCAAAAATTACTCATATATTCAGAAAATTGAACATAATATTATTTTAAGATCTATGTTTGAACAATAAATTTATTTTTGAAAAAATCTCTATCTTCAATTTTGTAGTTGTAGGAAGACGCTGAAAGAAACGTGAACTTTTGCAATTTTCGAAAAATCAGATATTTCTGCGAACATCAGCGACCACTATAGAGCTTAACGTTATGTTTACTGTGATGTCATGATATGGTGATGATAGAGGGTGAAAGGACGAACACAAATAGAACCCTGCCCGAGGCGGGTCTCGAACCTGCGATCCTTCACTACGAGCTCGCTACGGCTCTACTGCCTTAACGATCTCTGCCATCCGGACGATAATCGATTTTTGATATCAAGGGTCCTCAAAATATGGATTTTCATTACGTAACATGTTAGAGGAAGTAAATCACTTCATATGGGAACAACATTTATCACGATTGCAATGCTTGATCTTCTTACAAATTAAGGCGAGAATGTAAAAGTTTTTTTTTCTCCCCCAAAAACGTCTGATCTCTCTCTCTCTCTTTCTCTCTTTCTCTCTCTTTCTCTCTCTTTCTCTTTCTCTCTCTCCCCTCTCTCCTCTCTTTCCTCTCTTCTATTTCCCCACTCTCTCTCTCCCCTCTCTCCCCCTCTCCCCCCTCACTCTCTCTGTGAATGACACGCCTAAACTACTCGCAGGATTGTTTCCTAAATGAGTATTTTCTGATTGATGTGACTCTTCTTGGCTTGATAATTTTAAACAGATCTTTCGAGTTTGGGGAAACTTAAAATGAAACTCCTAAAGCATTTTCAAAATGTTCATAACGGCAATTCCATTTTTTCTTTAAATTTCTTCTAGAATAAAGCAAAGTGCACTTATATAGACGCTAAGAATTGCATTTTCATTAAAACTTCAGTATTTTTGAAACTTACAAAAGCACTACCTCTTTTTGAAGCTCTCCTACGCCATCATTCAAAGACGTAAGAAATATACGATACAATAAATACAATAAATATTGAAATTGTGTTCTTAAAGCAATCGTTTCTTCAACATTGTGGCTTTACTTACGTAATTTATAAAGTGTAAACATTGTCATTTTTGTGTAATTTTTAATAAATTGTGTCAAAATTTCAAAAGTACCTAAACATTTTCTTAAAATCGGTCCCAAATTTTTCTTTAAACAATTGATCAGATAGAACACAATGCCCTAATTCATGGACCTTAAAGCTCTTACGTGTCCAAACTTACATTTGTAATTTTTTTATTCTCTTGTGCGTCGTTAATACATGCATTAAAGATAAATTTAATAATTTTATGCTCTTGTTGACACAAATGCTTAAAACCATCTCTTGTGAAGTTTCTCGAAGTCTAAAATGTTTTTGAGTGTAAATGGGTATATGCAGCTTCGCCCGTCTCCCCTGCACGCTCTAACCGTCCTGCCGTAGTCGTCCTACCCACATCTCCCGTACAGAGAATGCTGAAATGTAAAGAAAACTGAGTCCAGTCATTTTAATTATTTTATTATTTTATTTATTTTATGAAAATCAAAACATGACTGCTCTTCCAGAAATCGTCGAGTCACAAAGCACTCCATGGGACATTTCAAAGAAAAGGACAAGATCCAGATCAACAAACTCCCACAGCGGTCTTCTTCGTATTCTCTAGCATTTAATTTGCTCGAAACATCGTGAAACGCGTCCGCTACGAACTGGTTGTCAAGTTAAGGAAATTGATTTAACGACGTGAAAGCGGGAGCTAACAACCCTTAATGGACCTTGCACTCTCTCCATCAATCAAAGTCTGTCCTTACAGCTATCAATTATTATACAAGGTCTCTCCAGTATACTATCAATTATAAAACATGGTCTCTCTAATTCTGACGATGACTAAAACATGGTCAATCATGATAACTGGTTTATAAAATTATTATTATTATTATTATTATTATTATTATTATTATTATTATTATTATTATTATTATTATTATATTATTATTATTATTATATTATTATTATTATTATTATTATTATTATGGAAATAAACTCTATTATCTGCATGTAGACGTAAGTATTGCGAGTCGAGACCCAAACGCAAACTGATAGTCTCACTTTCTTGTGTTCAAGCTTGGCGTATATTTCTTACGTCTTGGAGTAGCGTAGACTAATGATATAATGACTGTCTCTGTAGCAGTAAGGTAGATGATATGTGACCATCTGGCAGTCGCCTACTACATTGCGTTTTTCTCAAAATAGTCACCTCATATTTCTGGTAAAGAAGAATTTCTGGTACGCTGAAATCGTAGATACCTTAATTCAAAAGTCAAATAAGGAATATAAGGTATCATTAATAATATTGAATAGACTTTCATGAGGATCTTAGAAGAAACACCTTTCTAACGGCAATGAAAAGAGCAAGATGAATGCCTTTTTGTGTGCGTTCGAGGTTTCTGGCTACTTCACGAGATCGTTTTGCAACAAATATGGCGGCGAGCGTTTGGACATCAAAATTTGTGTATTTTTCTGACACCACAGTTATAGAAAATCTGGGGAGAAGAGTCCTATCTCTTTGTGCATCTAAAACGTCTCTTTATTTTTTATTCTTTTCAACTCTCGATAATAAAAATGCTGAAATTTTACTTTTCAAAAACAAAAAATGCTGTCGAAATGAAAAATGCACTGAAATATTTATAAAAGATTTTGCAAAGTGCCGTTTCATTTTGGGCAGAGCAGTACCCCGTGCGACCGTAAGAAATCAATCAAGCACAGCCTTTAAAGCGTTAAAATAAATACAAATTTCTACCTTTCCTTTTGCAACATTGACAGATTAGTCCGCAAGTGACACTATATGATAAAAGAGCTCCAGGTTCCCTTGATATCTGGTGAGAGGTAAACGCGTATATTGACACATCGTTGCGTGAAGCTCAGTCGATATGGTACAGCGCAGGGTTGTCCAACTGGCGGCCCGCGATGACGTTTATTGTGGCCTGTGAAAGGTTCTTTGCCGAAAGTGAAAATTCCTTGCATTCATGTCGGGTGAGAACACTGTACGTCTAGCGCACGCCCCCTGCCGACTCATCAGCTCTCTTTAACGAAGAAATAGGTCGAGTTGACGTTAAAGAATTTTTTGAAATAAATTCATAAATTCAAATTCATCTCAATGTGTTTCCTTGTGTTGACATCAGCATAGTTCCGTTCGGGGGGGGGGGGACGGAACTATGCCACCCTTTCAGAGCAGCCGGGTAAATTCTGAGATCAACAGTACAGGAAAATCGCCCGAGTAATGTAAATATGGCGTCAATAATATAAAGATTGTGTTGATTTGAACAAAGATAGTTGTGGTCCTTGAGGCTTTGCAAGTCGAACACCTTGCTACAGTGAAATTGCTCACCGTCCGAATAAGCCTGGAGAGAATTAGAGTCGCGTCTATCACAAGCCTTCTGAGTAAAGAAAGGTACGGCTGCTTTATCATTTGGACTCGCTCAATTTGGTTTAGGCTCTCAGTTTTTATTAAACAAATCAATTTTTTCTTTTCTACAAAAGAAACATATCTGTAATTCTATTATAGATGATTTGATCGAATTTGTATTAATTTTTTGTTTGTTGTGAATTTATTTATTTATTTATTTACACGCAATTTGTGAAAGAATTAGGTATAATGAATGCGTGACCATGTAAAATGACTTTGATACCTTAATAATAGTGGAGATGAGACTATTCACTTTCAACAGATGTCTTCGAGTGCTCTACTCGTTTTAGTAAATTTCTGTATCCTAAAATCTGTGTTAGTGATATTCGTTTGAAATGATTTTACTGAGATTGTGGCAATTAAATGATGGCTGGGTTAGGCAGAAATAGGAGTTGGATATTTCCTCCAAAATAATTTAGACTCATGGATACTAATGACTATAATATTTTTATGCATGGGACTCCAAAATATCAAATGCGTAAGCTTTCTTGTAACCCGAAATTCCGATCCCTACTCCTCTATAAGCAGTAGTTGAATTACGAATAAAAGATTGCAAAAAGTGTAATTGACAAAATCTATTAACCATAAATTTTCGGATCCCTATAACAGAAAATATTTTGCATTGAAAAATCAGCTACAGATTTGATTTAAAAGCGTCGATGTACATCAAACCCCTACTCCTCGCGTAACCAGCAAAACGATGGCCGAAGGAAACGTGCGTGGGTGAGATGCGACCAGAGCCCATCACCTTTCTGCTCTCTGGGGTGCGTGTCTGTTATTTTTGGCCGTCAATAGGCGGCCTCCGGATCGGGAGCGGCGCGAACAATTTCGGTGCCAAGTGGCGCGGACCTATGAAAAATTGAGAGGTCAAAAAGACGGACGTGGTTGACGAACCTGCAACGTCCTGCGGGTTGAATGGCTCTTTTACCTACTTCTCCGTGCCTACGAATTTGTACGTTTTTGCTTCAACTCAGACTTCTTTCGAGGTACGTAACTTCTGCTGGGTTTTATTACAAGCTGACCACTTCAAGTTTCTCCTGTACTTATATTGGTATCACTGAGGTAAATTTCATTGTATTTTTACGCTTTTCCCAACCGTAATTCAAGTATTTGCAGTCTTATGATGAGCGACCTGTATACCGACCTATTCACCTCTTCTCGCACACGCACACACACGCACACACGCACACACGTGTCTTCCCTGACTTGAACGTCTTTCTTGCCTTCATTTTTGCGCGTTGTTTGATCCACGAAAAGGCGCTCTTTCCTCATTCTGATGGGCGCTGCTCGAGACGGATGGTGTCAGAATCCATGCTAACAACGTGTGTCGACGGAATCAGGTCGGTTTAACTTAGTGGCATATGCAGTTTGTGTCGCAAAACCCGCACATTTTTTGAAAACAAAATTGTTGCTAAAGACTTGTCAACTTTGATAATGTTGGCAATCTTTTGTCCAATGGCCAAATACTTTGGCAATGTTTATCGATTAATGGATTATATTTTGAATTTTGAAAATTCAATAGATTGGTGTTTTGATTATAATCGATAAACGTGTTATGTTGAAAATTTATTTTATAAACTATCAGTAAGTGGTAAGATTATGAAACGTTTTCTATATCCACAGAATTTGTTATAATATTTAATGTATTCAACGTCTTGTGATGTTTCTTTAACAACTTAATTTTTGCCCATTTAATTCTTTTGTTTGTATGACTCTGGAAAAGTATTATTTGGATAATCACTAAATGAATTAGGTTGGTATAGTTTTCCTTAATAACACAAAATATAGAAATTCTTGTGTATGCGACAGAGACTCTGCTTTTTGATAGGGTCCTGCGGATTCTTAACATAGCTCCGAAAGTAAAATTTGCTAGAGAGTTTGGAAATTGGACTGCTGTTGATTGGCGACGAGTAGCTTTCTCCAATGAGTCACGTTTTCCGCTTCATGGAGACGCAATTTCCGACGAGAAACGTCGGAGATCCAACATTCCACAATCGGTGCTAGAAGAAAACAAGGCTGTAAAGGAAGCGATATGGTCTGGGAAGTTTTCGTGTCATTCTCGAGAACCAGAATACTTGTCAGTGAGTTTGTTCCGTATGAAAGAGAACTGATGATATTTTAAACAGATGTTAAGAAAGTCACAAAAATATGTTAACAGTAAGTACATTAATAACTTTATATCCGTTATCTTTGTTTTCTTTATTGTTATTACCTTACAATTTTTGCTAATAAAATCAGAGTCACAGTAAACAAAGCTCAAATTCTCAAAAATATGGATAATATATCAGGAAAATATTAATTTTCTTTGCGAAGGTGACTAATAATAAAATTAAGTTTTCACGATACCTCATTCCTATGTACTACATGTACAATCTGCTGGCTGAAATTTTTTAACGTTAGGAACTTTAAATATGCTTTTTCCAAAAGTTCTTGATGGACTTGTTTACTGCTTGTGAATTCTCTCTAAACATCCTTATACAGTAATACATGTAAACGAAAAAACAAAAAAACGTTAAATCCCTTAAATCAAGGAAAATTGCGTTAACAGCACCGCCTCATAAAACTAAAACAATTAAAAATTGCAATAAAATGTATCTTTGCAAAAATATCTATTAAGTCTACTTACAATACATTTACATATAAATACGTTACAATGTATACATTTACATATAAATACGTAGACAATGTACATAATTGTCTACAAATTTTACATTAATGATCTTATTCATCACTTGCTTTGACTCATACATACGTAAAAGTTTATTGACAAGGAAAGCAGTTTTTATTTGATTTTTTTCAATTTATTTTATGATTTCTTTTACTGCATGCTTCCTCTTAGGCTGAGTTTTACATCATTAATTTTTTATTGCAGTGAGAATTGATATTAACCTTTGTAAACATGTAAAATCTTAATATCGTTTCATCTATACCATACAAAAAATTCGACAATTTTCATAACCACCGAACAAAATTCACCGAGGAAGCATCTCAAAAGGAAATGCCAACTTTGCTCATTTGTAATAAATTTGAAAATATTCCCTATTACTCCTCGTGGTTTTGATTTTCCTGTGTCAAGGCGGCTTACAAATAATGCTCTTTCCATTCACTTCCCTTTGGTCAGGGAGGAAGTTAGAGGAAAGATGCACTAAATGTCCCCCTCCGTGTTCAATCATTTTTTAATTTGGGCGGGGCGGGTGCGTGGGGGTGCGGGGAGTGGCGGGGAGTGGCGGGGAGTGGCGGGGAGTGGCGGCGAATGGCGGGGAGTGGCGGGGAGTGGCGGGGAGTGGCGGGGAGTGGCGGGGAGTGACGGGGAGAGACGGGGAGAGACGGGGAGTGACGGGGAGTGACGGGGGCGGTGGGGGCGGGGAGGGAAGCGGGGAGGGAAGCGGGGAGGGAAGCGGGGAGGGAAGCGGGGAGGGAAGCGGGGAGGGAAGCGGGGAGGGAAGCGGGACGGAAGCGGGGCGGGAGTGGGGCGGGGCGGAGGTGCGTCGTCTTCTCTGTGCGAGCACCTTCCGGAAGAAGCGCGGTGGCAATGGCGTTGGTCAGAATTGCTGACCATGGGAGGCAACATTCTGAAGGGTTATAAACACGGCTCGGATTCTGATGACCTGTAGCGTCGCAATCGTCAGCAATGCCAAGCACGGGCTAGCTGACCAACAGCCAACTCTTCTAAAGACAATAATTTCTTTCTTAACAACAATAAACTATTATCAACAATAAACTACATAAAAAGACTTACATCGAAAAATGGCAAAAATTGATAATGATCCAATAACAATACTTTTTATCACCTACATGTCTTGATAAACATTTGTTTACGACTTACCTACGTCTACAATGCATCAATCAAAAGATGATATGTCATCAGAATCCGTGCCCTGGTTTATAAATCTTGTTAAACTCTTTTTAATGAACTTTTCTCTTGACATTTTACAACCATATATCAAACAAGCTGCACTAACTGTATTGGAAATTGGGTAATTTGTTGCTATTCTTTTAGATTAAACGTTAAGTAACGTTTCACGCGTGTACTGATATTTCAGTACAATAGAGCTTTACGAATCAATAACAATAATGAATACTTACTGCCATGTAAACGAATAAAATGTTTATTAACAGAGGTGTCAGATCTCTAGAAGGATTATATGTACTGATGTTTCGGTACAACGCGATTATTAATACTGGATACTGGAATAATATATATATATATATATATATATATATATATATATATATATATATATATATATATAGAGAGAGAGAGAGAGAGAGAGAGAGAGAGAAAGAGAAAGAGAGAAAAAGAGACAAAAAGAGAGAGAAAGAAAGAGAGGAAGGAATGGGTCATAAAGTAAGTGGAACAAACACAATCGCCAAATGTGATTCTTGCTCCTCCAAAGTGGGTACTACAATTCCCAGGCGTTAGTTACGAAACTCGAAAACGGGCGGAAAGCTCGTCGCGAATTTCAATTTCCCGCCTTCCGAGAAACTCGCAAACTCTGGCCGCCGCAGCGGCTTCCGCGGTCCGGTCCAGGCGCGGCCCGGCGGTGTCGCCGGCCGCGGCCGCGCGCGCGGTCACAACCACGGGGCCCGCGAGGCGGCGGGGCGCGGGCGCGGGCGGCGGGGGCGGCGGGGGCGGCGCTCGGCCAGCGCCAAGAGCAGCAGCGCGGCGGCGAGGGCGGCGCCCAGGATGGCGAGCGGCGGCGCCACGCTGCGCAGCGCCACCGGGTGGAAGCGCGGCGCGCCGTCGGGCGGCGCCAGCTGCGGCCACTCCGCCGCGAACAGCCGCCGCAGCACGCCGCTGCGCCGCATCGCCTGCAGCCTGCCCACGCACACACACGACGCCTCGTAGTACGCGCTAATAGGGTCGTGGCCACGGGAGCCACTTCCCACATCGCGGTGATACCTTGACAACTAGACATGCCACTAGATGCAAAAAATACGGAAAGAACAACGACTGACGTTCTTAACATTGTTGTAATAATAATAATAATAATAATAATAATAATAATGCCGATCAGATAACCGAGATCGCTAAGGTACCGTAGTGATTTCCGACCAGAAGATCGCGTTCAGCCTTGGGCATGGGTGTATTTGTGTATGCTTGTATGTGTGTCGTCCTTTCGCCCCTCATTATCATCATCATTTCAGCTTCCATACCCCCAGGGCCAACAACCCCGGGGAATAAAAATCGGACTCAGCTAAATGCTGGTCCTAAATTAAAGTTGCATGCACCTGCCACCGCGATAATGATACTAAGCCACGGTAAATGCAGGATGCATGCATGCGTGGTCCTAGTCGGCGAAATGCGAGCACAATAATAATAATAATAATAATAATAATAATAATAATAACAATAATAATAACAATAATAATAACAATAATAATAACAATAATAATACCAATAATAATAATAATAATAATAATAATACCAACAACAATAAAAATCGAATCATGGCTCGAAAAAACAGAAAAATGCTAACACTGCATCATGTGACCTACCGTCGAGCTGATGTACATAGACTTTACGTATCACGTAAGGAACGACAAAGAGGCCTCAGACAAATTTAAGCCACTTCGCACAATGCAATAGTCGGAATGGGAAAGTATGTCAGTCATCAAGATAACCCTCTAATGAGGCAAGTCATGAAATCTGACCGAAGAATTGGAAAAAAGAACCATTGTTAGTATAGCAAGAAGCATTGCAAAGAAAACTATGCAAGACACGCAGAATAACACAGAGATTGAACTTCTGATGCTACTAAACCTGAAATGTGAGTTACATAAAATATTAAAGAAATCGTGGAGAGACAAACCACTCCATGGAAAATATCTAAAAAGAATGGACAAGGTGCAGATCAATAAATATCAATCATTTATGTGGGGTTAAAAGGGGCAGAATAAAGCTAGAATAGGAAACAGTTCTCATAGCTGCTCAGGATCAGGCATTGAAATCACGTTTCGATAAAGCGGTTCTCAAAACTTCCCCAGATGATAAATGCCGCTTCTGCCAGGAACAAGTAGAAACCATTGATAATAACGTCTCAGCTTGTCCAGTTCTAGCAAAGACCGAATACTTGAAAAGACACCACAGGGTGCGTAGTTACCTCGACTGGTAGATCTGCACCGCCCTCGAAGTTCCAAACTCATGCCCCAAGTGGTTCGAAGACTCACCAAAACCTGTAACATCTGTTGAACTCTAAACAATATTGTATGACCAACAAATTCAAACGGATCGCACGATAGCAGCAAACAAATAGGATATTGTTATTTGGAGAAAAAATCGTGACTACTTGTAAATGTCGCTGAGCCTTGCGCTCAGAACGTCGTAACCCAGGAGGCAGAGAAATGCCAAACACAAGAGTTTGGAGATCGAGATCAGCCTAATGTGGGGCGCAAAAGCGCAGGTCGTTCCGATAGTCATTGGAGCTCTGGAATTTGTTCCGCACAATTTGTGTAAGAACTTGGCTCGAATGGTAGTATCTAGAAGATATGTTCTACTGGCCAATTAAATGAATAAAGGACATAATAAAGCAAAATACTTTATTGAAAATTGAAGTTCAAGCCTTGAGAAGGTTATTTCAGTATAATAGCCAATCGTTCCGAGACATTCATCATAACATTTTAATATAGTTTGTATTCACGAATCAAACAACAATGCTGCTTTGATTACAGCCAAGTGCTAATTGTTACGGTGGCAGCATCTTAATCTCGGAATTTCTTACCAGAAGGGAATGCTTTTAGGTACAAAAATAGATGAACCTAAGACGCGGCAAGGCATGGACAATAGGAGAGGGAGAAAGTATTCCCACCCACAATCTGTAAATAGTGCATTGGTTGCAGCTGACGCATGGGTAGTTTATGAAATCAAAACCACGTCTCATGATTGCGTCATGAAAATCCAAAGGAGATAGAAAATACAATTTTCTCTATATATTGAATATCATATTCAGATTATTGTGGCCATATTCACAATACTCGGAATATTTTGCTTTCCATGTACGTAACTTAGGATCCTGTCTATTTTTCCATTTCCTGGCGGAACCCAAGTATAATGGGCAGTGGAAGGGGGCACAACGCTCAGTCCAACTAATGGGCCAGCTTGAGCCTCAGTTGTTTTGTCTGCAGCAGGCACTCTTCCTCCGCAGAAACACTTACTGAAAATGTTTCCATTGACAAACATTAGTCACATCCTAAACCGCTATAGGTTTAGTATTAAATATAAATTAAATTTACTGTAGGTTTAGTATTAAATATAAAGTCCTGTGTTCCGAGATCGTATCTTAAATTTGAGCAACTGAAGGAAGATGGAATACTTTCTTGCGTATTATTACTTACGGTTTAGGGATATGTTGCCAAAAAGATGTTTCGGATAGAACGTCCCCATAAGCAATAAAAATGAAGAACTGACTGGGTCTCTACGAAACATGGTGTTATCGCGACATCTGACAGTACAATTCGGTAGTTTTCGCAGCGTTAATTTGGTTTTGATGTTTGAGTGATTAATTAGAATGGGTGACAAACTCTTATATGTTCGTTGATTGACTGATTATTCCCAGATACTAGACACGTCAACTCATATGGCCATTAGTCCCGTTAGTGTAGCGCATGGTTTTGCTCGCGAGGTGGCGGTGGTCTTCCCTGAATTGAATTGAATTGGCCTTATTTTACGTGGCGAGACTCAGGCCATTAGGCCTGCTCTTCCGTCTGACCACGTAAATTTCGCTACGCTCCTTTCACCAACTAGCAGAGAAAGGAGGTATTTCTTGGGCGAGAAACAGGCGATTTTGAATTTAGCTCAGAGGCGTCATTTAGGCTTGAGGATCTTTTACATGCAAGCATATCTACTAACATGGGACAGCCGGCTTTACTTCCCCTCCGAAGGAAGGCGTACGCCCTCGCTGTATGGCGAGATCCAACGCCGACCTACCGCCGGCTAGCAGGGTTTTTCCCAACCAGGGATCTCCATCCAGCGGGGCAACACCTCAGCAGGAACAAGCTGTATACTCTCGACATATGTATTAGTTTAGTGCGGGTAAGAGTAAGGGAAGAGGATAGGACAAGGAAGAGGGAGGAATAATCGCGCGCGGTCCGTAGCCCGTTTGTTAGGGTACTGCTCCGGCATTCGCCTGGTGTTGATCGGAGAAACCTCGGAAAACTACCGATCAGAGCAGCCGGCCGCTCTCTCCCACGCAGCGGCTGAACTTGACCTAGCTAATGTCGAAAATACTTGCACCGTCGGGACTCGAACTCTACGACCTTCCGATAAGAGGAACTGCAAACTCATCTGTTGATATAGGTGTTGTGGTGTGTTATCGTTGGCATTTTTCATGAAATAATTATAGACGTTGTCATTGCCAACAATAGACAAAAAAATTTGTAAAAAGATTTGTAAATTATTTGTAACCTTTATCATAATCGTGTTGTAATATTTTTGTTTTTTCTCCTTGTATCAGACAACTGATGATGATGGCTAAGCCATCGAAAGCTGCTATTATATTAAATCCTATTGTTGGCAATGACAACGTCTATAATTATTTCATCTGTTGATGCCCAGAGCAACCTCAGTCGGTTTTCCACGTTTGTGTACGACGTCGGCGCAACACGTGCCCAGGCAATCGCACGCTTCGGAACACGAGATTTGCGGAGGAAGATGGATTTTTTTTATCCCTAGTCGCAGCACGCGCTAGTCATAGACAATTGTCATTAAAAACCAGAAACAGACGCGGAATTGTTAATGCACTTTCAGATTCAACTAAAGCAACAATTTGTTAGTAAAATAAACCAAAAATACAAATTGATTGCAAAGGACTTTGCCATGATTAAATAAGTACAAATAAACGAATGATATAATAAAAAACGACAGAGGACGACTTCTAATAAGGCGAAGCTCGAAGAGACTCGACCGAGATCTCTACTCCCGAGGCAGAGGAATGAAAGACCCGTACAGGACGGTTACTCCAGGAGGTAAGCAGAGCTCTCTACGAGTGATTTGCGGAAACACAGTGGTCTTATCTTTGATACATACGATTCGTGTTTCCGCGAAAAGGAGCAAACCAGACTCAAAACCGACTATTAGTTTCGGATATACACGAGAAACAAAACTGAACCTAAATTCTGAAATTGGTGAAAAAAACGGAAAAAAGAAAATTTCGTAGCACCACTCTGAAATCACGTATGTGAAAACAACTCTCTACGAGAAATTTAATGGAGCAAACCGAACTTATATCCGACTATTAGTTTCGAAAAAAAAAGTGAAACAAAATTGAACCTGAATTCAGAAATTGGTGGAAAAAAGGAAAAAAAAGTAAATTTCGTAGCTCCTCTCTAAAATCACGTATGTGAGTACAACTCTCTACGAGAAATTCAATGGAGTAAGCCGGACTTAAATCCGACTATTAGTTTCGGAAATACACGTGAAAAAAATTGAACCTAAATTCACATAAAAATGGTGAAAAAAAATGGAAAAAAATAAATTGCGTAGCTTCTTTTTGACATCACGTATGTGAGTACAACTCTCTACGAGAAATTCAATGGAGCAAACAAGACTTCAATTCGACTATTAGTTTCGGAAATACACGTGAAACAAAATTGTACCTAAATTATGATAAAAATGGTGAAAAAACGGAAAAAAGTAAATTTCGTAGCTTCTCTCTGAAATCACGTATGTGAGTACAATTCTCTACGACAAATTCAATAAAGCAAACCGGACATCAATCCGACTATTAATTTCGGAAATACACGTGAAACAAAACTGAACCTAAAAATAAAGTAAAAAATGATGAAAAAAAACGGAAAAAAGTACATTTCGTAGTCTTTCTCTGAAAGCACGAATGTGAGTACAACTGTCTACGAGAAATTCAATGGTGCAAACCAGACTTCAATTCGACTATTAGTTTCGGAAATACACGTGAAACAAAATTGAACCTAAATTCAGATAAAAATGGTGAAGAAAACGGAAAAACATAAATTTCGTAGTTTTTCTCTGAAATCTCGTATGTGAGTACAACTCTCTACGAGAAATATAATTGAGCAAACCGGACTTCAATCCGACTATTAGTTTCGGAAATACACGTGAAACAAAATTGAACCCAAATTCAGATGAAAATAGTGAAAAAAGTTGATAAAAGTAAATTTCGTACCTTTTCTCTGAAATCACGTATGTGAGTACAACTATCTACGAGAAATTCAATGGAGCAAACCAGACTTATATCCAACTATTAGTTTCGGAAATACACGTGAAAAAAAATTGAACCTTAACTCAGAAATTGGCGAAAAAAAAGTAAATATCGTAGCTTCTCTCTAAAATCACGTATGTGAGTACAACTCTCTACAAGAAATTTAATGGAGCAAACCGGACTTCAATCCGACTAATAGTTTCGGAAGTACACGTGAAACAAAATTGAACCTAAATTCAGATAAAAAGGGTGAAAAAACGGAAAAAATTAAATGTAGTAGCTTCTCTTTGAAATCACGAATGTGAGTACAACTCTCTACGAGAAATTCAATGCAGCAAACCAGAATTGAATCCGACTATTTGCTTCGGAATAACACGTGAAACAAAATTGAACCAAAATTACGATAAAAACGGTGAAAAAAAGGAAAAAAGTAAATTTCGTAGCTTCTCTCTGAACTCCCTTTTCTGAGTACAACTCTCTACGAGAAATTCAATGGAGCAAACCAGACTTCAATCCGACTATTAGTTTCGGAAATACACGTGAAACAATATTGAACCTAAATTCAGATAATACTGGTGAAAAAATGGATAAAAGTTAATTTCGTAGCATCTCTCTAAAATCACGTATGTGAGTACACCTATCTACGAGAAGTTTAATGAAGCAAACCAGACTTATATCCGACTATTAGTTTCGGAAATACACGTGAAACAAAATTGAACCTTAACTCAGAAATTGGCGAAAAAAAACAACGATAAAAGTAAATATCGTAGCTTCTCTCTGAAAGCACGTATGTGAGTACAACTCTCTACGAGAAAATCAATGGACCAAACAGGACTTCAATCCGACAAATAGTTTGAGAAATACACGTGAAACAAAATTGAACCTATATTCAGATAAAAATGGCGAAAAAATGGATGAAAGTAAATTTCGTTGTTTCTTTCTGAAATCACGTTTGTGAGTACAACTATCTACGAGAAATTCAATGGAGCAAACCAGACTTCAATCCGACTATTAGTTTCGGAAATACACGTGAAACACAATTGAACCTTAACTCAGAAATTGGCGAAAAAAAAAACGATAAAAGTAAATATCGTAGCTTCTCTCTGAAATCACGTATGTGAGTACAAATCTCTACGAGAAATTCAATGCAGCAAACCAGAATTTAATCTGACTATTTGCTTCGGAAATACACGTGAAACAAAATTGTACCTAAATTATGATAAAAATGGTGAAAAAACGGAAAAAAGTAAATTTCGTAGCTTCTCTCTGAAATCACGTATGTGAGTACAATTCTCTACGACAAATTCAATAAAGCAAACCGGACATCAATCCAACTATTAGTTTCGGAAATACACGTGAAACAAAATTGAACCTAAAAATAAAGTAAAAAATGGTGAAAAAAAACGGAAAAAAGTACATTTCGTAGTCTTTCTCTGAAAGCACGAATGTGAGTACAACTGTCTACGAGAAATTCAATGGTGCAAACCAGACTTCAATTCGACTATTAGTTTCCGAAATACACGTGAAACAAAATTGAACCTAAATTCAGAAAAAAATGGTGAAGAAAACGGAAAAACATAAATTTCGTAGTTTTTCTCTGAAATCTCGTATGTGAGTACAACTCTCTACGAGAAATATAATTGAGCAAACCGGACTTCAATCCGACTATTAGTTTCGGAAATACACGTGAAACAAAATTTAATCATAAATTCAGAAATTGGCGAAAAAAACGGAAAAAAGTAAATTTCGAAGCTTCTCTCTGAAATCACGTATGTGATTCTCATCATAACCTAAATTCAGATATTTAGTAAAATTTTTGGAAGGAGCAAACTAGACCTTAATCCGTCTCTTACTATGGGAATTCCACTTTAAAAATACGAAATTTGGTGAAAGACATAATATAAAACAACTGCACATGGGTTGTTTGGCTGTACTACAAAATACAAAGGTAAACTACTATGAAGTGTTGTACTATAAAGATTTTGTTGTTCTTATCTTATCATGTTACCTACCATTGTCCAGTATGAAATGCTAACTACGGTTATCTTGTAATGATTTGAACTCTGAAATGCATTATGTAATTCATGTTGCAATATAATATGTGTCTATTTGTTTCTAACTTATAACAAACATCTTGATAAAACATAAATGTATGTTTAATTCAAATAATAATATTTATGAATTTAAAATATTATTTAAAAGTTTTGCGTTTTATTTTACATTGTCGGAATGTATAAATTAATTAGTATCGCTTGAGAGAAAATGGATTTTATTGTTTCGTGTCACGTTAATAACATAATTATCTTCGCAATGAGCGAGTTACCTCATCATGATCAATTAATATCCACCTCAAAATCAAGACTGATCCATTGCTCCAGTCCCTATATGACCGAAACTGCAATTTTCTAGGACACCACACCCATTTAACTGGCGAAGGACATAAACTGATATCTGTTCTGTTCAGGAGGTCTTAGGGGTAGAGACCCGACGGTAGCAGGATTTTGACACTTCATACATACCTAGGTAAAATTCAGGTGTCGTCTAGAGGAGAATTCTAGCAACCGGCTGTTCAGATCGGTAGTTTTCCATGGTATTTCTGATCAATTCCAGGCGAATGCCGGAACTCCTTAAAATGGGCCATGGACTGTGCGCGACTCACCTTCCTTTTCCTTCTTCTATCCTCACACCTTACTTACACTTACATGCACTACATTACCACGCATGTCAGGAGACCAACCAACAGTATGGAGCTTGTCCTCTTTGGGGCGGTGGCCCGCTTGTGGGAGATACCTGGTTGGGGAAAATCCACAGCCCGACGAGAAGACCGGTGCTGAATCTCCCCATCATGCGGGGAAGAACATTGACACTTCTCGTAATAAAACATGAGCTACATTTACGGGAATAATGACCTTACCACCTCAAACCCCCGGGAGTACGAAATAATCAAGAAAAAACTCTTCCGGCACTTGCGTTCCCCAGTTAAGCGAAAACGATATCTGATTATAGCGAGAATTGTCGGAAAATCAATTTTGTCGAGGATTTACGAAGGATTTTTATATGCCGCAAATGCATCATGGACTTCGGGGGTTTTCCACCGTTTAAATGTTCACACTCCTCAACGGGGATTGTTTACGAACTCTGAGAGTTGAGTGTCAGTCACTAACCACTCACCCAACTATACTTCGGTTTTTATAGCAAGGGGCGCCAGAGCCTTTCTCCACGATGGAATTTCTCATGGCATTTTGCGTCTTTCTCGGCTGGATGCCACTAGACACATCGCACTGCTTGTTATGGTCGCGATCATGCGACATCTAGCGGCACGACCGAGAAGTACGCGAAATGCCGTGAGATGTTCCACCGTGAAGACAGACTCTGACGCGCCATAACACCCCAAGTATAGGGACCTTCATAAGTGGTTTAAGTGTGTTCAGATCGCAGCGTATTGTAGGTAGGTCGGCAGCCTGCAATGCAAACGCGTCTATTGGGTTGCCTATTCTGACGTCACCTCTCGGCGCCACGATTAGAACGAGAATTGCATTTTTTGAAGGAAGACGGCAGTTCATTAATCGGTTCTTTAAAAAATGTTAAAGCATGTTGCCACAATTTCGTGTGCGAAACATTGCGAAGCGTGTGCGAAACATCTGTAACGCTTCGGAATTATCCGTCGTCCTGACGACGTCTTTGTTTAGTATTTACAAACAATAGTGTTACGACACTGACTGGAATACATATACTTTTGTATAACTAAGGTATTTCTAGTTATCTGATGTTTAATTCATATTCCTTTCATTGATGCATTACGTTTTGCTCACGGCGTGTTAAACAATTGTCCTGTTAAAAACTCGTCTCTTTGTCGTCCACGCTACGCTCGGACGAGAAACTCGACTCATGCGTGAATCACATCTTCCACGCCCTTGTTACGTAAACTACCATTTCATAATTTTAGATAATTTTGACCCTAAATGAATAATACTAACAACACTGCATTTTTGGGGAAGAACTGCAATGTACTCGTTTTAATTGTAGAGGGATGTAATGTGAACCCTGTATGGAGTTGGAATCGTTGCATCTGGCAGAAACAAGGCCGTGGGCGTTATTTGGCGAGTTCGGTCAATGACTCTACTCATTCATCTTTTTTGACGCAGAGTTTAGTTTATGCTAGTATTCGTATCAAGGAACCACGAGCGACTTTATTTTGTATTTACGTTCATTCGTGTATTAACATTCAATCATGATATGCTATTAAACATCAATCTTCAAATGATGAATTATTACGGTAACTTAACGGTTTCATCAAATACAGTCTAATGTAAAACATTCATTGAAAAATTACGCAAAACATTGCATTGCAAAATAAACATACGTTAATTTTTGTTGACAAAGCTAAGTATTACAACGCTAAGATACTTTTCATCGATCCAAGTAAAAGTTTGAATTTAATTTGATAACGGCGGTCATGTATTTTGGCTAGCGCTTATTCACTCATTTCCGTAAAGCCTTATTTTACGTAGCGTAGCTCTAGCCGTCCGCCCTGTTCTTCCACCTGACCACGCAAATTTCGCTACACTCCCTCCGCCATCTAGTAGAGGAAGAAGCTATCATTCGGGCGACGAAACAGGCGATTTGAATTTGACTTGCACGCTTCTTTTAGACTCGTGTGTCTTTTACACTAAGTAAATATACAACGTGGGGCAACCGCTTCCCTTACTCTCCGACGACGTTCGAAGGAGAACTTTAGCGCCCACGCTTCCCTTCTCTTGGACCAGATGCCAATAGTTGTGGACTTTGTGGTGGGCAAAGCAGGTTCACCCGCATCCTCTGCCTCTCATTATACCATTTCTCTATCATCTTCACCATCATTTACATATTAGATCATCGTTTATGAACCTACATTGCCTTTAGTAGCTGATAAGTCTCTAAACCTCAATCAATAAAATATTATTTTAACAAACTAGCTTGATTGTGAAACTGAAACATAGCGTCCGTTTCTAAAAGATATCGAAATTGTCAAAACGTGATTGATAAATGATTGAACAGGACTTGTGAATGGCAGAGAACTTCGGTGTTCGGGGGGAATATAGAGCAAATTTCAAAACAGGCAATATGCGATCGATTTAATTGCTGAAATTTGACGAGTCGCGCACTATCGATCTTCGTCAGAATGCACCCTATGACGTGCTTCTCATGAACACTCAGAAGGCAATGTTATATTTGGAAACATCGTGAGGGACGGTCATGAAGTGCACTGAAATAAGTAAACAATGCATCCAAAAAGAGTTAATTTACACCACACTTAACTACTGGAGATCCGGCAGAGGATTTGCTGATTTGCTTGAAAAATGTTTTCGTACTTTCGGACTGCCAAGATCATGCACATGACTCTGGCCGTGGAAGCCTACGACTTCAAATTTAAAAAAGGTGGTAAAATAGCGGTCTGGCGAGCTGCATCCTGACTCCAACGCCGTAACAAGCATCGAAATAGGATATTATGAATCATAAATTATCCCAGCTTACTTGGTACTTGAAAGGGTAAAATGTGTTTCAATGACATCGACAATAAAAACAGTTATCAGTTTTCAGAATAAACATTCTTTTATGAAGATGTTATTTGCATTATGGATTTATATCCTTTGCTTTATTTACATTTTATGGTTTGTAAATATTAAAGAAATTTGTTGAAAGGAGTACATACAAGATAAATGGCTATCGTTGTTGCAAATTTGAAAGTAATGTAGGTAAATATGTGTTGGTTTTTCAGAATTAGACAAAAATCAGCATTGAAAAAGCAAACATATTTGCCGGAAATTTTTCAACGGTCTTTCACCCCTTTTCCAGTAACGAATAATCAAATGATATTCTATAATATTTCAACAGTCCAATGCAAATGTCTTTACAAATAAAAACGCAGTCAACCCTACCAAATAAGTACAGCCTTTCCAAGAACCCTGAACTAAACTATCAAAATTGTATTTCTGTAACGAATGTTGGATCATTAAACAACTGTCTGAAATATAGTTTGTTGTTTTGTTTTGGCAGGTCTATTATGTGATGACTTCATTGCCAGATTCACATAAGAAATTTGCATATGAAACTGATCGTAAATGACGTTGACAGGTTAAGCCTGTCATTATAAAAAAACAGCCGGAAAATAAAGTATAGTGAAACAGTCTTGTGTTACAAAATGAGGTTTCTATAACGATACTTTATGTAATAATTTGGAAAGATAAGAAAACTTGTTATATCGCTCGACGGAAGTGAAAATATTTGTATAACGCGTTTTGGAAAGCATATTTTGCTTAGAAAGTGTAAAGAAGTAATGCAAACGTTTTTAAACGAAGGTCATATTAGATTTAATACAACAACGACGAAATGAGAAATATTGAAAATCGTGTAACATAAATGATTTTACATTACTTAGTTTCCAACAATCTTAAGAAATGTCTCAAGTGTATACTGTCGTGGACCTACAAAGATACGCAGAATGTTTATATTTTCACCCGGAAGTGGACAAACTGATGGAACAGAAGAACTTGCATTTAACATTTTAGTGAGGGAGTGTGGTTCGTGGGGTAGAGATCAGATCTAATGAATGAGAGGGATTAAACTTAAACTCGAATTTTAATGGTAGTCGCTGTAAATATTTTATTAGTTGTCTGAATCTTTTTGCTTGACTACTTTACAATTTGATTTTTTAGAATTTTCATGGAAGGCCTTTTAATTGTCTCATCTCTTCATTTAGTTAATATGATAATATCATTACAGCGGCCTTACTGATGTAATTCGTGGCTAAGTGCACGCCATTCACCGTTTTCAATGTCTGTGTCTATAGAGAAAATAAAATTTGCGAAGACATCCTATAAGAAACATATAATCAGGTTTTTGAATTTCTTAATGCTATATGTTGATTTCACCGAGTTCGCTAAACCGTGGTACATCCTGATCAGTTTGTATTCATGATTTAAAATCTTATTCTGAAACCGTGCTTAGCTGCTAAGTCTCTGGTTAAGTCAGAGGGAGAGGCGGGCGTAGAGCAGTGGTTGGTCCGCACAGAAGTTGGTGGAGCATATACAGCTAAGGTCTACGTGTTTTGCTTCTTCTTAGAGAAAACTAGTGGTGACTCAGAATGACACAGACTTTCCCGTACTAGTTTTCTATTTCCTTTGGTCTCGGCTAGCTATACTAACTTGCCACATACTCATGCAAGCTGTCATCTATCGCTGCCAAAGGTACATTTATTTTATTTTCATAATTTATCGGTTTTCTAGTAGTAGAACGGAAATATTATTTTAAGAATATTAAAGCACAGTAAAACTTTGTTCTAAGTGATAATTTTCTTTGAAACATTTGGAGCCGTTTCTAAGAAAATGGCATTTGAGCGCTACTGTAAATTTGAAATTCAAAGCTCTTTTTTACCGAACATTTTTGAGTTTTTGAAAACCATCATTAAAAGCCATTGGAAGCACATTAACTCACAAATACAATTGTGTTTACAAATTCTTGGAAATGTGTATGTTAGCGTTGTGAGAAATCTTTGAAAAAAATACATTTGTGTAATTTTTGAAAACAAAAGAATACAGCAAAAATTATTTTATGTTATCTTAAACAGAGCAATTAGCACTATCCGTAGAAAAAAATTGAAGAAAAAACTTGGAGCCGTTTTTTGAGAAAATGGCATTTAAGCGTTTTTGAAAATGTGGAATTTTGAGCTAGTTTTTACAGAAAACTTTTGAGTTTTCGAGAAACTTTATCTGACATTATTTAAAGCACATGTACTCATAAATATAATAATATGAAGAAATTTCCGCAAATATGAATACTAATGACGTGAGAGACAAGTTAAGAAAATTACATTTTTGTAATTTTTTATAAAAAATAGATAAATATGCCGCTTATGTCACCTTATTTAGCAATATCCCATTTGTCAAAAGTTTAAAGAAGAAATTGATGCCGTTTTTGAGAAAATGTTGTTTTTGTAATTGTATTAAATTGTACATTTTGCACGCAATATTGCGCAAAAACTACTAAAAGTTTCAAAAAATGTACATGATCATCATCATCAAAAATGTTCCCACAGGTCCGATTTCAATCAAACCACTCTTTTAACGCTCCCATTACTAATAAGAACAATAAGACATAAGTTCAGTTTACCTGAACATTGTGAAAATTTCAGCAACATCGGTCAAGTCGTTTTTGAATCTATGTGCGACACACATACGACATTCCCATTTATTTATATATAGGTATAGATTTATATTATCATATACTTTGCAGTTGGCACCTCCTCAATTAATAATCATTAGGTATTACCACAATATCTCTGCTGCCAGCACAGAATTATGTATTGGTTGTCCCCCCTTTCGGTCTCTCTTCTTTCTCCTCCTGTTTTTCCCTCTTCATTTTCATTTATGTTTCCTTTCTCTTATTTTTCCTTCTCTTCCACTGTTCTCCGCAAATTGATGATGTTCGGCCCTAAGCCGCCATCCTGATTGAGGTTTTCTGGGTTTAAGGCGTATGCCGGGATGGTCCCTGGATTTGTTCTCCCAGACGTAAATGTACAGCTTGTCCTCCCCTCTTAAAATGTTACTACTCTATATGTATGTAAATTCAGTGGTTAGGCGGAAGAGGAGGCCCTATGGCCTGAGCCTCGCCATTAATAAAGGTATTATTATTATTATTATTATTATTATTATTATTATTATTATTATTATTATTATTATTATTATTATTATTATTATTATTATTATTATTATTATTATTATTATTATTTCGTTAATCGGCCGACTAGGACAACGCAAGCAAGCATCCTGCATTTACCGTGGCTCAGTTTTTATTTATTATCGCGGTGGCAGGTGCTTGCAACAATTCTTAGGGGGGACCAGCATTTAGCTGGATCCGACTTTTATCCCCCATGGTTGTTAGCCCGGGGGTATGGAAGATGAGAGATGATAGGAATGGATTAGGAGGCGATAGGTGATCGTGGACTTTTGGAACCATCCCAGCATTCGCCTTTATGACCGAGGGAAACCACGAAAACCCCGGTCAGGATGGCAGGCCCGGGAATCGAACCCGGACCTCCCGATTACGAAGTCAGTGCGCTACGCACTGAGCCACTTCGCTCGGTATTATTATTATTATTATTATTATTATTATTATTATTATTATTATTATTAAATTATTATTAGAATTTATTCCCTTGGCTGCAGGACAAGCGCAATGGCGTTGGCCCACCTGCCGTTGACGATGCGTCGCAGCGGGCTGCCGGGCGGCAGCACCATGGCGAGCGCCAGCGGGAAGGAGCCGCCGGGCAGCACCGTCATGCCGCACGCGCCGTGCCCGCCGTGCCCGCCGTGCCCGCCCGCCGCGACGTGCCCGCCGGACACCGTGTGCGTGCCCGTCATGAAGGCGTAGCGGCCGCGGCACACGCGCGCGAAGCCGTCGGCGAACGACCTGGGCTGCTGCCCCAGCATCGGCGCCAGCAGCTTCTGGTACACCTGCTTCAGCACCGGGTCCGTCGCCTCCTGCAACGCGCCACGCCGCACCGCTTTAAAGTCGGAAGAAACGAATTTAAAGAAAAATGACTTCTGTGTTGTAATGCGGACATCAATTGTGAATTACGTGCCAAGACTAAAAATTAGGATCATATCAAGAATCGGCGTTGCAGTCTCTAATACACCTACTTCAGCACCGGTCGCACACATCTGCCACACCCCACGTGTACTGGAAGTCAAACAAATTAGAAGGGACGAATTTACAGAAAAACATACTTCTGTGGCACTGTTACGTATCTAATGAACATCCGTCCCGCAACAGTGCATGCTCCCGTAGGCGCCCGCGATTATGGGTTTTTTCTATATGTTCAGCTGCCGCTGCTTTCCACTTATTCAACAACGCTATCCGGTCACCTCACTCGTGAGGTAATATCAAATTAAACACTTTAAGTTTCAATTAAAAGAAAATATATTGTTTGTAAGTTATAGATGGCTAATCAATCGACAAAATGTTACCTACTCCGCTTTCGCTAATATCTTGTTCTGTATTCTTATAGTGTCGATTCATTACATCAAATACTTTCCCCAAGGTTTCGCCAATATTTGCATCAATCGAAGACGCTACTAACTGGGTATATTAACAAGAATTTCACTTTAAATATCATGAGATAATTGTCGGGCGTTCATTTCTTTCGAACTCTAGCCAGCTTCTCCGAAAACAAACTTGCCTCCGTAGCAACCCATTATTATTACTCAATGGTTTGTTCTCTTACCAGTTGATACAATCTACCAAGTTCTGTATTTTCATTTCGTAAAAGATACAATGCCTACATTGATTGCAAATTTTGTGCCAAGACTTAAAATGCGGATCAGCACGGAAACCGTCGCTTCTGGCAGCCCATGCCGCGTGTGCGTTGATCCAAATAAAGCAGAAGGGGCAGAACTTACAGAATAGTATAGTAGAATCTAAAAATGCTTATCAATGACAAAATCGTGCCAAGACTTAAAAATAGGATTAGGATTAACATCGCTCCCTAAAAATACAATTGAAAAATTCCAAGGGAATAACGTGCTAGGAATAAAATGCGAATTAAGTTTGGGATAGGCATCAACTTCTTCTTATACACCCGGATTTGCACCGAATCTATAGACCGTTACTGTAATGGGCATGCTTTCTTGTCGTGTGAACATTAATTCGAATAAATCAGATGGGAAAGAATGTACAGAAAATAGTTCTGCAATACAACGGATTTCTCAATGATAATATCGTGCCAAGACACATATCTGGAATTATCTCGTCCTGTGACAATATATAGAATGCGAATATTCTGCCAACCTATGATTGGGTGTAACATCATTGTATAGGTGATGTGGTGTGTTATCGTTGGCATTTTTCATGAAATAAATATAGACGTTGTCATTGCCAACAATAGGTTAGCCTATTGTTGGCAATGACAACCTAGGATTGGGTGTAACATCATTGTTTAGGTGTTGTGGTGTGTTATCGTTGGCATTTTTCATGAAATAATTATAGACGTTGTCATTGCCAACAATAGGTTAGCCTATTGTTGGCAATGACAACCTAGGATTGGGTGTAACATCATTGTATAGGTGTTGTGGTGTGTTATCGTTGGCATTTTTCATGAAATAATTATAGACGTTGTCATTGCCAACAATAGGTTAGCCTATTTTGGCAATGACAACCTAGGATTGGGTGTAACATCATTGTATAGGTGTTGTGGTGTGTTATCGTTGGCATTTTTCATGAAATAATTATAGACGTCATTGCCAACAATAGGCTAACCTATTGTTGGCAATGACAACCTAGGATTGGGTGTAACATCATTGTATAGGTGTTGTGGTGTGTTATCGTTGGCATTTTTCATGAAATACTTATAGACGTTGTCATTGCCAACAATAGGTTAGCCTATTGTTGGCAATGACAACGTCTATAATTATTTCATGTAACATCATTGCCAGCAGCCTTTGATATCTGTAACGGCATCCCGCGCCCCGCGAGTGTCGTATTTACCACGAAGTTCTTGATGAGTCCTCCGATGACGCCGAGCGCGTACACGCCGTTGGCCACGAGGCCCTGCAGGTCCTGGAAGGGCAGCTCGACGCGCTGCACGGCCAGCGACGCCACCAGGTTGGCGCCGTACGCCGCCATCACCACCGCCGCCAGCGCGTTGAGCACCCACGACAGCCAGCGCCCCGCCGCCGAGCGCAGGTCCCGCTCCTGCCCTGCGCTCGCGCCACCGCCACCGCCACACGTGTTAGTATTAGGCCCGCTTCCCACGGCGCGGCCGCAGCGCGCTTCCTTCAAGTAGCAGAGCTCTTCCGACGCCGCCACCGCCGGAGCCACGGCCGCACCGCCGCCCGCCGTGGAAGGGGGTGGGGTCTGGAGGGGTAGGTTTCGCCGACCCTCCGGCGACGACGAACAAAGGGACCGGAGCAGGTAGAACGCTGCGGCCGCGGCGCAGTGGGAACGCTCCCATTTAAAGCTGTGTTCTGCTAGCGGTGGCGCGTGCCCCCTCCTCCGCTTCGCGCAGCTGGAGTTCGGCGTCGGCTGTCGCAGCAGCCGCCACCCGCTGCACGTGGGAAGGCCTCCATTCAAACCAATGCTCTGCTACGCGCCGCGCTGCTGCGAAGCGCGCTGCGGCCGCGCCGTGGGAAGCGGCCCTTACTCACGCAACTTTTCTTGAACGATGACCTTGATCCCCCTCCCTGGTGCAATAAACAGTTGAAGGCAAAAGCTCGCAGCGGCAACTGATGACAACCTTCCAAGCATTAAAACTTCGTTGGCGCGAAACAGAAGCTAGTCAAAGCCAGTAGCTTCCATAGTGCAGAACCCCTGTTCAGATTTATTGTCAATATCGAAAGAAATGGCTGAGTCAGGTCCAGGTCCTTCAAGGGAGTTACCTTAAAACTCCCGAAAAAGTTAAGCACAATATGCAGTTTTGACTTTCATTTCACACACGTTGGCATTACTTAAAATACTCTAGTGGCCGACTTTGTAACTAATACCCCCACTCCACCCGAAATCGTCAATCCATCGTTCAAGAAAAGTTGCCCGAGTAAAAATCTCGACCTTTTATTATTATGATTATTATTATTATTAATATTATTATTATTTACTTTTATTTAAGGTCGCATCAACTTCATCAGCGATCACTACTGCGTGTAACGGTATGGTTACTGTAAGGATGACAAAGAACGAACACAATACAACCGTGCCCGAAGCGGGACTCGAACCCGCTATCCTCCGGTACGAGACCGCTACGGCACTATTGCCTTAGGGATATCGGCCATCTGAACCGACATTAATTATTATTAATATAGTATTATTATATTATTATTATAGTATTATTATATTATTATTATAGTATTATTATATTATTATTATAATTATTATTATTATTATTATTATTATTATTATTTTCGTTAATCGGCCGACTAGGACCACGCAAGCAAGCATCCTGCATTTACCGTGGCTCAGTTTTTATTTATTATCGCGGTGGCAGGTGCTTGCAACAATTCTTAGGGGGGACCAGCATTTAGCTGGATCCGATTTTTAGGTTAGCCCGGAGGTATGGAAGATGAAAGATGATAGGAATGGATTAGGAGGCGATAGATGATCGTGGACTTTTGGAACCATCCCAGCATTCGCCTTTATGACCGAGGGAAATCACGAAAACCCCGGTCAGGATGGCCGGCCCGGGAATCGGGCCCGGACCTCCCGATTACGAAGTCAGTGCGCTACGCACTGAGCCACTTCGCTCGGTATTTAAATATATTTAGTTATATTTAATTTGCATATTTGTTTAAACTGACGGGGATATTGCCTACGCAGTTGTAACGGACTTACGGTGATTTGTGTCGATGGAGTCTTATGAATCGCACAAAACCGTCATATTTTTAAAGCTTATATTTTATAAGTTGTTTTATATACAGAATGTCTCAGAACGAAAGTTACTAACCACTAGAGCGTACAGAAGTTTCGAAGTTGATCACTTTTTGCCATGAACAAGTCATGAAAGTCTAAAAGAAGAGGTCTCAACTCCAGAGTTGAAGGCAGAGAGGGAGTTTGTACGAAAAACGTCGGCAGCTAAGTAAACTCTCTTAGCTTCAGCGGCACCACGCAGTGAATGAAGGAAATTATCTTGGCTTTTCGCGGCCACGAACGACGCGCACACACGCACTTGACCAACGCAATGTACACTTTAGTGTGTTTTTAGTAAGTATAGATGGCACATGAGCTTGCTGGCCAGTGACCGAAAATGCCTTAAAAAGTTCTCCTGTCGACCGCATGATGTTACTGAAGTCAAGTGAGTTTGATTAACTGCCGAACTTTCATGCTTACCCCCATCACCGCAGCTAAGTCTCGTTCTTACAAACTTCATGGTCAGGAGTCGGATTTTAATGAAATGTCACTTTTTCCTTTTCACTTTAGAACAATGCCATTGATGTAATAGGGCGGATCGTGAATAGCTCCAAAATAAATAATACAATTTATATTTCGCCCCACGTTAGGCACTGAGACAATTTGTGTATCATTATACTAATCATAATATAAACAATATTTATTCTATTTATTCTTCGCATTTATTAATACGAATAAACCAACACACCCCAGCCATAACTATGGACCGTCTAAGAAATTTGTTTTGGGGTCGTGAGGACGTGAGACCCTCCTATACAGGGAACGGGAATTTATTATCAATTGCTAGTATTTGGTATGTACTTACCCTTTACCAATTTAATTAAACACAGAAAATATTTTATAACAATTATTGATTTCCAGATACCTAAAGTCAAGACATTTCCTGGTAAAGAACAGCCAAAGTCCAACGTGGTTGGATAGGCTTCCGCGGCCGGAGTTTGTGTACCGGATAGCCTAGACAACAGAGTCTAAGGCCAACGATTGCAAGCTGAGTTCACTTGAACGAAAGGAAAAAGCCTCGATTAAATCAGAAGCATATCCAACAACTTGAGTTGATCATCTGAACTGGTTTTGATAACATTTTTTAGTACGTCATTTGTATTTGCTTTTAGGGCATTTTAAGATCATTTTATTGACTATTCCACTCGTGAAATTAAAACCAATAGTGTTTAACTACACATTCAAAATGCACAATTCAGGGCGGTATATCTCAAAAAGTTCATCGCGTTTTGTTTCGATTTTTCTTACCGCTTCTACGTACTGGCCAATCATAAACTCTGACTCATATATCTTAGAAGGCGTTATACATCCATCGCTACGTCGATGTCCAATAAACAGCGTATGTACATAACTTCTGATTTTAAAAGAAGTTTTCTGTTTTTTTTTTTTTTTAATATTGGGCACATTTTGAAACTCTTTTGGATATAATTTCACTCTGTTGGATCAAATTTCTCTCTTCACATTTAAATCTTTTCACTCTCAATTTTTTTCTTTAATTGTAACTGTGTGGAATAATGCTATTAAATACCACTCGTGGTTTGGAAATTCTCAGATAAATCCCGTCCTCGAGCCTACGAGTCTGGAATTTATCGACAATTTCCGAAGCACTCGTGGTATTACCTATGATAAGTTTCGGCGATGTTTTAGGCCATTAAAGTCCGCCCCCTCGCTCCGACGCGGCGACTCACCCTGGTTGCAAATGGCGCCCCACACGAAGAGCAGCGCGTCGCTCGGGGAGAGGCTGTCGGCCGGCGCGCGTCGGGCGTGGGCGTGGGCGTGGGCGGGGGCGGGGGCGGGGGCGGTCAGGCGCGAGACGGCGGCGACGGCCAGTGCCAGCGTGCCCAGCGCAGCGCCCACGCACAGCCACAGGTGGTTGGCGAACGGCGCCGCCATCAGCCCCCAGCGCATGGCCGAGTCCTCGGGCTCGCGGATGAACACGCCCGCCCTGCCGCACCACCACGCGCACGCGCTCACCCAGGGGCGGCCGAGCAACTCTTTCATGCAATTCATGCAATCATACGCATGCAATCATTAAACAGCAATCTATGATCGTTCGCACGGAAAGCAATGAATGAACAGCAATCTATGAACGTTCGTACGCAACTCTTTCATGCATTCTACAATCGTTCATACGCATGCAGTCAACAAACAACAATCTATGATCGCACGGAAAGCAATGAATGAACAGCAATCTATGAACGTTCGTACGCAACTCTTTCATGCAATCTACAATCGTTCATACGCATGCAGTCAACAAACAACAATCTATGCTCGCACGGAAAGCAATGAATGAACAGCAATCTATGAACGTTCGTACGCAACTCTTTCATGCAATCTACAATCGTTCATACGCATGCAATCAACAAACAACAATCTATGATCGCACGGAAAGCAATGAATGAACAGCAATCTATGAATGTTCGTACTCATGGCAAATCTATATAGCACTGCAGCTGTCTCTCTTCCATTGTGTCTGGGATAGAGTGTTCCTTATAATTGTCGCGTTTCTTTCATGTATTTTACAATCAATATTATTTGATTTCCATGCAATTGAATGGGAAATGAGCTCGGCAAGGTATTGCAAATTTGGAGGACGGGTATATACTATAGAGGAGATCGCAATGGCACACAAAAATGCGAAACATTTCGGACGTGTTTTCTCTTATGATTCCGTGTTGCTTTTGGTTTTAAATGCCTAATAAAGCAGTCTTTAAGAAATGTCCTTACATATGTAGTAGCATTGAGTTTAAAGTGCCCTTTTTAACATGTGAAGGGAAAAGTTGTTCTCGAGATGCCGAAAGGGAAAATACAAGAAAATTTGAAAAATGGCTAGATTCTAATGATTCTTAGATTTTGATGAAATTTTGTTTGCCAAGTTCCACATGGTTAAAGAGATCTTTTGTGAATTTGTAGCCTCATACATAAAATCGTTTTCTAGATTTGATTTGATTTATTTAGTCAATGAACAGTAAAAACTGTATGCAACGTATGCGGGACAGCTGCCATCTATTTGTGGTATCTAAGATACTCAGTTTTCTTTGACTTCATTAATTTCTGTTAATTCCATTCATCTCCGTTAATTCCAGCGTCGTTGTACAGTTTGACTATTCGATTTTGACAACTTTGGAAAATAATATTCCTTGTCCATTATTGTTAAACTAATGAAAGTAGGATTATTTGTACAACTATTTTGCTCCATGGAATACCAATTTTTAATTTCTTAAAACACATAGCTAAATAGGTAATTTATTACACAATTGGTAATTTATTAATTCACAGTGGGTGCAGCAAACTGAAAAAATGACTTAGCATGAAGATTGGAGCTAGGGTTACAGAGATAATGATATAAACATTACATAATCATCCACCATACTCAACGGTGGTCAAGATGACCACATCTTGTGGTGGCCACATGCACTTTTAAGTCTACTAGGTTGTCATAATTAATAATAAAAAGAGAAACCGCGCCAAAAGGTTTTGCATACTCTTACGTCACGACGTAAGAGAACGTGTCTTAAGGTCGTCCATAAATTAATTAACGCTGAAGTGCAGGAGTGGGGTTTGAGGCAGCGTTACACTGCGTTACATAGGGGTGTCGTAGTTTAGTGTTTCGTAATGCTGCTATTTATTTTTAAAATCATTCAACATTCGGTGAAATAATTCCTTTTATCCAGTCTTATATTAAAACATTACCATATTAACGAATTAAATTAAAAATGTAATAAATTAAAGAAATGATTTTCTGTTTATTGTTACAATAAATCAAAATCTTTTCATCAATGATATATTGATTGAATCTTTAGGGGAGGGCTAATCGTAAGCGTTACGTAATTATAAGAGGGGGGTTGAAGTGCGCGTCACACGTGTGTTACAGAGGGGAGAGGGGGTATTCAAAATACGCCAGATTTGCATTACGTAATATATGGACAGCCTCTTAGGCGCAGCAGCACAAGGAGGACAAAGCTTCAAGGCATCAAGGCGCGCCCCCATCTCCTGCAACCGCTCACTTGGCCAGTACGATGGGCGCGGTGAAGTCGATGACGGCCTGGCGGGCGGGGTTCATGAGGAAGGAGTTGATGGCGAGGTCCACGCGGCCGTGCTGCGCCGCGCCCACCAGGCCGCTCCAGGAGCCGTTGCTGTCGGCGCCGTAGTCGTTGTCGCCCCACGGCAGCAGCAGCGCGCTCGCGTTCAGCTGGCGCGCCACCTCCACGCCCACGAGCGGGAACAGCCCGCGCACCGCCGCCACCGCGCCGCCCGCGCCCCGCCGCTCCACGTACTCCAGCGGCGGACACTGCGCACGCGCAACCCAACACGACTATGCTCATTCATCCGTCACTCGCTCGCTCATTCATCCGTCACTCGCTCGCTCATTCATCCGTCACTCGCTCGCTCATTCATCCGTCACTCGCTCGCTCATTCATCCGTCACTCGCTCGCTCATTCATCGTCACTCGCTCGCTCATTCATTCGTCACTCGCTCGCTCATTCATCCGTCACTCACTCGCTCATTCATCAGTCACTCACTCGCTCATTCACTAGACACTCACTCGCTCATTCACTAGACACTCACTCGCTCATTCACTAGACACTCACTCGCTCATTCACTAGTCACTCACTCGCTCATTCACTAGTCACTCACTCGCTCATTCACTAGTCACTCACTCGCTCATTCATCAGTCACTCACTCGCTCATTCATCAGTCACTCACTCGCTCATTCATCAGTCATTCACTCGCTCACTCATCAGTCACTCACTCGCTCATTCATCAGTCACTCACTCGCTCATTCATCAGTCACTCACTCGCTCATTCATCAGTCACTCACTCGCTCATTCATCAGTCACTCACTCGCTCATTCATCAGTCACTCACTCGCTCATTCACTAGACACTCACTCGCTCATTCACTAGTCACTCACTCGCTCATTCACTAGTCACTCACTCGCTCATTCACTAGTCACTCACTCGCTCATTCATCAGTCACTCACTCGCTCATTCATCAGTCACTCACTCGCTCATTCATCAGTCATTCACTCGCTCACTCATCAGTCACTCACTCGCTCATTCATCAGTCACTCACTCGCTCATTCATCAGTCACTCACTCGCTCATTCATCAGTCACTCACTCGCTCATTCATCAGTCACTCACTCGCTCATTCATCAGTCACTCACTCGCTCATTCATCAGTCACTCACTCGCTCATTCATCAGTCACTCACTCGCTCATTCATCAGTCACTCACTCGTTCATTCATCAGTCACTCACTCGCTCATTCATCAGTCACTCACTCGCTCATTCATCAGTCACTCACTCGCTCATTCATCAGTCACTCACTCGCTCATTCATCAGTCACTCACTCGCTCATTCATCAGTCACTCACTCGCCCATTCATCATTCACTCACTCGCCCATTCATTCTCTCACTCGCCCATTCATTCACTCACTCGCCCATTCATTCACTCATCAATTAATTCACTCAATTTCAATCACTTATTCGTTCATTCATTCACTCATTTATTCTCGCCCCACTCTGCCTCACCTCATTCCGTCTTGTTTTCCTGTGTCCTCCTCACCACCATTCCTCGCAAATCCGCTCCGCTGCCCTGTAATGCGCAATGTCTAGATGCATGGGCACATTGCATTCAATTCTAAAAAATCCCTTTGTCCTCTCTTTGGAGGATGAATTTTCAACAATCTTTCTCTTGTGGACACATTCGTCTTTATAGCAAATTATATTCTAAATTTCAGGTTTTAGATTGATACAGAGGGAAGTTATTTCGTCTTCTTTGTGAAAGTAGTCTTATATACGGTGATTAAAAAATGCCTTCGGAACAGAAGGGAGGGGCACTTTTATTCATGTTGATGGTATTTCTGTGAAAAAATGTACATGTTACCACCGTTTTGAAATTATAGAAGAAGTATTAAACTGGGCGAAGAGGGTGGTTAGTGAAACAGTAATGATAGAATATTTTGTCCATACAAACATGCTGAAATTCTGTTGTCACGCGATAAGGGATGCACGAAGTGCAATGTGTGTTACTTGCCAAACACGCATATGCAGACGCAAATATGAAGCAGTGAGTACAGAGAAGTCAACACCAAACTAGTATTTTTGCGTCTTATGAGAATCATCGTCTGAGGAAACGCGGATGTTTCCCCCTATGTTAAGGCTCTCACAGACCGGCGCGGGAGATCCGCGGGTGCGGCGCGGACAGTTGCGCGCTAGACGCGGCGGCGGGATCCGCGGGACCGTTCACATTGGAGCGTCAATTAGAACTCAGCGTTTTATGACAGTTTTCCTCATCCCACAAATAAAAGTAAGGGGAGCTCGATCCAGAGGGGAGCGAAGACTCTCGAAGGCAGGCAGACTTCCACGGGCGGCAGCGGCCGAAACGCGTCCGATTGTGTTCCAAAATCCGCAGGTTATAATACGCCACCAATCGCGCCAGCCGCACAGGTCTGACCGCGCTCACAAGGCAACACGTGAAGCGAAATTTCCACTGCGGCCATTCCGCGAAGGATGCGGGTCTTTCACGCCGTGGGAGCCCTTCAGTGGCGTGCGTCGAGAGTTTTGTCACCATGGGGTGGGTCACTTTCCCTCGCCGCGGCGAGGGAAAGTGACCCACCCCATTGAACACACCCCGTCAATCCCCTCGGCTCGCCGTGGGAAAACGCTGAGGATTTTGCAAGAATAGGACATCTCACACGACTTTCCGCCTCGTGACGCAGCTGAATTGTAGTTCAGCCGCTGCCTGGCGGAAAATTCTAGCGAGCGGCATCTCTGACGCAAAGTTTTCCGAGGTTTCTTCGATCAACATCAGACGAATGCCGTAGCTGTTGTTTAACAAAGGGGCTACGGATTGCGACCGATATTTACTTCCTCTTTCTTGTTTTACTTTTACTTATGTACACGTATACTTACTAAGACATGCAGTGTCACTCATGTCTTGTACATGCACTACCACTCATGTCGGAAGATCAGTTGAGAACTTAGTTCTTATCCCCGCAGAGGCTAGGCCTCGCCTGCAGACATACACGAAGGGAGGGAACTTCACAAGCGGATTGACTGATTGATTGTTAGTGATTCCGGGCTCGTCAACTACTAGGGCCATTAGTCCCGCAAGAGTAGTGCATGTTTTTACTCGGGGCTCGGGTGGTGGTGGTGGTGGTGGTCTTCGGTTATCGGTGATTTCCCCTGGCGGGTATCTCCCAGCAGCGGGGCACCGCCACAGCCGGGACAAGCTCTGGATCCCGGCCGGCATCGACCGGCGACCGGCACCGGCCTCCCGGCAGTGCAGAGCATGTTAGTGTACGTGTGTGTTAGGGGTGAGAATAGGACAAGGAAGAGGTAGGAAAGACCCCTCAGTACCCCCGTTTGTTGGGGTACTGCTCCGCCATTCGCCAAGTGCGGCGGCGATGGTGTAACGGTTAGCGTATCGGACTGTTGTACCCAAAGTTGGCGGGTTCAAACCAGATCGAAGCCGTGGGTTTTTAAGGGCGAAAAAATCATTCGTACGCCTTCCTTCGGAGGGGAAGTAAAGCCGGCTGTACCATGTTAGTAGATTTACTTGCATGTAAAAGATCCTCAAGCCTAAATGACGCCTCTGAACTAAATTCTAATCGTCTCTTTCTCGCCCAAGAAATACCCCCTTTCTCTGCTAGTTGGTGAAAGGAGCGTAGCGAAATTTGCGTGGTCAGACGGAAGAGCGGGCCTGATGGCCCGAGCCTCGCCACGTAAAGTAAGGCAAATTAATTCAATTCAATTCAAAGTGTTGAACCGAGAAATCACGGAAAGCTATCGACCAGAGCAGCCGGCCGCTAGAATTCTCTTCCAGACAGCGACTGAATTCGACCCAGCTGACAAGCTAATGTCGAAATCCTGCTACCGTCGGCACTCGAACCTAGGAGCTCCCGGTCAGAGGCACTGCAGTGACGTCAGCTGATGCCATGAGCCGTCACTTCCGGTCACTAGCCGACGTGTGTGTCAGCGTAGGTTGTCACATTAAATTGGGAGGGGAACTGCGCCACCTCCCAGGATATAACATGCACTACAGCTATGGCACATTGTGCTTCAAGCGCCAGGAATCAGTCTTATGAATCAATAATCCAATCAGAGGTCTGAGGCAATTTCTGAAGACACTTGAAGGATATTATGTCCCTCGGTGGAGCTTGGATGTCTCGCTGGCGGAAAAAAACCCTCAAGGAAAGAAATTTCATAAGCCGACGTGTGTGTCAGCGCTGGATATAACGTTGTCTTGGCTGAGGAACATCGCCACCTCCCGGCATGTACTCTACACTAAACTTATGGGATATAGTATTTAACGCGGCCGGAAACACAATTTAATTAAGCAGAAGACAGACATTTTGATTGAGGGTACGAAGGACGGCGTGTCCTTGCGCAGTGGGTGGAGTGTAGAGTATCTCTATGGCGGAGATATATGGAGGAGGGAAACCTCACAAGTCAACGTGTATGTCGGCGCCGGGTGTGACGTTAAGTTGAATGAACACCGCCTCCTGAGAAATAACATACACGGGATCTAAAGGCCCATTCACAATGCAAACGTAAACAGAAGCAGAGCGCGTAGACGTAAACATTAACATTAATGATAGACTGAAGTATTCACAATGTCTAACATAAACGAAAGCAAAATAAGAGTTTGTATTGGCTGTCAGAGATTCTGGTTTGCTATTGCTTGGATGTGAGAATCGATTTCACGGTTTTGACTGTGCCATGGTCCATATGGCGTTAGTTCTTCTAACACCTTTGCTCCAATTTCGATTCTCGTTTTTGAGTTACCATTCTGGGATTGATTCATTTCTTATGGCTTACTTACGCATAAGCACAGAAGCTTGAAGCTTTTAAGTTAACGTCTTACGTGTCATGCTTATGCGAACGCATTGTGAATGAGTCCGCTTGTGGACGTAGTCCTAACTTTTATGTTAACGCCATGCTCATGATTATGTTTGCATTGTGAATGGGCCTTAAGGGTGATAGTAGTCTCCGCACTCGGAAGTATAAGCACAGTATAATTAATCACTGGGACAATCAGTGCTCCGAAGTCAAATGTGAAGGACGCCGTGGGCAGCGTGTGTATGTGTGTGTATGTGTGTGTGTATGTGTATGTGTATGTGTGTGTGTGTATGTGTATGTGTATGTGTGTATGTGTATGTGTATGTGTATGTGTATGTGTATGTGTATGAGTATGTGTATATGTGTATATGTGTATGTGTGTGTGTGTGTGTGTGTGTCGTGAATGCTCACCGTGGCGACGGCGAAGCGCAGCCGGGCGCCCTGCAGGTCGGTGCGGCGTCGCGCGAGCGGCAGCGCGGGCGCGCGCAGCGGGGCCGGCGGCCGCCACTCGCCCCAGCGGCGCAGCTGCAGCGGCGCGCGCGGCCGCGGGCGCAGCACCTCGCGCAGCACGCCGCCCCCGCGCGCCACCAGCGCCTCGCAGTCGGGCGGCAGGCGCGCCCCGCGCAGCGCGCGCAGCACCCGCGCGCCCGACGCCCCGCGCAGCAGCAGCAGCCAGCGCGCCTCGCCCGGCCAGCGCCGCTGCGCACGTCGACGGCGCGCGCTTTGGAGCAGCCAGCGCCCTCGCGTGCGGGGCGGTTGGTGGGAGAGGGTGCGGCAAAATTAGTTCAAAATTACGGCGCCGGAATATTTCACTTTTGTGAAAGTGGGAGTGCCAACGGCAGGCGCCTTGGTGCAGCTAGCGCCCTCACTTGCGGGCCGTTTTTTGGTAGAGGGGTGTGGTAAAAATAGTCCAAAGTTAGCTCAAAATTATGGCGCTGGAATTTTTCCGTTTTGTGAAAGTGGGGGTGCTAACTTTACTGACGTAGCAACGAACCGTTAGTAGAGAGATTTAGCGCTTTACGTATGACAACAGCGTTATGTCACGTGACAGATCGTGAAGGTTTAATGTTCTAGGCTAGGCAGAATATTCGATTTTTTTCATAAATAGTGCATGTTTGAAGCAATTTCTAAGGTCACCTTAGGCACAGCAAATAAACAGGAACTATTTTTAACGCTTATTATTCTCCTGTGCGAGTTAGTTGCAATTAACCCTTACAACAACCACAATTCTGGCAAAAATGAACGGAAAATGTTGGAAATGTGAAGAAAAAATATTCATGAAAAGGGCATTAAAATAATATCTTTGACCTAGATTGCGTCTTATGTTCATAACGAAATATCAGAATGCATGGTTATCGCACAGGACTAGAAAATATAATATGGTTAATGATGAAGATCTGTTTTCTCTTTACTCGCACCGAGATTCAAATGTCTCACTAATTGCCTTCACTCGCTGATATATTCTTACTATGCAACTTCTATGTTTAACGCTTGAAATGCTTCTTGAGTTATGATACAAAACAATGTCACATTGATTTACCTGTACGTTGATCCTTACGATCGTATAACGTCGTTTCCTTTCGCATGGCGTTAAAACTCCCTACTACTCTCTCTGCTCCTTAAAATACTACAGGAATCAAAAATCTCACAGCACTCATTCTTTGGCTGGGCATCGCCACTTCACAAGCTTCGCTTTCAGACGTCTATTTTTTTTATATTTTAAAACGTTTGTGAATGTTATCATATAAGAACACACGATAGAGCTTTTAATTGTTCCAGTTTAAAGTCTGTTTTTGGAATATAAAGAATGTACTTTTTTATGCTAGTGCGTTTGACTGGCGTTATATTTTAATTTCCTTTCTGTCTCACCTTGGAGAGACGTTTAATTTTTGCAGCGCAACGTTTTTAAAGAAACACCATAAAATTAAATAACACGGTACATAATTATCACTTAATTTTCCGCATGATTTTGTAGTGTTTTGAGGGAATTCTAAGGTGAATAAACAGCGAATCTAAGTACAGCCCTTTCCGGATCTGGACGTCCAGATATGCAACTCAGCTTCTGGACTCATCAATCATTGGCTAGACTTGCTGCCACTTCATTTATTTGGCGATGCGCCTATACATCCATGCAATATCCTACCACCCATCAATGGAATATCCATCCACCTAATATTCAACCATTAATCCATCCATCAAATATCCATGCAACACTATCCAGGTTTCATTCATTTATTGATTCATCATATACCCATACAGTACTCATCGAATAGCGGGTTCTCTATTCATCCAATATACATCCATCCATCCATCAATGTAATATTCATCTATGTACAACACGTCCGTCCATTAAACCACCCAATACCGGTCCAACACTCATCAGATTCAGTCATCCATAAACGATGCATCCAATACTGATCTCCATCCAATACACATCCGTCCATCAGTGTATTATCCGTCCATCCACGTAATATCCATCCATCCATGTAAATTCTATCCATCCACTCAATATTTATCTAACCCTATCAATTTTAATTCATCCCTTGTCCCTCCATTCAGGAGTTCTCAATCAACACTATCCAATATTCATCCATTGTCCCTCCATCCAGTAGCACTCATCTATCAGTATGGAATATTCCTCCGTCGTGCGTCGTCCCACCTGCGCCCTGGCGAGCCCCGCGGCGGCGTCCTCGCAGGCGACGACGGCGAGCGGGCGGCCCGCGGGGCAGGCGGGCAGGGCGAGCGGAGGCGGCCCCCAGGCGTCGCGCGCCGCCGCCGCCGCCAGCGCCCTCTGCCACGGCAGCGCCGCCGCCGCCAGCCCGCGCGCGCCCAGCGCCCGCCACAGCGCCAGCGCCGACGCCCCCGACGCGCCCTCTGCCGCAGCCGCGCGCGCGGGGAGACTTTTCAGGCGGAGAAACACACACCTCGCGCGGCGATAGTGTAACGGTTAGCGTACCGGACTGTTGTACCCGGGCGAGTACCTCAAATCCATGAGAGTTCGTTATGGGGTTGCGAAAGTTACGTACATACTCTCGGACAGGACGCAAGAGGGGGATACGCTTGTTTCAGGGTTGAGGGGTGGATGCAGCGTAGACTAAAGGACGCAAGTGGTAATGGCATCTGTGTGCTTTGCGGTGATGGGGAAGACTGGATCCACATACTCTTAATTTGCTGTGCAACCGAAACATGGAGAAGAAAATGGATGGGAATGGGAAATTACTACTTCCTAAACAGGAACGTAACGCTCGCCCAAAAGATTTTAGGTGATAAAAGGTCTAAATTTATGAAAGAATTAGGAACATTTTTAGGAAAGGTTCGGATCATTAGGGAAACTGAAATTAGGGAGTGGGAAAACAGCACTGGTTAGCTTGAGTGGAGCCTAGACTGGAGTCAATAAGCCAAATAAATAAGTCAATAAGCTAACAATAAGTAAGTTAATCAGTAATTTTATGTTAAGCTAGTAACCAGTTAAGAAATAAGTCATAAGTCGTAGTCAATTGGTAAGTAACAGGTCAATATAATAAATAAAATAAAACTGGCATAGTAATAAGCACATTAGGGGGTGAAGGAAAGGTGTGATCGAAAATAAAAAGGCAGAGGCGTTGGTGCGAACGATCTTCTGTGGCGCTGTTTGATTTCAGGTGCTGAGGAGGCCAAGCACTGGAAGGAGACGACGGGACGCCCGCGCCAGAAAATAAACAGTTAAAATAAACGTCGGATTGATTACTATGTACTCGGCTTCTGACGGCAGGTTTTTCCCCCTTCGGTTTTTTTTCCTGAGCCGTACCTTATGGTCTCTTTTCCGCGGCTTTGATGAGATGGAGAGACCATTTGGGGCGAATACCATAATTCGAAAGATTAGAACGCGAAAGGAAGGAGGTATTGTAATGGCTTAAAGACCTTCGGCCTAGCCACATATGATCAAGTAAGCTAATTTGTTTGTAATAATTACCTATTAAATAAATAAGTTGGCGGGTTCAAACCCGATCGATGCCGTGGATTTTTAAGGGCGAAAAAATCCTTCGTACGCCTTCCTTTGGAGGGGAAGTAAAGCCGGCTGTCCCCACGTTAATAGATTTACTTGCATGTAAAAGAGCCTCAATTCTAAATGACGCCTCTGAGCTAAATTCAAATCGCCTATTTCTCGCCCAAGAAATACCTCCTTTCTCTGCTAGTCGGTGAAAGGAGCGTAGCGAAATTTGTGTGTTCAGACGGAAGAGCAAGCCTCATGGCCTGAGTCTCGCCACGTAAAATAAGGCAATAATTCAATTCAATTCACCTCGCACGATTAGCTTTTATCGTTTATCATTTATCGTTTTCGCCTCGGAAGAATAGTTGCGCGTATAAAATATATATTTTTTTGTAATTATCGAACCTGTTTGCAGCCTGTCAGCAGAACATTGCGTGTATTTTCAAGACTCGCTGAGCCGTTGTAGACTCGGGAAGGCGTTTGCGTCATTTTGCAACAGCGAGTGTACTGTAATTCTGACGGCCGGCTAATGGGACTTCTGACGGACTAAAATCTAGTGGGGTTTCTTCTAAAATTGGGCCCGATCTCAGGGCCGTGCGTGATAGAAACCTGTCGTAATTTATACTTTAGTTTTTATTACTTGTCGCGTGGGGGGTTATCGTCGTGATGGAATATCTCACGGAATTTCGCGTCTTTCTCGGTCGTGCCGCTAGTTGTCGCGTGATGGCGACCGTATCGAGCAGTGATGGCCATTTTGCGTCATCTAGCGGCACGATCGAAAAAGATGCGCAATGCCGTGAGATATCATCTTGATGATATGCCCTCACGCGCCAAGAAATAAAAATCCAAGTATAGTCAATTCACACATTCGCGGCTTTCTAAGTGTATATAAAAATATATTTTTTCTTCGGCAATCCATAGATATATCCTCAAGCCTTCGTCTGACAAAACACAAAACCTTCAGGACGTTATAGTGGGAGAGAAGTCTCCACGAAACTGCTGTGAAGAAATGAGTTATTATGGTTACCGTCCTTCCCGATAACAACCGATACGTACTCAATAAGAACTCGTATATCATGGCACTGAACCTGTGGTCAGGCTGCTTCATGCTTCTGCAAGTCAATCCTACCACGACGAAAAGGAGAAAATCCTGTTCTGTGAAACTAGTGCCTCTTCGCCAGGGTTAAGGCAAAGTTCAAGATTTACTTTAAATATTAAATTTCTAAAATTGTAATTTTTCCATTGACAATACTCATGTACAAAACTCAATAACCATGTACGCATAGTTATCAATAAAATAGATGGACAAATAAAAATTGAGAGAGAAAAATGAGGATTTGTTGGTGTCGTTATATGGACACCGGACATATATGTGATTGTGGAGACGTGAAAGTGAGCGTGTCTACAAACCTATGCTCCAAGACGAGTACCTGTGTGGAAGAGCAGGAAGACGCAGGGGGCGAAGAAGTGGCGGGCGATGGCGAGCACCAGGGCCGCTCGCTCGTCCACGCTCCACTCGCCCTCGCCGCCGTCCTCGTCCCCGTCCCCGTCCTCGTCCTCGTCCTCATTCTCCTGCTGCTCCGCCTCCTCCTGCAGGATCGCCACCGAATACGGCAGCTCGGACTCGTTCGACTGGCTTTCGGCGGCGTCTTCAGCCGGCGAAGCCGCTCCCTCGGGGGCTGCGGTCGCCTCCGCCTCCTCCTCCGCCTCCTCCTCCGCCTCCTCCTCCGCCTCCTCCGCCGCCGCCGCCGCCGCCGCCGGCGAGCCAGAATTTCTGAACGCGCCCGAAACTCCCGACTCCGTCCCCACAGCAGCTGCCACAACTGCTTCCTCCTCTGGCATTGAAACAAGTCCCTTTGTTGCTTCTAATTCCGCAATTGTTAACTTTGCAGCTACCAACCCTGCGTCTTCCTGCGGAATCGAATTCAATTCATTTGTGGCTTTCAGTGACATTCCTGAGACCGTTATAGTTTCCGGTATTGTCTCCCTCTCCGGCTTGGAAATAAGTCCCTCAGTTGGCAGCAATGCCCCATTCAATTTCGCCGCTTTTGATAATTCAGATTCCATTGCTTCTCTCTCTCGCCTCGAAACAACTTGCGTCATTTCTGTTTCTTTACCCATTCCCCGCGTAGCATGCATTACAGTTTCCCTTTCTGGTCTCAAAGCAAGTACCTTTGTTACTTCTAGCTTTTGCTTTGATTCATCCACTTCTACCAACCCTGCTTCCCTTTCCAGTCTAGAATCATGTTCTCTCTGTTGAGCAGTTTCAAACATTCCTGTTTTTGCCATAGCTCTCTTCCCTCCTTCTCTCTCCCTTCTTGAAACAAGTTCTTTCATTTCTTCCAGCGTACCCAATTTTGAACCGATTACAAACCTGAATCCTGGTGATACATTCAGTTCTATATTTGGCAATACATTCAATGCCTCTGGCGTCGCCTTAAAGCTACGTTCCACTTGCGTTACCGACTGTTGGGCGGACGCTGTTATTAATTCACCATCTACTTCCCTAAGTTTATACTGCTTTACAAGTTCAGTGTGAAACACATCTAGTGGCATGTGACCTGGTGTTTTTGACATCCAGCTGATATCGTCCTGCACCCGATCATTTCCTTCAGAGCCTTCTATCAGATCCGCCCCCGTCCCTTCACTTCCCGCCCTGTCGGCACCTCCTGCCCCGTATCTCCTCTCAGCCGCTCCCCTCGCGCGGTCTGCGCCTCGGGGAACGTCCGGCACTCGCGGCTCCGTTTGCGTCGTCGCGCCCTCCTCCACCGCTCGCCTCCCGCGCTCGTGCGTTGGCGCGTGCGGGGCCGCACGCGTGCCGGGGCCGGCCGCATCTGCGCTGGGTGCCGCCGCCGCCGCCACCAGCAGCGCCACCGCCGCCATCACCACCACCGCCGCCGGCGCCGCGCCCCGCCACATCGCGTCACGCCCTGCGCACGCCAGGGCACAGCGGGCGGGAGCGCTTAAGGGAGGGAATGCTTAAATATAAGAGGGCGTAAGAATTAAATAACAAAAAATTAAATTACAAAAAAGGGTGGTTGCAAGTCTTGTTACTTTCTCGCTAAGAAGTAGTGAGAAAGTTATGTAATGCCGATCCGGTGGCCGAGATCGCTAAGGCAGTAATGCGGCGGCGATCTCGGACCGAAGGATCGCGGGTTTGAGTCCCGCCTCGGGCATGGTTGTATTGTGTTCGTTCTTTCACATCCCTATCGTCATCATATTGTGTCATCCTCGCAGTTACCATTCCGTTACAAGCAATAGTGGTCGCTAATGACCTAGAAATTGACGCGACCTTAAAATAACAACAACAAAAGTTGCGCGAGAAAACGGTGAATTTTCGGCAGAAAAACTCTTATTATAGGGCTTTTGTAACGAAAAAGTGGATAAATACAGTTGCAAATTTAGAAAAACGTCCTCTTCACTTGTAGTCAGAACTAATGTTTTATGGGTCCTTCGTACCCAAAAATAGAATGACGGCAAAACGTTTGCTGTACGTCTGTCCGACGGTGAACAACGCTGGTGGCTAAACCGTTCAGCCCATTTTCTTAATAATTAATCGCCCGCTCGATCTGGCCCTTCTTAGAGATTTATTTTAGAAAGCAATTTTGTAGTTGAAATTATCCTACAATTGAGAATTGGCCCATTAATACTATCTATACGCTACAAATAAAATTATAGTATCAAACGATAACTATTCTACAGAGTGGCAACGTAGCCGATGACCTTTTGTTCTTCCAAGTGTTTCAAGCATTCCATCAGAATTCTAGGAACAGCAGCGTCTACTTAATTCAACCTTTAGCGACTTGTGACTTTCATCGCCTGGGTGCCATCACATCACATCTGCATGTCGGGGCAACCGAGGGGCTTTGCGCGGCCGCAACTAGAGCGCTGCGCTAAAAAAAAACGCAGAACACACGTTTTTTTAACAAATTTCTTAGAATGTTCTGGATGGATCCGCAACACGAATCATCAGTTACTCGCCAGGAGATCGAATTGAATGACACCTCATTTATCTCCATTGTTGGCCAAGAAGGTGTCTAAACGTGAGTGACAGACGAACGCACGTACACACGGGTAGACGGTCGCTACTCAAGCTACTCAAGAAAAAGAAATTTGCGTATGTGTCGCACATAGACGCGAAAACCACTCGACTGAAAATTTCCCACTTTGTTCTCATTAGTAACGGGAGTGTATTCTGTGTGCGGTTTGAATGTAGTTTGAATCAAATCGGATATGTGGGGTCTTTATTGATGATTTATTCGTTTATGACGACTCAAGCGCCCCTTTATTCTAGACAACCCGCCATACAGAGAAGATGTAAGCGCGACTTCACCGCATTCAAGTCTTCTGCCCCTGTGATTTATCGGCCAGAATTGTTTCTTGAACCTCGGACAAGTAAATTAAAATTTCTCCCAGATAGTGTCATAGCAAATGCATGCCTAAATTTGAGGGAGAAAGCTATAACAATAGGATACTTGACAACCATGTCCAAACCAGGACATAGAAAAAACCCATACTTGCGAGAAAGTCTTTCATCTAACAGAAATTTTGCACAGATAGCGTAAAATAGCGAAACACTGCCGGGACCACTAATAGTTCTATATAAGGATAAAAAAGAGATTTATCCCCTTAATTGATACCAGGGCTCCGCTTCGCCAATCGAGTTTTTCTGACGAAAAATCGTCGATTTTTCCTGTAGCATTTAGTTACTCTTTTCTAATAGGTACATAGATGAGAAAGTGTAAAAGGTAAAGTGTTCTAAAGAACACAATCTCAGTCTAATGGAAATGCATTTCTATACATTAATTTCCAGTAAATGTGGCTCATGATAAAAATATATTTTCAAAAAAGTGAGATTATCTAGAATATACGGAAGAAATCAAATACTCACAGTCCCCTGAGGTAAGGAAAGAAGGCAGCATCAGGAAGTAGATGGAAACTAAATAAAACCGAGGCTAATCATGAAGTAAGATATACTGAAGTGGTGATACTGCAGACAATTGACTCGAGGAGAGGGGTCAATTTAGCAAAGTTATGACAGGAAATAACAAGCAACTACATCTGTATTCTACACCAATACTAACTTCATGTGGGAAGAAACAAATAAGAATAAAAATTGTTCGAAACTGCTCTTTGGTTGTACGGATGTGTGGAATTGCGCTTCATTACGAACAGTTTAGATCGAAACGAGTTCGTCGCAACTATTAATTTGCAGCATTGATTTACGTTTCCATCCACTGTTTGGGCTCGTTTCCTCTTTATGGGATTTTGATTGCTTTTGATTGTACTTTGTTTGAAAAGATGTTGAGAATATGCATATGTTTGTAATCAACTTTCTTTTATCCCTAGGCAATTCTGACTGAGAAATTACATTCACATCTTTCAGCGTAAATTAACCTATTGCTTTATGAATTATTTTATTTCCCTTCTGGGAGAATTTTTAGAATCCATGTCTTTTTAAATATTTTTTACATTTCCACCCTTACTCCGCAAGAAGAGAAAGTAATCGTGAGCCGGGAAACTGCAAATTTTTGACAGAAAGACTTCCAGTCCCTTGTGTCCAAAAGGGGATAAATCTTGTCCCCATAAATTGTAAATAATTTTCTTTAACACGTTGTGTAGCCATAATCCATGTTTTGTGGGTCCTTGGTACTGGAAAATCGATAGACGGTAAAACGTCTGCCCATCGTCCGCTTGAGAACATACTAATTAAAACCCCTTTTGAAATTGATGTTTTAAAATTTTCCAAATGGAGGTTAATGAACTCAAGAAGAACGACGCGTAGAAATACTCATTCAAGAATTACGAAATTGTGTTCTACGTCAATCTTTTCGAGTGGTTTTGCGAACTAAGAATGTCTACGGCAGGCACGGTTCTCTTCGGGAGCAGTTACATACGCGAAAAAGCGTTTTCTCACGTGAAAAATATAAATTCTACAATGCAGTTGAGAAGAGCAAAAATATAAATGAATGTGTAAGTTCGTGAAAAACTAACACCAAATATGATATTGTTAACCTGGCATCAGTATGGCAAACTAAAAATCGCGGTTGTTGAGTAATTTTTCCTGAAATATATACCACATTATTGAGCACGTAAATGATGATGATAAACTACGTATGTTATGTTCGTTTGTAAGGACGTCTTAATTAAACCTATGTTGTAAACTCCCTTAATGTGTTTCTTCGCTAAACTGTTATATCTGGACATCCCAAGATTCTTTTAACTGAATTAATGCGAAACTAATAAAACTTGAATGATTATAGCTTGATATTTGAAAGTTATTGAATACAAAGGAAGTTGGCGATAAATGCAGCCCGCATTCTTTTTATGGCGTGACTATGTGATGTGCGGGAGAAAAAGGGTTGCAGAACCTAGGATTAGAGGAAGAAAAATCCTCTTATACAAGTACGAATAGCGCTAGTTTCTCAAAGTTGCATATCCTATGGCGTATAGTAGTCCACACGTTTCGTTTTGTTTTATGTTCAAATTATACAGTTATTTTAAAAGAATAAGGAATATTTGTTGAACCTTTGAAATTGGTTAATAACATAGGCACACAAAACAAACGTTGTCAAACCCAAAGACTAGACTAATGTTTCTCAATGTAAGTCTACGCGCTGAATTCAAATCTGAAGCCAGAACTGCGAACCACCCTTGTTTTTTTAATCGCGAAAACACCAGTGAAATTGTATTTTTTGTTTTCGGGGGTTTTTGTAAGACCCAAAGACTTGTCACATATTTCTGTCTGGAGCTCTGAATCCGAATGTGAAGTCAGATTTACGCCATCATCCTCTAGTTTGTTTCTAAATCGCGAAAAACCATCGTGAAATTGTAAATTGCAGATTGTTGCTCGCTTTCCTGTTGAAGCAACCCCTGCCATGATCAACGTGAAGACGAAGAAGAGGTGTAGAGGAAGATGGAGACGCAAATGAAGATTAAGTGGATGAAGATAGAAATAATGAAAAATATGAAGAAAGAGGTTTAGACTTAGGCCAATACTATGCTGTGTATTCTCTTAAGAAATAATGCACCGGGGGAGGTGGCTCAGGGCATCGTCTGTCTTTTCAAAGCCTCATGTCGTTCTGTTGACAGTAACGGAAAGGGAAATTACTGAATCCTAAATAAAGGGAAGTGAACATCTAGTATGTGCGTTTTCATAACCGAAAATCTGCACAGTCTAACCCACAAATATAAATTCATCATGAGGGATCGACGTCGGTACCTAAATAGAGCTAAATTAAATACATAAATAAGTATGAAATAATAATTAATGTTTATGGCAGAGTAATTGACGAGTGCGGAGAGGGGGAAGCACCGTCAGACTATGTAATTAGGAAATTGTCGATGAGTTCTTGGGTTTATTCCCGCACCACAATTTGACATTTTTACCAATACATGTATTTTAATGTAGCTTTCGATGGAGTATTCATCCTTATTTCATCTGGTAAAAATTGCAAAAATGTACTGAAAACTTTATACCAATAATGTTATTAATACCAATTATTAATATTAATAATAATACTGTTTGTATTATTATTAATTTCATTTCTTACAAGTGGACTGCTATCCACTTGTGCATGTTACAACTGCAACACAATTTTGTTATTACTCATACACATGCATTTTCCATCAGTTATTTAATGGTACCTGTGCATACGTGAGAGGTAATGTTTCTAAGTAATATTGATCTTATTCACAATGTAAACTTGCATTACTGTTTCAATGCAAACATCATTTTCCTGCTGATTATTATCCTATAAGTTGCAAGTATTTGTCAGCACGAATTTCATTAATCGATGATAATCAGATGCAGATGAAAATCGTGATTTTCGAGGAGTATGGAAACGGTGCATTTCCGCTATTGATTTTTCACAAAGGAAAGATCAACGACACGCACGATTAATAAATATTTCTGATGTCATTTTCTCTCTCGTGGGCTTCCGCGTTGAATCCAATTATTCCATAGATCAATCAAGAAATTGTAGTATACGCGGTTATTGATAGAATTGTAAACTACTTTTTGACACGCAAGTCAAATCATTGATCATGTGCAATACAGAGTTTGTCAATAACTGTATTTACACATAAGAAATATAGATGTTTCTTGCGTATTGTCCCCGTGTTTACTAAGACTTTTATCGCGGATGTACTGTCTCGTTAACTAGAAACCTCCAGAGATGTGTGGATTTTCGCACAAACATAACCTTAGACATTTTGATGGAACAGCATTTAGCCATGCTATTTGAATAAACAAGCTGGGTTCATCGTGAGAATTTTTGTAGCTGTTCCGAATTGCGTCATTCACTGCGCAAATTTTTGTAACGTTGCAGAAATTTTTTTTCCTTTTGTGATGCCAATAAAGTGATAGCAAATTCATCACTCAGTATTAGCTTATTGGTACTAAAGAGTGATTTTGGAAATACGTTTAGTTTACATATCCGTCATAAAGAAGACTGTTCCATCAACTTCAATTTTTACATTTATGTTAGTAATATAATCTAGGTCTTCACAAACGCCTATACTTTTAATTGTCCAAGCATATATCTACTTTGATTGTATGTGATTTGTTCTTTCTTCTTTATTAACCGTCTAGATAAAAAAAATTAATACATTTCTGTCAATTTATTTTCAGAGGATAAGAACAACGTCCAACTTTCTCTTACGTATCACAAGACAGTAAATTTTCTCTAACGTATAACAAGACAGTATAATCAACCCCATTTATTTTTATTTCTCCATTGTTGATATTTCTTTACACAATGGTTTGCAATTGAATTAGAGGCAATAACAAGTTCAAGTACATGATTATAGTAATGCCTGTGTGAAGTTTTTGTATTCCATCTTCAAAAACACTACTTTTCTCGAAGTTTTCAACCGAATACACGTATTGCAGGTGAACTTGTATGTTTATAACTTCTGCATTTGAAACAGGTATATATATATATATATATATATATATATATATATATATATATATATATATATATATATATATATATGACACGCCTGTTATAGGGTGGGACATTTTAATCTGTCGGAGCAAATATCTCGAAAACTACACATTGGATAAAAAATGGGTAACAAAAGTTGTTTGTTTCGACGGGCAACATCCAAACTCCAACCTCTACCCACACCCTCTGGGGATGGGGAGGGGGAGAAAAAATCTTAAATAGAAACCTCCATTTTTTATTGCAGATTTGGATTACCTAGAAAAAATTACACCAATTTGACCTTTGAAGAAAGTCATTTTGGCTGACAGATGGCGCTGTAGTGGAAAAAAATAAATTGTTTTAAAAATCATCAAAAGTGGGGATATTTCGAGAAAAAAACACATCATATCAGGAAAATTTAAGTAAGTGAAAACGATATTTTCAAATTTGATATCCTGGGGCACCGTTATTCACCGATGCGGTCTTGACACAGGTGCTAACGTTTCCGCCGTTATACTGCGATCTTCCACAGGGAAAAAATGCGCATTGCCGCAAAAGCCTATTTTCAACCGATGGTGTTAAAACCACAGTAGCAAATTTAAGAATAGTTTTGGTGTATCCCAAATAAAAAGTGAGGTAATTATGTTCACAAAAGCTCCGGAAAATTCGCTTAATATCCAAAAAAAAAAAAGAATTTGATGGAACATCAATAAACTGAACGAAAAGCCTAGGATTAGATGTCCTCAGGATCCAACACAAGACATTTTTCTGAGCAAACGCCATTTTTTTGTTAAACGTTTATAAACTAGTGGTGCTATAACAGCTCATACTTTCAGATAATTTAAATACATTCAGAAAATTCAGATAATTTGTTTAAAATCGGATATACATAATTTTTAAGTGGATTTTACTCTATCAGAGTAAGATATTAAAAAATAAATTTGGAGACATTTTTGGGAATATTTCCTATTCTCAGGAGCCTGAGCAAGCTTTTCGGTTTTGCTTCCCAGAATTCTGTGTAAGTTTGTCTAGAAAAATTTACCAGGGCTCTGTAAGCGTCTACACGTAACATTGTTTTGAGTGTGGGTTTGAATGATTAATTAGTGATTTTGGGATCGTCAACTGCTAATATTATTAGTCTCGTAAGTGATATGCGTGTTTTCATAGTGGGAGGTGGCGGTGGTCTTCCCCCGTTGGCTGGCGCGATCCGCCCGTTTGGACAGAATTTGTTTTAAATATTTGCCACATTTCACTCAAAATTGGGCCATAGCTACCAATATTTCCAAAATGAACTGGTTGTGAATAATAAATTTTAATTGAAGAAAACCTCTCAAATCATGAATTATCGGGTGATGTCGGGTCGCATGAGTTTGTATCCATTGTCTGGCTGAACTTTGAAACCAGGTATCTCCCACCAGCGGGGAAACGCCCCAACCGGAGCTAGTTCTAAGCTCCAGATCGGTCCAGGAGACTGATGGACCGGAGAATGATTCATTTCTCTTATTGATTCCGTTTTAAGCGTTTAATGTATTGTTGCAATGTGTCTTTACGAAAAATGTAAACTATGAGTAGTGTATCACGACGATGCTGCGTGAACAATTCCAATTGTTGTGTTTTTTACTCTCCCCTTAAACATACGTATATATAGAGTAGTATACGTAATATCTGGAAAGTTATCTAATGTTACGCGAAAAAACGGCGGAATTTTTAAATATGTGGAAGGTATTGGCATTGTTTGGCTATTGCCGTTTGGTCTCCCAATGGTTTGTCTTGAAGAAAAATATTATACTGGTTCGGATTTTGTCGGAATAAAATATCTGAACGGAATAAGTCAATCAAGATCGCCGTATTGTATCCATATCTGACATCTGCAAAGAGACCCTAGTCACAATGATCAGGTTGTTCCGTTTCCATTACCACCAACAGCATTACAAGAGAATACTATCAGTTCTTCGTCGGTTACGGTGCAGAAAATGATCAAAATGTCACAATACGGAGGTGTCACTACATTATCATGTTTATTATGTGAATGGATATCGAGAGTAAGAGAAATACACTTGACGTTACAGCCTGGCTGAAAAGAATAATATGCTTAATGCCAGAGACAAAACATTTAATAAAGTTCCCACTAACTGGCTCGCAGAAAATTCGATATATCCTTTGAATATCTAACTTACAATAAAGAAGCAATTTCATAAAACCTTGGACAAAACCATATCTCGTTTTCAAGTAGATTATTGTTGACATAAAAATTCCAAAGGCATTGCCGTGAAGGCATTTTCGACTGCCCACATATTCACTAGATCATTAAAAAAGCTGGCTTTAGACATACAATGGTTGGCATAAAACATTAACCATGTTACTCATTTAGGGATAATTATCAACAATTTTCATTGTTAATATTGAAGATGTTTGACACGAACGTATTGCTTAAACAACTCCGTCTTCACCATCATCATTTTCTTTTTCTTTTTTCTTCTGTCAGCTCTCCGGCACTATAGTTTTGCCATGGTTTATATTATTATGGTAGCCCAATCTCTGCAGTCTTCTGCTTTTCTTCTCCATCTTTTCACTCTTTGGGTCTTCAGATCTTCCACCTCATCATTCCATTTTAACCTCGGTCTGCCTCTACTCCTCATACCAGTCATGCCCCTACATGTATCTTCTTTACTACCCCCTCTTTCTTCATTCTTATTATATGCACAATTGAAACAACTCTCGAAAATAAAATTGAACTATTATGAACTGGGATTTAATATGAGCCTGGAGTTATATTTTCACCATTCTCGTCTTGTGCACTTTCTGGAAACAGGAACACTGAGAGAAGAACAAGAATTATGGTTTGATTACGATACAAAAATGGAATTGTGTTATAAGGATCTGCAATGGGATATCTGCATGATGACTAAATATAATTGACGTTTAATAAGGGGTAACACTCGCCCGGACTGCAAATGACAATTAACTTAACCTTCATTGGGAACAATATATTGAAGAGAAATGGTTTTCCTGAAGTAAGTTCAATATTTTACTATTCTTTATAATTTACAAGTATGATATCAGTACTATTAGTATTTTGTCATAATTCGCAGAATTTTACTTTTGCAGAATATAGTTGCTAACAAGAAGTGTTACGTGTTACGAAATATTTACAAGCATATTTTAATTCAGCGCATCAAAATTAGGTTTCAAGACGCATTGAACACTGCCGCAGAAAAAAAATTAACACAGGGCTGTTATCAATTTTTTCTGTCGGTCGAAGGGCTATTAATTCAAAATAACTAAGAAAAGCGCTTCCAAAATCGTTAATAATGAAATAATGGATAATATAACATTTCGAGAATATGTAAATCATTTCGAATGAATATTTTTCTTTGAAATTATTTTTCACTTGTATCAAATAGCTTATTTTTGGAAGTAATAATAGAATGTTTAAAAACAGCTGTCCACTGCACATCTAATATTTGAGTGCTTTGTCAATATTTCAGACGATTTATCAGACATCGATATCAGAAGTTGAATCTACACAATGGAGATGTCCAATCAGAGTCAGACGTTACTTTTCGTGAAGCTAAAAACGATTTTCTGTCAGCAACTCTAAGATCTTTGAGAATAATCTTAAAATGAACTGGAAACCAAATACAAAAGAGTAATTGGGATTTGGGTGTCATTAAAGTAAAAACGTATGGAAACAATTAAAATTAAGATAACGCTGAAATGGGAATACTTCGTATACATGTTCATTAGGAAAAATTTTGCAACGAGTGAATATTTAAAAGCGGGCAATATGTCACTCATATGTTACCTATATGATTATTATTATTATTATTATTATTATTATTATTATTATTATTATACAGTATTCACAGTATTACTGGTCGGTATGTCAACCACACACAGGAATGATGACCAGGTGTGTGGTTGCTTTACTGAAGGTTCAGATGGCTTCTGACAATACGGCATGTATTCAAAATTACACACTTTTGCATATTATATACATTCCTGGCATCCAAGTGAAGACACTCCAGTGCCCGAAGTGTCATTTTTGGGATCACTCCTGTAGCTGATATTATTATAGGCACAGTTGTCACTTTACTGAAGTTCCACTGAGATGCGACTTCATGGGCAAGATCGGTATACTTCTGGATCTTCTCTTGATATTTTCCCGATATGTTGTGGGTATTGGGTATTGATATATCGATAAGGAAAACCTGCTGATAGTTTCTATCAATGTACGTTATATCGGGTCTATTGCCGCCGACATGTCTGTCTGTGATAATAGAGCGATCCCAGTAGAGTGTGTGCTCACTACTTTCAAGCACATTCTGAGGCACATATTTATAATACGGCACGGAAGTGGCGAGTAAGCCCGTTCTCAATGCCAATAATTGGTGGACCTGCTTCACCTCTTCATCATGCCTCTTTTTGTATTCCAACTGTGCGTGGCTGCTACATCCACTTGTCACGTGTTGGATAGTTTCGCTTGCAGCCTCACATCTTCTACACGAGTCGTAATGAATGGTAGAATCTCTCAGAATGTGTTTTCTGTAGTTCAGTGTTGATATCACTTGGTCCTGGATAGCTATCATGAAGGCTTCTGTCTCCGGAAAGAGATCCCCGTGCTGGAGCCATGCGTGCGACGCAGAGATGTCGACTTCTGGTTTACTCAGCTCGTGAGGGTACCTTCCATGCAGTGCCTTCGCTTTTCATAAGGATATCTTCTCTTCCGTTTCAATGATTGGTTGAACTGGCGGATCAAGCTTTTTCAAGTTCAGAGGACTATAGTTATTATCAACTGCGCTCACTGCTTGCTGAACTCTCCCACAATGTTCCAAGAAGTATCTTCTGAGTGAAGCAATTTGAGTGCTGTGTAGATTTATGAGATTCATGAGATTATTATTATTATTATTATTATTATTATTATTATTATTACTACTACTACTATTATTAAAAAACTAAAACACGAAATAAGTTGTAATTTTATACGAAACCATAATCTTCTTGATGGATGTGAAAAGTTTTACTGCAATGTTTTTTCCAACAGATGAAAAATATTAAATCAGTGATAAAAAAATAAATAAAAACCGGTTTCATTTAGTAGTGATTATTTAATGAGTGATTATTAAGATATTCGATTACCTAGATCACAAAAAGTGAATTAAGTATGGATATGTTTCTCAGTCACGAAATTGTTGACACAATAATTAATTGTAATAGCGTGAAAGACCATACACAAGACCATATCACAGGTTGTGACTCTCACATAACCACATCGACGAGTCCGGTACACGAAAATGCGTGATGGTTAAAAGTGGATACAATCTCAATCCACGAAAATGATGCATACTTAACAAGAAGCGCAACGAAGAATGCCTCTAGCCATACAAACTAGCTCTACGCACGGCATTTTCATAAAATAATCATACTCATTATACAAGTATGGCGTTCGTGGGATGAAAGATTAGCACGACTCAAAAAATACGAATTTTATGTTCCGGCCAAAAGTTAACATTGCGTTCCTCGACATTGCGTTGTGTCAACAGCACAATTATTTTAAGGAGCTATATGAGGGCTCCTTGTATAGTGCTTACAAAATATTTATTCAATTATTTGGCGTATAATACCTCGATTTCAATACCGAGAGAAGTGGCTCAGGGCATAGCACGCTGACTTCGCATTCAGAAGGCTCGGGTTCAATTCCCGTGCCGGCCTACATGACCTGGGATTTCAGGGTTCCCTCAGTCATCCAGACGACTGCTGGGATGGTTCTACTGAAAGGACATGACTGCGAAACCGGTGTGGCTAACCGAATTCGTTTACTACGCGAAGTCACGAAGGTTAAGCGAATTCGAAAAATTGGGGGTTCCTAGTCGGGTAACCGACTAGTAACCCGGGAATCTAACGGCGCCGAAGCCAGTTGCCCTTTACGGGACATATAACGGCTAAATACAAAAACAAACACATTTAAATAGTCAGCGAAAATCTTTCAACATGTTCATTTCAAAATCTTCATGTCTCGAGTATTGCACCACATTAATGATATCTCGAAAAGATTCCGGCGGAAGTGCGAGTTCGCCTATGTTTGTCCAAATCCCAAGAAGGACAAAAGAAAGGGAAAAGAAAACCAGTCTTGACTAGGCCTGGCAAGGTTACGGGAAAGGAAAATAGCTTGCTACATTTCGCGGGCACATCATCTAGAGTAACTATCCCGAGGTTTCATAATTGTACAAATTGCTGCGGTACTTCTCAGTTTACAATAGCAACTGGCACTTCTTTTCGAGAAATCACTTGGCAGTTATTGCTCCTGAATTGATTTTAATTCCAATTTTATCAACTACAGCAAAGAAATGATTGTTTAAAATGTAATAATACATCAGTTGTACTTCAAGTTTTAAATTGAGAGTAAATTAAACATTTTGAATCGAAAGAATCTAATTTCGTAATCGCATTTACTTAAGAGTGCAATATTTACATTCACTCCCTACATTCAGATTAGGTGGTTCAACAGACAAAGATTCCTCTTTGTTACAAAAGCTCTCCGCTCGGGGGAGAGACTGGTTATTTATTTCATATTATTGCTGTATCCAACAAATTAAAGATGAATGAATAAAACATAACAGAAAACTTAAACAAGGAGAAAATTCGCAATTTAAACATATTTCTCACGTAAATTAGAATTTCTAAAGAAAATAAACTTGAAATAAAATAATACACAGAAAATAATACAAATATAATTCAAATCTCAGTGGTCTGATAGAAAAACTACCGAAAAAAAAATTCCTGGCCTCGCGGGGCTTTGACATGCGCGAGCGCTTCGCTTTCCGGATTTGGAGCGGGGTTGAGCGGGGTTGAGCGCGGAGTGAGAGCAAGTTGTCCCAGCTCGCCGGCGGACTAGTACCTCGTGCGGGCGCAATTTGACTCGCTCATTGAATTTAAAGGCGGCACCACACATTCGGTATTTGTCGAGCTACTGCTCGCCCAATCCCAAACAGCTAATGTGTTCGGCGAATGTTCACTCCCTTTGATGTGTTCTAAGGGCGGCTCCACACATTCGGCATTCGCCGAGCAGCGACCTACTGCTCGCCGAATCCCAAACAGCTAATGTGTTCGGCGAATGTTTGCTCCCTTTGATGCGTCCTGAAGACCGACACGCGGTGGGTAGGGCGAAAACCGAACATTGGGCCGTCGGCGAATAGCGAGCAACCTGTCCACACTATTCGGGAATCGTCGAGCGTTTGCTCGCTCCTCGCCGAATAACGAATGTGTGGAGCCGCCTTAGGAGCGGAGGTCGCACCTACCTCTGTGGGATATCCGCGGCACGTGCCCTCAACCGCATGACGGGCGCCCGAGGACCCAGCCGCTCCCGGCGAGGAGTCGCGTTCCGCGCATGCGCAGAGGAGCGTTCGTACGCGCCGCCGCCCCTGCGAGCGGCCATCTGCCTGGGCGGGCGGACCGCAGCCATCGCTCACCCTCCGGGCTCCCCCCCCCCCCCCTCGGCCGCCGTCGCGGGCGCTCCCGCCTTATCCGTCGGCCTTATCGGTGACAACACGAACGCGTGCGAGCACGCTTTGTCTGCGTCGGCGGCGCGCCCGGGCAGGCACGCGAGCGGCCTCCCGCCGTAATTGCCCTTGCCCTTGCCCTCGCCCTGCTCTGGCCCTCCCTCCAGCTTGGCCCTCGTTCTTGCCCTAAACTCATGCCCTCGCCCTCGCCCTTACTATTACCCTCGGCCTCGTCTTCGCCCTCGGCCTTGCCTTAGCCTTCGTTTTTGCCCTAAATTTCGCCCACGCCCTAGACCTCACCCTCTTCCTCGCCCTCGCCCTCATTCTCACCCCATTCTCTCTCACCCCCTTCTCTCTCACCCCCTTCTCTCTCACCCTCCCTCTCTCTCCCCCTCCCTCTCTCTCCCCCTCCCTCTCTCTCCCCCCTCCCTCTCTCTCCCCCTCCCTCTCTCTCCCTCCCTCCCTCTCTCTCCCTCCCTCCCTCTCTCTCTCCCTCCCTCCCTCTCTCCCTCCCTCCCTCTCTCTCTCCCTCCCTCCCTCTCTCCCTCCCTCCCTCTCTCTCCCCCTCCCTCCCTCCCTCTCTCCCTCCCTCTCTCCCTCCCTCCCTCTCTCTCTCCCTCCCTCCCTCCCTCCCTCCCTCCCTCCCTCTCTCCCTCCCTCTCTCCCTCTCTCTCCCTCCCTCTCCCTCCCTCCCTCTCCCTCCCTCTCTCTCTCCCTCCCTCTCTCTCCCTCCCTCTCTCTCCCTCCCTCTCTCTCCCTCCCTCTCTCTCCCTCCCTCTCTCTCTCTCTTTCTCCCTCTCCCCCCTCTCTCTCTCTCTTACCCCGCTCCGGTTTTAGCCCTTTAGCTCCAGCTCAAGCTGTCGTTCTAAACCACACCAATGCCCTCGCCCTGGCACTACCCCTCGCTCTCGCCTTCGGCCCCGCCCTTCTCCTCGCTCTTGCCTAACCCCAGCCCTCGCCCTTACCCTCTCTTCTGTGCCCATTCACAGCCCTGCCTCCGTCAGCGGTCTCTCCTCTCAGGTCGCCCCTCCGCTTTCGCCTCTGTCACCACGCCCACCCCCGCCCCGCCCCGCCCCCTCTTCCTCCTCCTCCTCCTCCTCCGCGTCCCCCTCTGCAAAGTTCACTGCCACAGTTTTATCTCCGAACAGTGACACAACGGTGGCCGGAATCGAGTCATCATGTCACACAATGCCCATTGCCTCTGCGAGTAGGCAAATTTATCAGCCGTTAGTTACGTCGTGCTGTTCTCCGGAATGTTCTATCGTTTCGTCGCTCGACATAGGACCTTACGATCTTTGATTCTATGCCTTTTGCAGGACTATTTAAAAAGGGATGTGTATTTAGTTATTTATCGACAGGAAAGTGGTAGATGTCCGAATTTTCGGGACAGTTACGATTTTTGATGTCGTATCTCGGACTTTTTTAGATGGTCATTGAAGTACAGCAGTTTAACCCTATTTTTGGTTTTGACATAAATTATAGATAAGCTTTATGGTCATTCCACCGTGATTCTTTCCGGCGAAATGTTAGCAGTTCATAAAAATTACTTTATTTCATGAAGTATTTAAAAGAAATATTAACTGTTTACTAATATTCGTAAATGATAACGTTGCAAACCGAATCAACGTAGAAATCCTTATTTAAGGGCCAGAAATATTCACACACTTTAGTGAAAATGCTATTGTAAGTTCAAATACTATATTAAACTTTGGCTAAATTTTTGCTGTGTCTGTCACTAACGTACCAACACAACAAGCTTCGGACAAAATTTATTGTTGACCCTTTAATATTAATTTTGAACAAGATGAACTTCAGACAAAGTCGTCAAGACTTTTATATTTTTTTTAAAAACAGAGAGATCTGTCGAAAAAATGTATTTTGCCTAAGAAATAACTCATTGTAAAACAGTAAACACGTTGGCGTCCGCGGCCAGAGTCTCGCGAATTCTCTTGGATGTCCGAGTGAGGCTGCATCGAGGGCTGTGAGGCCGACGTTTCGACCATCTTGTCATGGTCTTAGACAAGAGCATTTTATTTGTAAAGTAGTTTATGTAACTTAATTTTTAATTATAAAATAACACAAACATCGTTGTCTACTTATAAACTAAGAAAATGGAGTTAAAATGATAAATACGTATTTCCTCTGCAATAAAAGTTGTAAAATTACATTTGCATTGGTAAACTGTAAGAATAAGAAAATTAATGTTACAAATAAAACTATCTTTAACTTTTAGTTTTAAAAAAATAGGTCATACGTAGTGCGCAGAGAATCAAAATAAAATCTTTAATATATATTACATGCGTCAAGAAAAATGCTAGCCATGAATAAATATAACTTTTAAATAACTATACATAATTATATTCTGTTTGGAGTAAAAGGCACGAATGGATAATACAATGTTTTTTAAGGATATTTCAGTACTCCAGCGTTTTCTTCCTTGCCTGGTCCTTGGTGATAGTATGATTCCTCTGCTATGTGACTTCATGCTGCTTTGTCAAGGTTCATAGACAAAGAAAGAGAAATGCGCCGAGTAGAGTAGAAATGTTATACTTCAAAATAACAACTACTTGCTTTGTAATACTTCATTACGTGAAAATGGCAGAATATCAGATCACAAGTTGCACGAATACATATTACAAACGCAAAGGAGAATGACGCAATGAAATTGTATTTAACCCCAAGTGATAAGCGATTTATTCTTTAGAGAATATTCTGCGCATTCGCACAAGGATAAGGTAAGGCGGTAAGTGGTAAATATCCATTTAAAACAAATATAATTATACAAATATAATATGATTATTTTTATTGCGATTGACGCAGAATTAACTCATTTAGAAACATTTTCGCCTTCTCGAGAAAGAAAATCAGTACTGAGCACCAATCGCTGTGACAAATGCATTATGAACAATTGAAAGTTAATATTTTTATCTTTTTAGAATTATTAATCCATTAAATCTTGAAATATTTTCCACAAAACGCCGGAATACACATTTGATATACAAATATTCACGAAACTATAGAGATTTCTTTGCTCTGCTTAATGATGGGAACAATTTCGAAGTATTTCTTAATCGATTTTGGCGTATTACTTAAACAGTTGTTTCTTTTTTCTTAGAATATTCATGTTGATGTGGTTGTCTCTAAGGATAGCGTGTGGCGTGTTTTAACGCATAAACTTTAATATTCAATTCATTGTTGAATTTGGGCACGTCAACTGCTGTGGTCATTTGTCCTGTGTGTGTAGTGAATGTGTTGTATGTCTGAAGGTGTTCCTCAGTGGACGGTGAGATCCGACCTTTTCCACAGAAGATTTCCCCTCCACGTATCTCCCCCAGCGTAGCAGCTCCAGCCAGGACAGGCTCTAAGATCTCGACTGGTCTTCCGATATGTGGTATTCCGATATGTGGTATTCCGATGTGGTATTCCGATATGTGGTATTCCGATATGTGGTATTCCGATATGTGGTATTCCGATACGTGGTATTCCAATATGTGGTAATACAATGCGCGTAAGTGTGTGTAAGGGGAGATGTTAGGACAAGGAAGAGGAAGGAAAGGTCGTGGGCGGTGCGTGGCCCGTTTGTTAGAGGACTGCTTCTCCATTCACCTGACACTGATCGGAGAAACCATAGAAAAATAGGGATCAGAGCACCCGGCCGCTTGAACTCTTCTCTACACAGCTGCTCAATTCTGTGCAGCTAGTGTCGAAAACCCTGCCACCTCCGGAACTCCAACCTAGGACCTCCCAGTAAAGGGGCCGCATAGCTAGCAGTAATGCTAGCTCTAAGCTAATCTCAGTCGGGTGTAGTGTTCAATTTTATTTTGATTTTGATTATTATAAATTTTAAGGTACTGGATAGCTCATTTCTTTTTAAAATCAGGAGGCAGATTGCAAAAATTAATTTATCTTCTCGAGTTTACAAACGTGCTATGAAAGACGAATATCGCATATTACAGAGTAAATATGCGCGATTTATCCCTATCATATCATTTCATTCATAGCATGGTCACGCTGATTTTCATGGATTCTACTACTAACGTCAGTGAATGTAAAAAAACAAACTGCATTCACAATGAATAATGATACAGATAGGAGAGAATACGCCATTAAAGTGTAACTCTCTTTATGTTGGCCAAGAATGATATTGTAGATAAACTGACACACAAATATGAGCGTGGTCGACACGCAGGTGCACATTGTGAAATTGTGTTTTCAGGTTACCCCATTTAATTGAGATGGTGTCCGATCCAGGAGCGGGTGTGTCTCGTTTCGCCTAATGAGGGGCCGCCGAATATGAAGACAAAGGCGTCATAATGGAGTGAGCAGATTCTAAGCAAGCCATTATGGTCGGCTGTAGCTCCATCTGCATTAACGCCTCCATCCATTTGCCCGTATCTGAGAGCTGATCCGTGACCGCTTTACAACATACCCGTAGCTACTTACAGCGACATGGAAGAGACGGAAGCAGGTTGCCGGGACGTAGTGTTAGGACATTGTGGTGCAGTCCAAATCATTTTATTTTTATTGGATTTGATTTATTTAGTAAAAAAAGGAAAAACTGTATGACGTATGGAGGAGAAGATCATCTGCGCACGTTTTCTTGCGTTTCAGAATCCCTTCCTATTATTTTAACTATAAATAGTTGAAAGATGAGAAAAAGTTTAAACAATAAAATAAAATAAAAAAATAAAATAGCGCGAGATCAGCAACATTTGAAAAACTAGTCATATTCGTTCCCGAGTTATAGAAAACCTATATGCAAACCAACTGCAGATTCGATTTTCCTGCATTGCTAACAAAATAACTCACTCTTACCTCTACTCCTACCATTACAAGTACAAGTAGAGTTCAACAAAACGTGCGCATAGTGAAGCTACATTTTCGTCCAGAAACAAAACAAGGGGCCATCTCAGCATTTGCTCAATGGATCAGGGAAACTGGACAAAAACCTGATCGAGCTGGGGTTCATTGACCCGGAAGCTGAAGTACATTATTTGTTACAAGCATATTAAGTCTTTTTTTTAAAGTATACAATACAAAAGTAAACTAATTCATTATATACAACTGTTTTGTTAAAATAAACATTATTTTTCCTTTTGATGATCAGTATAGTCTCTAATTGTATCGAAACAGTTATGCAGCAGACTTCGGCTAAGAATCTTATTTTAAATTCTACCAAAAAAAGCTGGGAACGCAAGAAAAACCTAACATGAAATGCAATAACCCTTGGTAACAGTAATTTTACATTTTAATGGCGCGTACATGGTTATTGAATGTTGGGAGAATTTTTACTATTTTCTTATTTTTAATGTTTTCTTTAGTTACGAATGGTAATCATATGGATTGGAAAATATTGTATACTAGATTTTAGAAACGTTTTTGCCCTAGCGCCTGTGAAGGGTTGTCACAAAATCCTGTAGGCTTCCCCCGGTATGTCAGGTTTCGCTCGCCACGACGTCACAACAAAACATCGCTTGCCGGTCCGAATGCCCGAGATAGTTAAGGCAGTAGTGCCGTGGGATTGCGGGTTGAAGTCTTGCCTCGGACATGGTTGCATTTGTTTTCGTCCTTTCACCCCCAATCATCATCACATCACGTCATCTTCACAGTTACTATACCGTTGAATGCAATAGTGGTCTAATGACCAAGATGTTGATGCGACCTTCAATAAAAAAAAATATATCGCGTGACAGAGAAAACAGAGTTGTTTGACGTTTGCATCTCCGCCAGCTGAGTCACGATTTCAAATGTAAAACGAAAAATTAGATGCCGCGATGAAACGTCTAAATAAGGAAAGTGGGAATGAAATGGTTACTTGCTCTAGACTGGTGGAAATAGCGAGAATATTTTGTACTCTTGCTGCAAATCCATCAAGTGGAAGAAACTTATTTGCAACTGATACACCTAGCTTAGAAAAACGAGCAATATTAATTCGGATAAAACTAATAGTAAAAAACAACATATAGAGGCAATGGATTGGCCTGTACATAGGAACTGGGTCCAAAACGGAGAAACAAATACGTAGAGCCTGGAAGTTCAGACATTTATTTTACCTAAAATAGGTAGACTAAAGGCATTTATTTTTAGGCAAGCAAAAATACATTTATTTTTACTAAAATAGGCATGCAATAAAGGAATTTATTCTGGCTAAAGAGGGGGAATAAAAACGCAGAAAACATTAAAAATCACTACGTACAAGTAATTATTGTAAAAATGTAATAATTAAAATGGTTCACATTTCTATTCTCACTTCAGAACGATCATTAGCACTTATGTGGAAGGAACCTACATTTTCTTTGTAATATTGATTGCCCATGACAATCCGGTATGATGACTAGGAATTTATTTTACTTACGATGCTGTTTCTTTTTTTTTATTCTAGCTTGGCCATTGGCCCTCTGCAGTCGCATATGATAGATACATTAATGATATTTATATGCAAGAATCATTTGAGAACAGAACAAACAGAATAAACAGAAATTTAGTTTTAGATATAAGCCAATAGAGTGGTTTTATACAGTAGTTAACAATGGGGAAAGACTCATCGGTTTATGTCTATGGAAGATTGAAAAATTCTCTTGGTAACTTTCTTTTTAATCGTTTGCGATGAGGATTTTGCTTACCTATGTAAAAGTGAATATCTGAAAGGATCTTAAGTATTTTGGAATAGAGTTTTAAGAATAAGAGGGGAAAATGGACGGGGATTGGTGTAATGCCAAGTTCATTATGTAACTACGCATTCGGAATGTTTCATGGAGCATTTGTGATGGTGCGTAGGAATCTATTTTGAAAAAATTGGATTCTGTTAATGTTTGTTTTGGCTGCAGCAACCCAGACAGAGGAATCATAGGAAAGCATGGGTCGTATCATTGCTTTATATAGGTGAATAGCAACATGTAGTTGTAGGGGGGATGATTTTTTGAGAATCGGATATTATTGATGGACTCTACTAGTCGCTAGCGCTATTCGGTGTTTTGTTATTTATTTTGCCGCCATATAAGCCTTTTATCGAACAGAACTCCTAGATATTTGAAAGTTTTGTTGGGAGGGAGCTAGGTGATGTTTTGTGATTGGTATGTGAGATTTGGAGGTACATCTTGTCTACGAAGGGTAAATATTTTTGCCTGACTTTTATTAGGATTTATTTCAATGTGACAGTTTTGGGACACCCTTTTTCGCGGTCGGTCGTAGCGATATAAAACATAACCGGAAGTATAAATTTTCATCGCAGGGCAAATGTGTGTTTCCTGAATGCAAGCTACTTGTATTTTATTATTATGCAAAAAGTGGGCCAGCATATGAATATTAGGTTTAACATCATTCCCTTTCCATTGAATAAGACGGAGTGAGGAATGAGTGACACTACTTATAGGCATGTTTTATAGATAATATTGTAACACTACCGGTCGTCTCGTTAGAGAACGCCCAGTCAGCGGCGCGGTTGTTTAGCTCAGTCGGTGATGGAAGGCATTGTTAAACAGATACTGGTAACATGAAAGAAATACTTGGATCACTGGTAAAAATCACTTTTATTCCTGGGCAAAATAATTTAAAATGCCCCAGGGAAGTTACACTTGTAAATAGAATAAGAAATCTGAAAATTAGGTGGATAGAAAAAGAAGATGAAAAAGTTAGTATTTAGAATAAAGCTTAAAAAATTAGGAAGAATTATGATTAACGTTACAATGGTAAAATACAAAAGTTACAAATCTCTGCGCCATAGCGCGGCGTCGCATTACAAAAAAAATTTACACGGGACGAATGCCCATTGAATAATACTGCCTGGAAAGACGGGTCTCTGCGCGCCCGGGGACGGGCGCGGCGCGGCCGAGGAAACGGCTGCCGTCCTTCAGAAGAATTCGGCGGAGGTCAATGGCCCCGCGGGCCATCAGCTGGCGGTCGGGTCGTGGCGTCACCACAAGGGAGACGACGCGTGGCTGCGTTGAAACGGCGTCTGGTAGTCTGGTTGATCTGGTAGTAACTCGAAGCGGGACTGGTAGACTGGTAGACTTGGAGCGGCCGGGCGATGTCAATCTCAGGAACGTAGTAATTAACTATGCGTACCTCTGGTTCTCATTATGATAATTGTCGATCACAACTTCGGACAGTTTAGCAATCCTTCGGAGAAACATTCGCCTCTCTTTCACGACGAATTCCCACCCCAGAGAATTTTCTCTGTCTACTGCAGCCGGCACAATGCTCAAAACTCGCAGCAAAATAATAAAATCCCACATAGGCACATTCGCCCGAATAATTCCCACCCCAGATAAGTTTTTCTCCTAACTATCCTCAGCCTAGAACTCAGGCTCCTTCCGACGAATAATTATAAGTTTCCCAGAGGCACACTGGTCTCTCTCCGACGAATAGTTACGCACCCCAGAGAAGATTCTCTCCTGACTGCTCCCCGTCTAAATGATCTGGCCCCGTCTGATGCTCCGGCCCTTCTGAATTTTGTAAGTCCGACAGAGGCGCACTTGCCTCTGACCGAAGAATATCCCCCCCAGAGAAGTTTCTCCCCCGACTGCCCTGTGTCTTCTGATTTTTGTAAGTTGAAATTGCATTAGGTTAACTTTTGCCCCCACCTAATTTTTCGTGTGTTCAAGCTCCTATGAAAGTCGCGTCGCTATTGGCCAAAAGAAATGGCGCATTATGTTATTTCAGCCAATTGCGACGGGGAAGCCACGTAAGTTTCAACTCTTTGCATCACTGTGAGCGTCCAGAATATTCCTATTCCTTCTAGAACATGCTTGCACAAGACATGCGTTGTCCGTGAAAGAATTTATCGCTCTGGGATTCCCGGGATGTCGATTTCAAGAGCGATCTAGAAGGTTCGCGCAGCTGGCCATGCGAACACGTGCGTCTCGCAGTGAATCTGTCGACGACTGACCCTTGTAACGACTTTCTTAATGTGCCGCGGGCGGTAATGGGTGTCGCGATAAGCGGGGTTGCGTGCGCAACGCTGTCTGTTCATTTCCCAACAGAACTCAGGGTGGCCGAGTCTGTTTGTTTAAATTTTTAGTCCGCTGAATTTCGTTTCAAAACGTATGACGAAATCTGTATCGCTACAATATAATTTTATTGATTGAAGGATGGAGTTTGTAAGAGAAGGAATAATTTGACTTAGAAGTTTGGAGAAGAAATGTTCTACCTGTTTGGAGATAAATTGTTCCAACTGGAATGGCTGCTCAATGGGCTGGTGTATGTGCTATTTGAAACTATCTGAATATAGCGGCATTTGGTTTGGCATCGATGACTGGAATACTACGACGCGTGGGATATGGTTCTTGATGCATTGTGATAGGAATGGAAGGGGAAGGATGAGGATAGGCTACAGGAGGAGTCCTTGGAAGGGGTTAATGAACGTGGATGACGGGGTATCGCTGGTTGTGCGAATTGTTGTCGGATGGGGTAGCGGGATGGAGTGATTTTCTCTGGAAATTGTTTTGATAAATTTCAAAGTCGCGACTCGAGGACCGATGAGCCTTTCCGCGGAGTGAACATTTGGTATCAGTGCTAGAACATTCGGCCGTTGCATGCGGCACGCCGCATGTGGCCCTGAATATTTGCAACGAGGCGGATTACCACAGTTCGGTTTTGTGTGTCCGAATATCTGACAACCTCGACACTGCACTGGCCCGGGTCTATGACGACGCTCTTCAACCGTGATTAAAGCATTAAACACTTCTTTTTGTTAATATATTGCCCTGATTTCTCATGATTTCGTACGAGTTACTGCACATAAAGGCTAAGGTTTAGGATTAGAATCAGTCAGTCGGATAGACGTTATTACTGGTAAATTTTTGTTTACTAGTTCTTGAGGTATTTCTTCCTCACTATAGGATGTTGTGACATTTCGTAGCACCACAGAAATAGTAGTTTTTGACGGGTCCCTGTATGTATGATAGTACAGCCCTTTCGTTGACAAGTAAAGTAAAGTCTTCGACTGTACTTGTTTTGATTTTCGTATAAGGTCCTCTGATTTTAGTAACAAAACTATCATGTTTAAGAAATTCCTTAATTTTTTGCAAGAGTTCCGAATGAACAGGTGGATCATGAATAATGATTGGAGGTATCTTTATCGGTTGTGAGGAAGGAAAATCGTTGTTTGAGGCACCTTGCTCTGGGACGGGGTCGGGGTCAGGATCAACTGTGGACAAATCTATTGCCGGTTGGGATGTTATATAGAAGCACATTTGCACTATAAGGCACGCTGGATCCCTGTACATACGAAGCTTGGTTAAAGCCTGCATCTTGCAATTTGGGGCGCTTAAGAGAACGAGAATGCGCTGTACTTACCTGTGGAGACGGCTGAGAATATCCCACGGGTAGTGTAGACAGCTGGGTGAAGGTTGAAGTCGCAGGTTGAAGGCTGCATAAAGCTGATGCCGTTGCTGTTGCTGCAGGTGATTAATTAGATGCGGTTCCATATAATGATAGTCGTTAAGTGCGTATAGAACTGACGACACCACATCTGATAGCGGAGGAAATGATGCATTCACTTGCTGCCATTTTCTGCCATTTTTGGATTGAACATTTAACAAAGATCGCACTAAGTGGCCCGAGAGTGTCCGTCGCCGAGGCGACAACATCTCGTGCTGATATTTTTAGTAATAAACACGTATTAAAATGCACTTCACTGCACAGAGATATTTAAACAAGTCACTCACTTGCTGAACGGCCGTAACACAGCCCCGCTGGGGCACTTCTTATCGCTGGTCACAGTCGAGGTACTGCGGAGCGATAAGCAGCGGGCGAGGTGTGAACCGTTCGGTAGCCGAGTGCAGAAACAGAAGCACAATGCTGTTTCTAAGAAATGCTATTGTGGACTCCCTTTTGAATCTTGAAATGAATCTATCAGTGAAAACGGAATGATTTCGTTCATCGCACTAGTGTAATTGTCGGAAGGGAAGAGAGAACAAGAAGGAAGTGAGAAGGGTCGTACACAAACATAGGATGAGATTCCTCGAGAGCGAACGAGTCTGTCAGCAACAATGAAAAACTCAAAACTCATGACTGATCTCATCTTCCTTTCCCTTTTAAATTTTTAACATAACTTGACAGACCATGTCTTCATATTGTTCAGGCTTGTTTCAAGCAGGAATGTTTCCAGCTTGATAGAGATTGGTGCCAGGAGGAGTAATAGGGAAAATAATGACGAAAGAGACATAAAATCACAAATAAGGCAAAAATGCCAAAAATATAGGCATCAAAAACTAAAATAGGCAGAAAAGGTAATATGAAAATCTACTAAAACAACTCCAGAAGTACAATTGAGTCGTAATGTTAAACGTGGTAAAACCATAACAATAATAAAAAGGTATTTTGCCAAACTTTCGAGCTCTACACATAAACAATAAGAGAACAAAATTAAAGAAAGAAAATTGAATAAAATGTTAAACAAAAAGGAATTATGGTACAGTTGATGATAATATAAGTATATAATCTAATTCGTTTCATACACATTCAAATCACTTCTATACAGGTAGAAAATGTAGCTACAATAAATTAAGTGTTAGCCAGAAATATTCATGTTTCTTGCTTACGTTAAACTGCAACGCTTTCGCACTTTTTCCTTCCCCAAGGTACGAAGCGAAGTCATCTGATCTGATCTGATCTGATCTGATAATCAACCCACCGTGAGGGCAGAGGCTCTTATTTTCGGTGCTCAAGGAGGAACCACTCGAGTGAGAAACTAGAGCGCCTTACAGCTCTCTTACCAGTACCAATAATGTGTCAATACTTTTGACCGTTGAAAACTGTCTTTATAATTGAGGAACATACTCCCTGCATAGACAAGTTCACAGGGAGAAATAGGAACATATTGACAAGCAGTGAAAATACACAAATACTTCCTCCCTAAGTAGCTTTCTCTAATACGGAGCACCAACATTTTGTTAATAATATTGTAAATAGTCTAGTCGACAAGGGCAATGATCGGGTTATGAGGGGCATGGGTTATTCCCGCTTAAGGTAAGGATGCTTTCCTCTGCTTGTGACAAAGAAGCCTTTCTATAGCTCCTTGCTCTGACATTTTACTACCAAATCTCCTATAAACATCATTCACTGAAATTTAATTACCTCATCGGAATAGGTAATTGTAGGCCATCACGATGAAAGGTGAGCGTTTTGTCAGTATGGAGCTAGAAGGAGAATCATCAAAATAGATTTTTTGAATATTTGAACTCGATCTCTCCAATTTTGTTTGAGTTTTTTGGTCGTGAGTAAAAAAGAATGAACATGTATTTTGTACTGTTCCGCCGCAATGTCATTACTTTAGAAAATATTAATCATCTAAACAATAAAAATGGAAGGTCTCCAAAATAAAATTGAGTCCTCGAAATACTTTATATGCCCCTGAGTGAGTTTCAAGATTTAAAAAATTAACCATACTGTAAGCCACGGCGCACGATGAAAGAAACAAGATAATGATCATCAGTTAGTGATCGGGATGATGCTGTGCACTCAATTTATAGTAATACTTGTAACTCTTATTTGAATATTAAATTTCAAAGAAATATAAATATTTAATTATTTTTGAATGTTTTTATTAGTAATATAGATGTAGTTTATTGATCTACAGTTTTGACATCTTGAAATATGTAAGTAGATTCAAATTATCAAAGGAAGTATCATAATTATTGGGTTAAATTACTTTTATGCTCTCACTTGTCTTCACTCATTAATTGACAGAGATATTTAGATACTTTTTTCATTTTTAAATAGGTGTAAGGCAGTAAGCTGGCGCACATTCAACAGGGTTGAGATTACAAATTAAAGGTAGAAACTGATATAAACCGTGGACACGGTACGTTGCGACGTGCCGAGACACTTACTAACCTGTGCAAGTTGTTTCCGAACGCTCGCTGTTCGATGAAAGAGCCCTGAGCGTTTTGCGAGGAGTTCAAGGTACACGCGAGTGCTCATTTTTCCTTTTCCTTCCTCCAGTATGACGTCGTTTGTTCCTATAGGTTAACAGGGTGACATAAGGACAGAAGCGAGGCGAAGCAGTATGACATAATATGTAGTGAAAAGTAATGTAGATCTTGACTTTAGTACCCTGATTACTTCTATTTTTAACTTTTGTTTATCCCGTATCTATAACAAAATGTGTGCTTATGTAAAAGCATGTGAGACCTCATTCATTTTCAATACTTGATTGCAATTGCAAAGGGCTTAAAAACAGTAAATTAAATGGCTACTTGTTGGTAATAAATAGTTCATAAATTGTAAAAAAGGAGCACTTAAATGTGATCATTTAATAACATCGTCCAGAGTGCAAATCACAAACATTTAAAAGCAGAGATTTCGCTTTCGGAGTAACCACTTACCTTGAATGTAAGAATTCATCTGGATTATGAAAGAATTTGACACATATGATTTGTAATAAGAATATTTATTTAATGATTACATATTCTGTAGAGTATGTGAAATACATAGATACATCGAACTTTTTAAAACATTAAAAAATTAAAACTTTACCAAAAAGAGATATCGTAACACGAAGAAAAGTACACGTTATTTCCGAACATATCTCTCTGGTTGTTCACTTCTCCCTACGAATCGCTATCTTATCTTCAAGCGATCAATAACAAACTTACAAAGTAATGGTGCAATCCGGAAAAAGTGTCACTGAGAGATAGTTTTAATAAATACTGATATAATTTTATTGTAAAGCCAATAAAACTAGTAAAGGCACAAAATGCATTTTAATGAAGGGTTTTATTACACATGATATCTTGTAAAAATGTAATAGTGAAAATATGAGAAGGCTTTTAAAACACCATCTTGCTGTCATTGGCTGGAGGAAAAATCAAAGTTTGTTGTAAGTACGAATAGGAGAAGCAGAATTAACATGATGTCCGATTAAGAACTCCCACACTAATGTCTGTAAGACATCCAATATTTTCCTATTCTGAACACATAACAGCATAGTATTGTGCAATAAAATTTTTAAAATGACGTTTAATGACTGCACATCACCAACCGAACTGGAGATGCAGTAACCCCGTAGGGCAGGAAGAGACCACTACGGTGGGTCTATGCTGTGTGTATTATCTCCCTAACTGCTTGCCGAATGTGGTGCGATGAATTATTTAGAAGCACTTAAGAGTATACATTTTATCAATAATTGTAACAAATGTTCTATTATATGTCATGATTCAACAACTGAGCAAATAATGTAGTTGCACACAAATATATTTCACCACGCAAAAACATTTTGTATCAAAATATAAAATATTTGGTGTGAAAAGCACAGTCTTTCATTTCGATGAATATTTAAATTATGTACAATACGAAATATTTGAGGAATGTCATTATATGTGTGGTATTATGGCGATAGGTACATTCGCCCAAACAACACAGGGCCGTGAATAATTAATGACATTTGAGTTGTCACGCAAAGAAGCATTATACAAGCATATAATGGCACACTCTACTCACGAGATGAACCGATCAACTGTGCTTATCCAAATATAAGTGATCAATACAAAAGTATGTGTGTGGGGGGGTTCTATAATAGGATACGACATTCACCACGAGACAAATGCTACATATAAGTCTCGCACTGTACACAAAGAAGTGACTCTGATATTTCTCAATATCTGATCACATTAACAAAGGCACGGCAAATACACAGCGGGCATATCTCAGCGTCCATTCGATAGCTACAACGCACCGGAATGAACCGGCAGACAACCGAGCTAGAAAGTACAACAACCTCGCGAGTCCACACCACCCACGTCGTCTGCACCTGTGTAGCAGACCCAACGAACCGGGTTGCCACTGCCGTTCGTCGCGCGCGACAAAGCGACGCGCGCGGTTTCGCCTTGGGCCACGCCGGTGGGCGCGCGTCGCGCGTCCGGAAGCGAACGAGGGCGAGCGGGGGCGGGAACGGGGGCGGCGCTACACGGGCCACAGGTAGCGGCCCAGGCGCACGGCCAGCTCCAGCAGCTCGTAGCAGGCGCGCCGCGTGGCCGGCGAGCGCAGCAGCAGCAGCCGCCCCAGCACCAGCATCGCCGCCAGGTGCACCGCCACGTGCAGCGCGTACATCCTGCGCACACGGAGGCGCTCAGGGCTGGCGGAGGCGGAAGCTAAGGTGGAAGCTGAGACGGAGGCGGAGGACCTGGAGGCAAAGACAGGAGCGGAGCTGGGGGTTGAATAGGGTGGAGGAGGGGGTGGATGTGGAGGTGGAATAGAGGCGGGGACGGAAGTGGAGCAGGGGCGGAACCGTAGGGGGGGCCGAGGCGGAGGCGATGGCGGAGGCAGGAGGCAAAGACGGGGCGGAGGTGGGGTGGGGGTGGAAGTGGGGGTGGAAGTGGGGGTGGAAGTGGGGGGTGGAAGTGGGGGCGGAGCGGAGGCGGGACGGGGCGGGGCGGGGCGGGGCGGGGCGGGGCGAGACGGGGCGGTGGTGGCGAGGGCGGATGAGGAGGCGGAGGCGGAGACAATGGCGGAGGTGGTGGCGGAAGCTAAGGTGGAAGCGGAGACGGAGGCGGAGGACCTGGAGGCAAAGACGGTGGAGGAGGGGGTGGATGTGGGGTGGAATAGAGGTGGGGACGGAGGTGAAAGCGGGCACGGAGGTGGAACAAGGGCGGAAGTGTAGGTGAGGGCCGAGGCGAAGGCGATGGCAGAGGCAGGAGGCAAAGACGGGGCGGGGGTGGAGATGGGGGTGGAGATGGGGGTGGTAGTGGGGGCGGAGTGGAGGCGGAGCGGGGCGGGGCGGGGCGGGGCGGAGGTGGAGCAAGGGCGGGGGGCGAAGGTGGGGGCCGAGACGGATGCGATGGCGAGGGCGGAGGCACGAGTGAAGGCGAAGGAGCGAAGTCGGGGGTGAAGATGCGTGAAGGTGCGAGAAGGGTGAAGACTTATGCGGCAGACATGAAAAATGAAGGCCTTGCTTACTGAGGTCCCTTATTCGTCCATTCAGGGAACGAAGATACGACTGACCACTGGTATGGCCATACCTCCCGGGAATAGAAGAACCAAAACTAGTTCGTAACGTTGAGGGAACATATAGCGTTGGCGAATTAACAATTTCCTATAATCCAGCCTCCCTCGGCGGTGGGGCACCTGACCCGTTTCCAGTGCTACGGCACTTTTCATCATTCTGCAACCGACGGAATCAGATAGTAAAGAAAAACCTCGCTTGAGGGATTGCAGAGAATACTGACGCGACCGCTTCCAACCAGAAAAAAACAATCGAATCGAAACCAAACCAAACATATGAATATAGCGAAAGCTGACGTATGAGTACTTGTGTTACAAGCAAATTTATGTTTTATTTATATGAATTTTTAATAATGAGGAATTTTAGAAATATTTGAACGCCGCATGGCCGATTACACAAATACCGGACTCTGCTGTCTTCAAAAACAATCGATGCAGTCGGTCTGTATCGGCCATACCCACATTTAACCACACATTTGTGGATAGGCGGAAGAGCAGGCCCTATGGCCTGAGCCTCGCCATTAATAAAGGCATTATTATTATTATTATTATTATTATTATTATTATTATTATTATTATTATTATTATTATTATTATTATTATTATTATTATTATTATACATTATTCACAGTATCTACTGGTCGGTGTGTCAACCACACACAGGAATGATGACCAGGTGTGTGGTTGCTTTACTGAAGGTTCAGATGGCTTCTGACAATACGGCATGTATTCAAAATTACACACTTTTGCATATTATATACATTCCTGGCATCCAAGTGAAGACACTCCAGTGCCCGAAGTGTCATTTTTGGGATCACTCCTGTAGCTGATATTATTATAGGCACAGTTGTCACTTTACTGAAGTTCCACTGAGATGCGACTTCATGGGCGAGATCGGTATACTTCTGGATCTTCTCTTGATATTTTCCCGATATGTTGTGGGTATTGGGTATTGATATATCGATAAGGAAAACCTGCTGATGGTTTCTATCAATGTACGTTATATCGGGTCTATTGCCGCCGACATGTCTGTCAGTGATAATGGAGCGATCCCAGTAGAGTGTGTGCTCACTACTTTCAAGCACATTCTGAGGCACATATTTATAATACGGTACGGAAGTGGCGAGTAAGCCCGTTCTCAATGCCAATAATTGGTGGACCTGCTTCGCCACTTCATCATGCCTCTTTTTGTATTCCAACTGTGCGTGGCTGCTACATCCACTTGTCACGTGTTGGATAGTTTCGCTTGCAGCCTCACATCTTCTACACGAGTCGGAATGAATGGCAGAATCTCTCAGAATGTGTTTTCTGTAGTTCACTGTTGGTACTACTTGGTCCTAGATAGCTATCATGAAGGCTTCTGTCTCCGGAAAGAGATCCCCGTGCTGGAGCCATGCGTGCGACACAGAGATGTCGAATTCTGGTTTACTCAGCTCGTGAGGGTACCTTCCATGCAGTTCCTTCGCTTTCCATAAGGATATCAGTGCCTTCGCTTTTCATAAGGATATCTTAATATTATTATTATTATTATTATTATTATTATTATTATTATTATTATTATTATTATTATTATTATTATTATTATTATTATTATTATTCGTTAATCGGCCGACTAGGACCACGCATGCAAGCATCCTGCATTTACCGTGGCTCAGTTTTTATTTATTATCGCGGTGGCAGGTGCTTGCAACAACTTTTTGGGGGGACCAGCATTTTAGCTGGATCCGATTTTTATCCCCCACGGTTGTTAGCCCTGGGGGTTATTATTATTATTATTATTATTATTATTATTATTATTAAAGGTTTACAGAGTCGCTCAGTTGCGACAACTCGTACAAGGAGATTCCAAATTACCTTCGAGCTTCTGAATGTTAACTGCGTTCCGATGTAAGTGTGTAATATTCTTGTCTTGTGGTATTGTAAGCAAACAGGTACACCTACCAGCGAAGGAAAATCAAGCGTCCTTTGGTGGCAAAGTATTTGAAGTGTTAGCAGCGGCCGCCAGCTGGGCGTTAAGGAGAAGGAACCTTCCCTTGACGATGGCCCTGGGGGAGCGCGAAAGTGTCGCTCTAAGCATTTGATTGCGCGGCACTCACCGTTATATAATGCCGTCAGCATTAACGTGAGCATGGCGTTTAAAACGTCAGATGTTGTGCCTTACGCTTTCTTTATCACGTGACATCACAACTGTAGTATATGTGGACAGAGCATTCTACGGTATGGTGGTGTTTCTGAAGCCTCTGACTAGGGATGTGCGTAGATCGTTAAAAAGCAATTCTTGAATGGATCTTGGATCACTTATTTCCTGATAAATGGACTTTAAAAAATAAATACTCCAATAATCAATTCATTAAATTTCAGAAAAAAAGAATAAAGAAATTTAAGAATAAAAAAATATTTGTTTCTTTTACAAAAATGAATAAATAAAAACATGTTTGGATGTAATACTTTATTTTACAATATCAAAATATAAAGAAATTTTGGGTGTTTTGAAATGCAGAATCTCTATGTGGAATGATACGATTAGTAGACCTATTTGTCAGCGCTCTTTTGTTTCCAAAATTAAACATTGATTAGAACTAATATTACTATTGTCACAGGATTAGATTTTCACTGGTTATTTATTTGCCACTCTTTGGATGACAAGTAACTCAAAAACAGCAACGGCTGTACGAATGTAAAATATACTCGTACGTAAGACTCGCTTATGAACGATTCGATTCCAAGCTTAAAGAATTGATTCATGCAAAACCCATAAAGAACCAAATAGATTCAAATGGTCGATTTCCTAGTTTTAAAAAAATCGATCTTCTTAGAATCGATTCAGAATCGCACAGCCCTTATTATGCCCTTTTATTTACATAACTTCAATAGAGTAAAAACAAGAGTGGTTTTCAGAATTCATTTCGCAGAAATGGCATCAACTAGGCCAACAGGTGCCCCTCCTCGCAAATCTGAAGACAACTTTGAACCATTGTTTACATCAGCGATGCTCCTTTTTATTTCACGTAAAACAATTGAGAATGCATCTTTCGATGACAATAGACTCGCGATATAGCGTTCTGAGCGAGGGCGTCCGGCGCGGCAGGACTTCCCCGGGTCTACGGCGCCGCCGGCGGGAGAGGGGGGGGGGCATGGGCGCTTGCGCGGGTGGCGGCGTGGGCGGCGGCGTGGGCGACGCGACGGACGGGGTAGCTTTGCTCCAACATATGGACTGACTGCTCAGAGTATCGATTGCGCGCTAGCGAGCCTCACGTCTCCTCTGATGAATCCTGGACGCGTGCGAGGACCTGGGATACTGAACAAGGAAAACTTTTCTACCGAAATTAACCGTACACGTTTTTTTATAGTTTTTATCTCGAAAATATCGTAGGGTATTTCGCGAGTTTCTAAAGGTTTCTGAAATCTACTTTCGTATCTATGTGTAATATAAAGTGCTGGCCTAATGGACGTAGTTGAATGTTTGAAATTGGAGCAACTTACGGAAGTACGGAAAGCGTCGACTTCATAATTTCTTTCATGTTATGCAATGCATAATTCTGAACGTTAAGTACTAGGACCGAGGGATCTGAAATACAATAGATATGGACGAAGTTGAAATAAGCCTAGCGTTGTGCTAGTAAGAATATAAACATACGTAGTATATGTGAGTACGTATTACGCGGAAAGAAGTAAAAAAAAAAATTGAAGACAAGCCTACGAACCCACGTTGAAGACAGATCTTGGGGCTCCTGGAATATTGGACCAAAGGATTCGGCGATTCCGAAAACATGGTATACGTCAAAGTTAGATTTTTAACGTTTTCAAGAGGCGACGTCTGATATTCTGATGTTCAGCTTTTTTGTCATTTTGGCATTGTATTGCTAGCAGGCGAGGAGGAGGAGGACAGGCTTGGAGGGGAATCTTCGAGAACCGAGCCGTCGGGACCGAACTCGCCCCGGATGGACGACCGGACCCAACCCGGCACGAGTGGACCCAACACGGCTCGACCCGACCCGACCCGACCCGACCCGACCAGACTCAACCCGGCCCGATCAGACCCGACCCGATCAGACCCGACCCGACCCGACCCGACTCGACCGCGTCGCGAGAAGGGCGCGCGTGTGCTCACCTGCGCAGCTGCTTGCGCGCGGCGGGCAGCGAGCCGGGGTCCTCCTTGAGGATGAAGCGCCGCGTGCCGCGCACGTACTCCTCGAAGTAGGCGCGCCACTCCACGGCCGCCACGTCGAAGGGGAAGCGCGCGCGCTCGCCGGGCGGCAGGCGCGCCCACAGCGCGCGCACGTTGGCGTCGCCGAAGCGCCACTCGTGCGTCGTGAAGTACTCCAGGCAGCCCACGGCGCGCGCCATCTTCTGGTGGATGCGCACCATGCTGCCGACACAACACAAGCGGCCTGCTCAGAACCTTTCTCAGAGGAGTGGGGTTTACGTTACATGAAAAGCTTTCCGCCTAGATCGTGTAGTGCATATTTGAATGCATGGTTGTCATAATAAAAAGACTGATAAAACTGATAAAACAGATTAATAAAATTAAATCATAAAATAATACAAATAAACATCTGTTTTAAATAAAATTTAATATTAGTTCATAAACGTGAAATAATTCACTACTTTATTAAAAAACAGAAAAATAATAGATGTATTTTATTCAGATTATAAAAACTAGAAAACCTGTCTTTGAATTATTGTGATTTATTGCGATTCATTTCATATTTTTAACTATATAACAAATCGGTATAACATAATACCCAAAAATATATTTCAAACCCAACCGAAAAATTAAAATATTGACTATTTTAATTCCTGTGGCGTTGGACTTTGTGAGGAAGATTCTTGAAGTCGATTCATACATTAGACTCCCACCATGAAGGGTCATGGACATGTAAATCATTTCAAAATACATGCTTGTTGTTTACCGTCCATATTTCTGGACAGAAAAATATGCCATATAACTACTACTTTACTAGATAATATTTTGCCCCCTACGCCACATACAGTTTTTACTGTTTTTTGACTGAATAAATCTAAATCTAAATCTACTTTGATGCATTTATTAAGAATCCATAGAAATATTAAAATACATTTATTATGTAATAAAAGTAATTCATTAATTAATTTTTGCATTGCATCTGAAATTAGTATGTCCCAAGTCTTCAATTTCCCTCTGGATTGACTTCTTCGTTTAGTTCCGTCCGATATCTTTAATTGAGCGGATGCTGAGTTAATTCCTTATTTTGCTTTGGTACACTAAACAAGGTTTAATTCCTCCCCAAACAACCACTAGTACGTGCTACTCTTTTTTTATAATGTATAACAATATATAACCATATATGTAAAATTCTAAGTTACTGTGTTATTTTGTACTGATTGTGTATTATTAAGGTAGTCGCTAATAACTCTATGTAGTTCATGCGACTGTAAATAAATCAAATCAAATCAATCTTTTTGTCGCTAAATAAATAAATAAATAAATAAATAAAATTAAAAAAAATAATTTCTGTATCTATGAGAGTCTGCCAACAGATACGCGTAGTTACTTTCAGAATTGTCTCCAATAGATGCGTTTACGCAATGAGTTATATTTCAATAACTACAATTATTGTAAAAGAATAATAAGTATATAGCAACTGTTTTAAATATCTAGGTAATTATACTTAACTTACGTAGTCAGAAGAGAGAAAATTAATTCAAAAGTTGTTTACGATTAAAAATAGTGACAACGAGAACTGCATCTCTCTATCAACATGCATCAGCTCACAGCAATTACCCTAGCTTACAAACCGCTTCCGGTAGTCATGCGGCTTGAGACTAGAAAACATTGATAGCATCTAGTTGTGGCTGTCAGAATAATAATGAAATTCCTGTTTTAGTGCTGACAGGTCTGACGTTTGAAGATTCAATCTTAAACACGCAAAAATTGTGGTGTACATTATATAATAGACACATTTAGTTTCAAAGATCTTATGAGTCGGAAGTGTTCTTCGAAAAAATAATAATTCAATTTAATATCTTCATATGCAAATTTATTTTTTCGCTCGGTTTAATGTGTCCTAGATAACTGCGATATACGCAATTTGAAAACAAGATTGCACATCAGCAGGGACTCTAGCACAATACTCTTTAAAATTATAGATAAAGGCTCTTATTTTGCCAAATATTTATTAAATCAGTCCGCCGAACTCTACGATTTGTAATCGAAGCTTGTTTTTTAAGCTGATGTTGAAATGAAGCCGAATAGAGAGATTGCAAAACTAGTAGATCATTAATTTGTTTTGATGGCATTCAGATAACAGGGTACGAGAGCAAATCGCTGATCAGTTGGTCAATCGTATTTTTAAGTTTTTTCATTCAAGTATTATGTTTCAAAATATGTATTAAAAATTAGAACGACATACAAATACTTTAGCTATAAATTTGTTAGATAACAGTAGGGAAATAAGACTTCTTAAAAAATTCAAATCTTTAGATTTGTCACACTGATTTTGAAGTGTAGTTATAAGTGTAATCAACTGTATTAACAGAGAGATCTTCATAACGAGTATCTTTTTCAATAAATGCTAATAACCTAGTCAAGAAATTTAGTAATTGTTCTCATGTACGAATAGATTTTAAATAAGAGTTTAATTATTATACGTATTATGTTGTTAACAAGCAACTCTGAATATCTTACGATGAGCATGAGTTGCCATTCGCAGACATAATACGCGATAATGAACTATTCACTGAGTTTAGAAAGGAATCATAGTTTGCGATGCATGTGTAGACAGAAGTCAAATAGTCCGTATCTGAAGTTACATTCGAGTTGATTTTTATTAAATCATATTGATATTTAATCATATAAATTCCAATGAATCCAAGGGAAGGGAAGCGTACTAAGGGAAACCCTCTCCCAGCGTAATCCAAACGTGTGTTATTGTAACTCTTTATTGTTTAAGAAAACAGAAATAAATGGTATAGGTGGATAAAACACAAATTCACTTGACACCTCGACTCAAAGGGTCTCGGATTAGAATCTTTTCCTTGTCATGGAGAGTTTTCTTTCTTTTTTCTGCGATTTGTGTCTAGAAGTGCCTCGTGTTCTGTTGAATCCCGGTTCCAAAGAGAGAGCAAACGTGTTAGTATATATGTATTTCTGCGAAATGCATATGTTGGAGGAAGAGGATAACTATCTGCTGGTGGAAAACTTGTTAAGAGGGGAAAAATGAAATCCCGTCAATAAAATACACCTATAGAATAGACTGTCATACCATTAAGAACACGAAGTTGAGCATTTTAAGATATATTTCATTATTTTCAATTCTCGTTTATGGAAAAGAATAACAAATGATATGATATCCTACACCCTATGATAATGTTAGGAAATATTCAAAATCCCATGTCGTTCACCCGACAGCGTTCTGATGCATGATGTTACGAGATATCTTTGTAAGTTGTCTTCTTCAACATCAGACGCAAATGACCTTAAATCGATTGTGACCACCCGACCTGTTCTGAGGGTTGTTAATAACTTCTCAGAGTGGGAACGCCGGGGGTAGCAAAGTTCACAGGAAAGCTACAACTCGTGCGACATTTTATTGTAGGCAATTGACGCCAAAACCGCCATGTCCCAACATTTTGTGAATGCATTTATGACTGCCGCTAGTCGCAAAAATCCTAAAATTACTCGAAAAGTTTGAAGGGCTCTTGACCTGCACGTCTGATTTCGGTTGATTTCCCCTTCGGGTATCTCCTCAGGGGAGCAGCGCCTTCACTAGCTCTGAGGGCTGGACTGGGCTGCCGACATGTGTATCAATGCATGTAAGTGAAAGTGTGTGTGTGTATTCAAATCGAGAGCTCAAGACAAGGAAGAGGAAGAAAATATGTTATCTCTCATGTCACCATAAGGGGGTCATCCTTTTTCTCATGAACTTCTAGTACGTATATGAGTGTAAAAGATAATTACTTTTTGTCACTTGTTGCCTAAGTGGTGGGAAATCTCAAATAACGAAGTTTTGCATGTTATACCCCTGATTGTTACGTAACCCGTTTCATACCTAGCTTTGACTGCACTCGGAAGAAAGTGCCAATGACACTCAAATACTGATGGCAGAAACAATGAATGGAAATGTTTTTCATTTTCAAAAGAAAGCAGTTTCTACTTTCCAATACAAATAATTTAATGGCTGACTTAAATAAGGTGGCTTATTACTAAATGTAAATTACTACCTTTCATTTTAGTGTTTTTATATGAAGAAGAAAGGCATTGTCTTCCGAATCGGCATTTGCTACTTGCGGTAATAAATGGTTTCGGAACGACATTTGATCCTTACTGGAGAAGTTTCATTCTTTATTGCCCGTAGTATATTGGAACCATCAATAGTGAAAACTTATGGACAATTGTTTATAATCTAGGAAATATGCATGTACTTATTAACAAATAATGATCATATAAATCATTAGTTCAAAACGGATATTTACCATTTTTTTCTATCATATTCGGTGCAATTTTACTGTATACAGCATATTGAAAGGTGGCGATTTTTTGATGAGTTGAAGTTGATGGCACTTCTTCGAATGTTTGTTGAAAAAAGAGTAGGTTAATGATATTAAAGAATGTGGAAATAGCTTCTGAAGACTGCAAGATGTACTACTCATATTGTAATATTGTATCTTACACACATTATATATATATATATATATATATATATATATATATATATAGAGAGAGAGAGAGAGAGATGTGTTTATACGCATATATTGTGTATATTCACAATATACGCAGTATACTACATATATATATATATATATATATATATATATATATATATATATATATATATGTGTGTGTGTGTGTGTGTGTGTGTGTGTGTGTGTGTGTGTGTGCATACTATATTTGTACATTGTGTACTCTATACATTTACACCCACTGCGTTTGTGCATATATGTATATTCCGTGTGTTGGGTTACTATGCGTGGAGTGAACACGACGCAGGAGCGAGGGGCGGGCGACTCACATGGGCTTGCGTCCGGAGAGGCGCGCCGCGGCGTCGAGCGCGTAGGCGGGCGCGAGGTGCAGCGCCACGTGGCAGGCGGCGTTGAGCAGCCGGTTGCTCTTGAAGCTGCCGCCGGGGTACCAGATGACGTCGTTGAACGGGATCTTGCGCACGAACTCGCGCCCGTACTCCTCGATCTGCCCCCACTTGAGCGGGTTCGTGCTGCCCGACGTGCAGTTGTACACCGCGATGCCGTTCGGCCTGCGAGCGAAACACGCGCACAATTGCGTTAGGCCGCTTGCCCACGCCGCCACAGAAGCGCGCGAACGTCAATCATCAGGGCTCTTCGCCGACCCTCCGGCGACGACGGACAAAGGGACCGTAGCAGGTACCTGCTTCGGTCCCTTTGGCCTATTGCCCACGCCGCGGCAGAAGCGCGCAGAAGCGCGCGAACGTCAATCATCAAGGCTCTTCGCCGACCCTCCGGCGACGACGGACAAAGGGACCGCAGCAGGTACCTGCTTCGGTCCCTTTGTCCGTCGTCGGCGAAGAGCCCTGATGATTGACGTTCGCGCGCTTCTGCGCGCTTCTGCCGCGGCGTGGGCAATAGGCCTTTGTCCGTCGTCGGCGAAGAACCCTGATGATTGACGTCATATTCGTCCCTTAATAATTCGCTCGGGTGCAGAAATGTTGTTCCGACACAAAATGGTTCTCCGACAAGTAGAACCCACACTGCGCACAAATCACAACAACTCTAACAACACTGAAATAATTATATGCGTCGTGATGACGACGCATATAATTATTTCATTAGAAATGCCAACGATAACTCACCACAACACTCATATTCTAACAACACTGCAATAAATAAAATATTTTAATAGAAACACACTTAATGAATATTCCAGTGAAATAAATTAGTAAATTCGCATGCACAATACAATACATTTACATATTAAGATTATAAAAAACGTTCCGTACCGAAAAACGTGAATAGCAAATATTGAACAGGGTCGGCCCCTTCCTTGGGGCTTTACTTTCGCTTGGCTCAAACTGTGCCGGACGCAGTGTCGTACAGAGCATGATAAGTCAATAGGTACGCGAAGTATTAGAATAAGCAGAATTATTCAATCAAAGGTGAGGGTAACAATTGGTGTAACATAGGTTATGTAGATAGAAATAATCTAACTTCTCATGAAGTGTTACCAGTGGGGTACATTCTAGGCAGGCTGCAAAGGCCAAAGAATGCATGAGAAGAAAAAAATGGATAGTAATCCATAAATAGTGAATACCAAGAATACTACACTCCGCACACACTTCATAGAAGCAAACTTGCTGACTTGATGCTGACCATTCAGCGCAGACTAGTCCAAAGGCTTCGCTGGATGATTGCGAAGACACTTCAATCAGCGGTGATGTCCGTGATATCGACAAGGGTCGATTATTGATATCCGTGATATCCACAAGGGTCGATTATTGATGTCCGTGATATCGACAAGGGTCGATTATTGATGTCCGTGATATCGACAAGGGTCGATTATTGATGTCCGTGATATCGACAAGGGTCGATTATTGATGTCCGTGATATCGACAAGGGTCGATTATTGATGTCCGTGATATCGACAAGGGTCGATTATTGATGTCCGTGATATCGACAAGGGTCGATTATTGATGTCCGTGATATCGACAAGGGTCGATTATTGATGTCCGTGATATCGACAAGGGTCGATTATTGATGTCCGTGATATCGACAAGGGTCGATTATTGATGTCCGTGATATCGACAAGGGTCGATTATTGATGTCCGTGATATCGACAAGGGTCCATTATTTTCACAAATTTGAAACAGTGCAGCATCGCCTATATCCGCGCGTTTGATGGAATGTGTTATCTCGCCAGCCAGATGAGCTGGAGCACTAGTTGATAACGCCTCGGATGTGTCAGAAGAGCGATTGCAGTTGGAGATGGGGAATAATTTTTACGAGAGGTTTTAATGTCGATATCTCCAACAAGAGTACTCGAAAGTTAGATGAAAAAAAGGTTGGAAACATGTGAGAACATTACAAAGAATTTTTTGAGAGAGAAATTCATAGCGACGCAATGTTTGTGGGAAAGTGAGGGTTAAAATAATACGTCGCATGACGGAACAAAGTACAGTTACATTTTTTAACATTACGTGGGAGCAAAAATACCCAGATGGGAAAAAACTGAATGCTGATGCATTTTTATCTTCCAGTTCACCTAACAGAAAATTTGACGTGCACTGCTTGAACAGCTCGTTCGAATGACACACATCGTATAGAGTTTAGAGTAACGAGTTGCTTTACATTGATGACCTTCAACCTCTCTTCAAGAGTTGCGAATTATTAAGCTTCACAACGCCGTGAGTATTATTTCCAAAACTAAACGGTGATGTCATTTTTTCATGAGGGAAATTGTCCGGCTGTTTGTGCTACATGTGATCATCATATAACGAATAAGTTAAGGTTTGTCAGCGTAGTAGTACAATAGAAGGCAAATGTGAGTAAACAAAAATGCTTTATCTTTGGGGTTCTGTGTTTGCTTATTTGGTCATACAAAATCACGATTATTCGTTATTTGCATAGGTGTTTAATTACTTTAATATGTATATTTTTTGATAGAGTTAATGTCATAGGTAAACTATACCACTAATATATTCGTATGATTCCAAGGGAAATTAGGAAAAGCAAGATTCTACAAATTCTAACACTGAACTGTCAACGAACGTGATCACCGCATTTCTTGTGGCCCTTTTGGAAAAGTACGTTTCTTCTTGAACAGCGGGCTGAGTGAATCTTGAGCTGTTCTTGAAGGTTATCGCAAGGAAAATCTCCGTCGCTAAGTCACGACTTGAGCGTTCCCCTTTCCGCCCGAAAGCTGTTGCTTTATGTCTGTACTAAATGGCTGGTTCTACTTATTGAATCGATAGATACGGTTTTCACATTAATTTGTAACTTATAAATACCGATTGATTTGACTGGTAAAATATTAATTTTCACATATTCAGACTTGGTACGATTTTAGTCTTTCAGTTTTTTTCAAATTTACAATTTCATTTTTATTATATTCCATTTTTAATAAATTATATAAATTATTTTAATTAAGATGCTATATAAAATTAAAACCTGAGCTTCAGTGTAGGTACACCGCCATAGTCGAGGTTAGGAATCCATTGCAATGTATACGTTTGTGAATAAATTACATTTTTATTACCGGAGGAAACACATGCGTGCATACAATGTATATGTACCAAGACGACATGCCTTTTACGGTGCTTGCGTAAGGCGTTTCGTAACTTTGCCTCGCTGTACACAGTCAAATAACCATAAAACCGCCTAGAAGAAAACAATTCGCAAGTACCTGTTGACGGCGGTGTGCCAGGCGACGGCCAGCAGCAAGTTGATGGCGATGTCGACGGGCACGATGTCCGACACGAGGTTCCGGTGGCAGTACATGGTGCGCAGCAGGCCCTTCCCGGCGCCGGCCAGCAGCCCCGTCGGCCCGTTCAGGTTGTCCACCCAGCCCGGCAGCGGCTCGCGCCACGACGCCGTCACTGCCGAAACGACGTGCCAGCGCGTATAGAACGATTTTCTTAAGAATGGGATAAAGTGACAGTTCGCAAAACAAGTGAACATCACGTGTACTTCAGAGAAGTAAACACGGGCACCGTCACGAGTACGCACCTCACATTCAAGACTCGATTTTAAAACTAACATAATACTTATCACATAAAAACTAAATTCAATGTATTTTTTATAAAAAGAACGAATTTTTACAGAAGAGCACAAAGCTCTGCACTTCCTAATTTCAATTATTTCTCGTGGCGCACTATATTTTCGTCGGACGAGGACATCACAGCCAGGGAGCGTCGTAACTATTTACAAGTTAGCCAACTGCAAACGAACGAATGGAGGAAGGAGAGTCTAATAAGTTCAAGGACACAAAGACCACAGAATCGTCAGTTGTGTTGCCAGCACTAGCTGTCAAATCATCCCATCCTTAAGAAAATCTGACAATACAACGGGGGCGCCAACAAAGGACGAAGGAAGGAGGACGGAGTTCAGATGCACAAAGGACTAATTTAAGCATTTTCGTAAGGGGCCGTCCATAAATTCCGTAACGCTAAAGAGGGGAAGGCGGTTTGAGGCAGTGTTCCGCTGTTACATAGGGGTAAGGGAGTATTCCATTAGTGTTATGTAATATTGAATTTTTTTACATTTTTTTAATATTTGTTGAAATATTTCCTTTTTTGTCACTCTAAAATGTGAACAATTAACTTGTTTTAAAACAAAATTATTTTAAGTTATTAGAAGTTGTTACTAAATTAATGAAATGAATACTTTTTTTACCGAACTATCATTAATTTTCACTTTTTGCATTTTAATAGGGGGTGGGGGTTGTTGCAAGCGTTACGTAACTATTATGGGGGTTCAATCGCACGTTACGGGTGCGTTACAGGGGAAGAGGGTATTCAAAATACTTCCAAAAAGCGTTGCACAAAATGCAAAATGCGTTACGCGTACAAAATGCATCACGCAAAAATCTCCAATTTGCGTTACACAAGTTACGGACGGCCCCTAAATAGAACGAACTTTGATAAATTGTGAGATTTAACACCCGGAGCAATGCAATTATTGTAATACTTGTATTTATAATTCATATGTTTTTTTAATGTTGTTTGAAAAATAGTTACGATGAACACGAACATGTTTCAATAACTGTAATGGAGCATGCAATAATAATAATAATAATAATAATAATAATAATAATAATAATAATTTAAAGATAAATAAAAATGTAAGCGGCTCTTTCACGGCATGGAAATAAACCCTTTGTTCATTCGAGGCTTTTTTGATCACCCCTACTTAGCTCGTGGACCTTTCACAGCTCTGTGTGAATTTATGTAAAGTACTATATTATCGTCATTGCTATAGTGGTAGAGCATAGGCGATTAAAAGTTAGTTTCAAGAACAATTTGGAAGCTCATCCATGCTTGTAAAAAGAATAACTTGTGGAATGTTGGTTAACATTTTATAAAATATGCATGTCTATTTCAGATAAGAAATAATTGATTCAAGCTTTTAACTGAATACAACTCTCAGAAAGTGTAATTCATGCTACGGGCACCTGTTTGTATTTCGTCATTCTCACAATGCTACTTTATAAATGAGAACTTTGCATTGTTTGGTAAAAACAAAAACGATGATTCTCAAAACCAGTGAGAAACCATTTGAGGAAACTTAACGCGAAGAAATACAAGGAAATAATACATTAAATGCCCAAACATAGTAAAAAAAATAAGGGAGTCGTTTGGATACTGTTCCAGCAGTTCTGTATTAAAAGAAATTAAAACATTTTATCACAGGCCCAAATGAATCTTATGAACGTCTGAATTCATTTTCTTAGAATAATCATATCTTACATGAAATCATTTCAGAAGAAATTGGTATTAAGATATTTCATCATAAAATAATGTGTTAAAATTAAAGGATTATCATTATTGTCTTCGTTATTTATTTACGAGTTTCATTTGAGTTTACTAACGTGTATATTTCTCGAAATAGGCATACTGAATATCATTCATGGATTGGGAATTCTAGATAAATCACTTCTCACTTCTTGATTCCTGAATGTATTTAAAATACCCAATTAACTAGTGATATTTATTACGATAATTATTTAATGAACACAGTAATGGCGCGTATGGTAACGTCAGGAATCCAACTCATATTATTGTGTTATTTTTTTGCATACTTGCATAATAGATAAATTTATACTAAATTAATAAAAATAAATATTGTAGCTTTTGAATATTGTGCCAGAAACACATTACTCTTTGTACTTTGTAATTTCGTAATGTTATTTTAGGGAAGTCTCGACTTTTTGATATTTCAATTTATTTAATTCACTTCACTTTCCTGTAACTTTACTCTGACAAATAAAATATCACGAAACGACATTACTTCATCCCTCATTTCTGGACTCTGAAACTCTGTGGTAATATTTATCTTTCTGTTAAATACTGAAATGTAGGAGAGAGACCGCTGTTGTTTGCTGGTGGTATGGCTTGCCAACGCAATGTTGGAGATTCACTGCAAAGCTGTTGACAATATTCCTTCATTTCCTGCCCACTCGTGCAACCTGTTTACTAGCTTGCAGTGTCAAATTCCCAAGCACCAACAGTGCGACTTCCCGCAGTGGTCAAAGCCTGCCCCGAGTAATGGGAGTTGTGTATTGGAGCAACAGTTCCGTCAGTTTCAGTGTAGGAGCTTCGCAATGAGCAAGAAAGCATATGATCCGTTGTTAAGCTCGAAGAGATACTTTCCCTCGAGTCTTACGTACGTACCATACATAAAACAAAGGTACGTAATGCTTAAACTGCTACTCTTTGACCTGTTTAAAAACCAAACAACCTCTGATCACATTTATTCTGGTTTACACTCAGTACTGATCACGGGAAATCCACCACATGCTGCAATGGAATTTCTGGACTCTGAAACTCTGTGGTAATATTTCTCTTTCTGTTAAATACTGAAATGTAGGAGAGAGACCGCTGTTGTTTGCTGGTGGTATGGCTTGCCAACGCAATGTTGGAGATTCACTGCAAAACTGTTGACAATATTCCTTCATTTCCTGCCCACTCGTGCAACCTATTTACTAGCTTGTACTTGTAGCCGTACCTTCAAAGATTCACTGATCTTACCTACTGAGATTTTTTGGGAACATGTTTGAAAGATGTAAACCTCATCCTAATATGTTTGCCAACCTGGGGGACCTGGCTTCAAATCCCAGAATTGCTGGGGATATTTATCCGGTCATGACCTATTAACGGCGATTCTCAGGTCCGCTCAACCTCTTTTCCAAATTTACTTGCTTGATTCACAATAAATAGAGAAAAAATGCTAATGAAGTATGATTCATGCCACGGTATCTTCTCCACACTTTCGAAACAGTAAGTACGTATTTCACGTCAAATAAAATTTCTTTAAAGGGGACTGGAAGTGGTGAGTAAGTGCCGAAAAAAGGTACAGGAATAATAAGTTCCTCTAATCTGCAGTACGTGTAATAAAAACGAAAAGAAACACTTTATTTGAAGAATAATTTTGTTCATATTGATCGCGCCCCCCCCCCCCAACGCACAAGGTATCAATAGAAAACAAAACTTTTTTGATCACAGATCTGCCATTTCACGTGAACTGCTGCACTGTCTGCACGGTACAAAAGAAGCGACGAGAAAGCGTGGGTCACTCGCGACCGGTGCTGGTGCTTGTTGGCGCGCAGCTGAAGCTCGACGCCTTCAGGAGAGAAACTTCCTCGTCGGCTGGCGACTTATCAAGTGCCTGCCCCGTGGTATGACACGATGATTCGGCAACATTTCACCACTCCTTGTCATTGCAACTTAAATGCCGCAGCAGCCTAGCCGAACTCTGCACAATGTGCTGAGCGAACTTTCATTTTAAATTAATTTTTAAATTACTGATATAACACATTTGAGATATTGGCTAAAATTAACAACATATTTGTAGAAATTTTAGAATACTAAAAGTTATTAAAAATATCTCAAAGCAACAATTTAATTTTTACGTCTAACGTAATTATCATCGTGAGATATTTCTTGAATAATAAACTGCGTAAGACACCTAATTAGAAGCGGAAATGATGCTATTGTTGCTACCTCGTTTAAGTAAAAATTTGCGTGATCAAATCACGCTTTCATTATCAAATAAAAGCCTCTGTAAATGAAACACACGGGCTTAATAGAGTACATTACGGCGTGTTCATACTTTTTATGTTCCTAGCTTAGTAGATACAGCGATCACATCAACTAGCTTTGCGTGTCTGAAATATGGCTTTATATTTTGGGGAAACATGACGTACCCAGACTTTTTTACACTGCAGAAATCTGTACAAACAACTGAAGCAAATGCAAAAGCAAATGGCATTCACGTGGTCCTTGCATACATTATTGAGAATGAAATATTTCTAATGCTTTATTGATTTATTTTCGAATCGCAGACTATTCTCAAAATTGACTTACTCAAAAGTGGGCACATATTATAATACACATATATAAAATTATAACTCAAAGTATAGTAATCATATTCACTAGGGGCCAAGATAACCAGCAAAGTACGAATATATGATACAATTCTGCCAGGGTTTTTCACTACACGTTGTCAGATAACATTAAACAATTAAAAACTCTAAGCAAACTCAAATAGATACAGTTTGTTTTGCTGCATATTTGTTTATATAAACCGAGACTTCACTGAGAACTGAAGTTTATATTAAATTTAAAACAATGATACTAATGCAAAAGTAATTTGCATTGTGTGATTCTAAAAGCATAACTATCTTCGCAAGATGTATTATAAGCAACTTCGCACTGACCACCCATATCGATTGTTTTTTGGCTAGTCTCCCTTGATCCATCAAGGAATGGCCGAGATAGCCCCTTGCTGTGTTTCTCGTAAAAGTAAAGTAAGTAAAACAGACTTCTTCCCCTTCCCAAAAACGTCCCGGTTTACCGTGAAGACATTAAAATATCTCGTAATAGCGGCGACCGCGGCGCCAGAGGGTCGAAGGGGTTAAGAAGTGCACTCACCAATGGAGGGGCGTACGATGGCGGCGGGCAGGTTGCCGGCCTGCGACACCAGCACGTTCTCGGCCAGGGCCTTGGTGAACGTGTATGTGTTGGGGTGGTCGCCCAAGATTCTGGAAAGATTACAGAACACTTCAGAATACAACAATACCCAGACTAAATATTACAGTATGTTTTATTTGTTATACTCAGTAATTTATGCTTGCCCATTACAAAGGTTAAAAATATCGTGTATTACGTTATCAATGATTGTGTTAATTTTATTTTCGATATAAAACAATTCTTCTATTTGCTAGTAAAATAAGAAAATATGTAGCTGCATTTCAAGTTTTTAGTTATGTGTAAATAGTTTACTTCTCTTTAACCCTTTGTAAATTACTGATCGACTCAGATATGCGGTTGCTAGAGCAGTAACAACATTTTTAGGTATTTGATGAAATTTCCTTGCTTTCGTTTGCATTGCAGGGATGAGTGCAGCGCTTTGAAAGCGAATAGATTTTTCACTCCTGAAACAAATAAAGAAACCTCGTAGTCCCTTCCCTTCCATTGACACAACAGATGATAAACGTTACCACCTCTTATTTTGCGTAAAACAAAATAAAAAAAACATATTTGTATTGTATTTTTGTGTTTTCGTAACTTAATTTCTGGGTGTTGAGTAAACCTACTGCAATAGGAATTGAAGAACACAGGAATGTTATGATGGAATGGTCTAGACTCGTGAAGGGCTTCCATGAAATTGGGATGCAGACCAGTTCTATTACACAAGATCTGCAACTGTCGGGTTGGCATCAGGGATGGGCATCAGGGGTTGGCATCAGGCATGGGTATTAGGAGTAGGCCCACCAGAGGTCGCCATCAAACAGATTTTAACGAAAAACGTGGAAGTTTGCAGTTTAAACCAGATTTGGAAAATCAGATGCGCATGCAACTTGCAAGATACATTACGCCTCAACACTTCAACATCGAGCATAACTAGGAAACGCGTCCTAGAGCATTAAAATAATTTTTTACGAACCTATAAAGTACGGAAGTCGTGTTTCTTGTACCGTAATCTACAAAACGAGATCTTTATGGCATCCCAATACACTTTTTATGGTTCCGTTTCTCCGCTGCACAAATTGCCGGAAAAGTTAACAGATTGGTTTCAGTGTGAAGCTATCTTTGATCTTCTAGATACACAAGCTTTTCAAATAATCCCATCTCATTTACCAGAAGCACTGCACTACACGCATGTTTACAAATGTATTTTATAATAAATTAATTTTTTGAATTTATTACTAACACGCGCAGGAACAGGTAGTAACATATTATTCTTAGGTGCTCGGCAGGTACAGGAAATGTATTTGCGATTGAACCGATCCTGTCAAACACGTGTGCGATACACTTCCTGCATTGATAACACGAAGGTTGGGAGGCAAGTCATGACCATTTTTTAAAAGAAATGTTATCATATTATGTTATCAACTTTTACCTGTCGTATGAAATAAATGTTTTACGCTGGATTCACAAGAACAGATGACTCTGTGAGTGCCTCTATTAGCAAAGAGAGCAATGTGAAATCGGTTGTCTGACTGCAGCCGCGCGAGATTGATAAAACCCGTTTCGAGTAGCGCTCATATACCAGGATAGGATAGCCGTTCTCCATAGGAGCAATGACCAAGAATGCCTCAGGGAATTGGTGGAAGCTCCACGGAATAATTTCCTTCCGTACCGGACAGTCGCGGGATGGGAAGGGGAATTTCTGCGAGGGCGCGCAGCGAATCAATGATGGGCAACGCACATGACGCACTATGCGCACAGTGCGCACAGTGCGCACCAATGTGGCGCATGACGCACAGTGCGCACAAATGTGGCCTGTGCAGTATTCGAGTATCCGTCAACTCGGACCTTTATAATGGGTATATAATGCTTTTGGAATGTTGTGAACTAGTATACGCTAAAATCCATTGGAACATGAAACCTATATTGTCATTTCAAATATCTGAATAAATATGAGAAACAATTTTGGTGTGTCGTTTAATATCCATGCACTTAGTACTTGTTGAGCATCTTAGCACTTAGAACTTGAACCATATATTGTCCTTTCATGTGTATTACACCCTTTCCATCCGTGCTCGCATTCTCACAAAAAGTATTAGTTGCCATGTCTTAAGTCCCAACCCTCGTATGAACGATGCTGTGTTGATGTAATCGATGAACGATGTAATGTTATTCTCACATCAACATTTTATTTTTTCATTGGTTTTTGAAATATTGTATGTCCTTACACCGAGGTTCGCACCATTGCGAGCCTATGTATTAAAAATTATACTTAGAGCGATAGCGCTATGAATGGACATACCCCGAACTGATTGAGCGAGCGGTGTATGTGTGAGGAATACTTCCGGAGGAAGTGGCATCCGTTACTGGAATGAGTGATCTGTTATTCAGACCTTCGTTTGAGAATAAGGCCCTTTATGCCTTACAATGGATGTTTTAAAGAACCCATTTTAAGTATTGACTTCGAATTATTCCCTACTTCCCAAATTTCCTTTAACTTTTTATTGTTTGATTGTTTATTTTATTTTTAACGTTTTTCTTTCTGTGAGAGAATACACTGTTATCACGAAGACTATAAGAAAGAGATTGAACTGCTGCTGCCGCCTGGAGGCGAATGCTAGCGGACGGCTGCCCTGATCGGTAGTTATCCCTGTTTTCTCCGACCAACACCAGGCGAATGCCGGAGCAGAAGCAGTACCCCAACAAACGAGCCACAGACCGCATGCAATCTTTCCTTCCCACTGACATATCCTCACCCCACCCTTACATGCACTACACTACCACTCATGTCGGGAGTACATTTGCGATCTTAGAGCAAGTTCCGGCTGAGACGGGGCCCCACTGGTGGGAGATACCTGGCTGGAGATACCTGGCTGGAGATACCTGGCTGGAGATACCTGGCTGGAGATACCTGGCTGGAGATACCTGGCTGGAGATACCTGGCTGGAGATACCTGGCTGGAGATACCTGGCTGGAGATACCTGGCTGGAGATACCTGGCTGGAGATACCTGGCTGGAGATACCTGGCTGGAGATACCTGGCTGGAGATACCTGGCTGGAGATACCTGGCTGGAGATACCTGGCTGGAGATACCTGGCTGGAGATACCTGGCTGGAGATACCTGGCTGGAGATACCTGGCTGGAGATACCTGGCTGGAGATACCTGGCTGGAGATACCTGGCTGGAGATACCTGGCTGGAGATACCTGGCTGGAGATACCTGGCTGGAGATACCTGGCTGGAGATACCTGGCTGGAGATACCTGGCTGGAGATACCTGGCTGGAGATACCTGGCTGGAGATACCTGGCTGGAGATACCTGGCTGGAGATACCTGGCTGGAGATACCTGGCTGGAGATACCTGGCTGGAGATACCTGGCTGGAGATACCTGGCTGGAGATACCTGGCTGGAGATACCTGGCTGGAGATACCTGGCTGGAGATACCTGGCTGGAGATACCTGGCTGGAGATACCTGGCTGGAGATACCTGGCTGGAGATACCTGGCTGGAGATACCTGGCTGGAGATACCTGGCTGGAGATACCTGGCTGGAGATACCTGGCTGGAGATACCTGGCTGGAGATACCTGGCTGGAGATACCTGGCTGGAGATACCTGGCTGGAGATACCTGGCTGGAGATACCTGGCTGGAGATACCTGGCTGGAGATACCTGGCTGGAGATACCTGGCTGGAGATACCTGGCTGGAGATACCTGGCTGGAGATACCTGGCTGGAGATACCTGGCTGGAGATACCTGGCTGGAGATACCTGGCTGGAGATACCTGGCTGGAGATACCTGGCTGGAGATACCTGGCTGGAGATACCTGGCTGGAGATACCTGGCTGGAGATACCTGGCTGGAGATACCTGGCTGGAGATACCTGGCTGGAGATACCTGGCTGGAGATACCTGGCTGGAGATACCTGGCTGGAGATACCTGGCTGGAGATACCTGGCTGGAGATACCTGGCTGGAGATACCTGGCTGGAGATACCTGGCTGGAGATACCTGGCTGGAGATACCTGGCTGGAGATACCTGGCTGGAGATACCTGGCTGGAGATACCTGGCTGGAGATACCTGGCTGGAGATACCTGGCTGGAGATACCTGGCTGGAGATACCTGGCTGGAGATACCTGGCTGGAGATACCTGGCTGGAGATACCTGGCTGGAGATACCTGGCTGGAGATACCTGGCTGGAGATACCTGGCTGGAGATACCTGGCTGGAGATACCTGGCTGGAGATACCTGGCTGGAGATACCTGGCTGGAGATACCTGGCTGGAGATACCTGGCTGGAGATACCTGGCTGGAGATACCTGGCTGGAGACCCCCCCGCAAGCCGACGTGTAGGTCTGCGTCGGATCTCGCTAACTAGCTGGGTAAACCGCCAACTCCCATGATAAAAAAACATGCACTACACTTACGGTACTAATGACATCAGCAGTTGACACTCTCGCAAACAATCAATGAGTCCAAGATAAGTATATTCCATCAATATAAATTTATTATTATTTCCACTCGAGTTTTAATAATCTTAAGAACGATATTTTAATCATTAATCTCGTGAGAAAGGTGCTGGGGCACCGAAGGGGCGTCCACTCACTTGGGGGTGATGCCGTCGATGAGCTCGTCGTCCATCCACTCGATGCACTGCGCGATCTGCTCGGGGTCCGCGGGCGGCGCGTACACGCGCTCCTCCACCTCCGCCTGCGTGCAGTTGCAGTAGGCCGTGGACACGTGCACGAGCGCCTCCAGCTTGGCCATCTTGTGGCACAGCTGCACCAGCCGGCTGGTGCCCTGCACGTTCATGGCCACGGACAGCTTCAGCTTCTCGTCGAACTTGACGGTGGCGGCGGCGTGGAACACGACGGACACGCTCTCGGCCAGGATGCGCTGGTCCGTGGCGCCGATGCCCAGCTCGGGCTGCGTCAGGTCGCCCGCCACCGGCACCACTTTGTTGAGGGCGTCCGGCCGGTCGCGCCGCAGGCCGTCGAACAGCTGCGCACAAACAAAAAAAAAAGTCGCACGGTGGATGTTGGTGTGGGACACGAAGATGGCAAGTGAGAGCGTAGGGTTCCGCGGCCGGAGTCGGTATTTACTAGGCTGTCCGGGTGACGCCGCGTCCATGGCGAAGGTGCCGACGTTTCGGTCGCCATTCTGCGACCTTCCTCAGGGCGTAATGCCCTGCATTACGTCGGCACCTTCGCCATGGACGCGGCGTCATCCGGACAGCTTAGTAAATACGAAGATGGCATTCTCACGGATTCTAGTAATCTACTAGGAATTATTCATTTGTCACCAAGATCACAATCCGTGACCAGTTGCCGTATTTATGATTTGCATCCTTTAAATTGTACAAGTATAGGATGAAAATCAAGGAAAATGGAAAAGGAAACTTAATAGGATTCTTGGATTCTTACATTAATTGGCTCTGCTGTATTAGCCAAGATGGCCATGGTTTCTATTGTCAATATCTAAGTAGCTCCCCCTCCCCTGAGTTTTAAACGACTCCTTCGAAGAAATCGTCAATTTGCATCCTGCATATTATTATTATTATTATTATTATTATTATTATTATTAATTATCACCTTTTTTAATTTTATTGTACGCCTGTACTAAAGATGACCAATGATCTCCCTGCTAGCATTTCAGCTTCTTTCATTACACTTGTTGCACATACACGAACTAAATCTACAATGGTTATATCCATTCTACGTGGGGAAGGGCTCTTCTTGGAGGTGTTCTTTGAACAGAAGAATACAATTTGAATGTATCACAGGGCGTGTATTAGGCTTTGAGTTTTTATACATGACTTATACGTATTGCACGAACTAGTTTGAACTTTTGTTCCGAGGGATAATGTAAATTAAAATTTTTCGCAAAATCTTAGGAGAAATCTTTCGAACGAGTTTTAACTTCAAAAAATGGATAATGATAATGATAATGATTGTAAGGAACCCATTTACCATTCAAAGCTGCTAACGGAATAAAGTAAACGTACGATTAGAACACACTTAGAGAGAAAAAAACATGGAAAGACCCTAACGGAGCTCGCGAAGGGGTTCCGTTAATTTCTGCAAGACAGTCTGAGTAACGGATAGAGATTCTAAAGCTGCCAATTTGAAGAAAACAGCAGCAAAATCTGCTGAACAGCTTGCACGAAAAGTAGCAGTGGGAAACTTTCCCCTCTTCGTGGCCCTACTTCTGTGCGGACGTCTCGTCTCGTTTCCGCCAACGCTATCAGTGAAGCAGGGACGATAAGCCCGACACGACCTTTCTCTTCCCGCGGGTGCTCAACAGGCTGCGATGGCTCCGTGCCAACGCTCGTGCCTCCGCAGCATCGTTCCCCAGGAGGTTCTGGGGGTTGACTTCTGACGGTGATGGGTTTTTCACCCGATTCATATCTGAGTAGAATTAAACTACTGCTAGAGAAGAATTTTAGCTGTCGGCAGTTGTGATCTGAATTTTTCCGTATTTTCGATCGAAACTAAGAGAATGTCGGAGCACTATCCTAACTAGTCGGCCACGGACCTCGTGGGATCTTTCCTTTCTCTTTCCTCCAGTTTTACACACACATGGCATGCAGGACCCAATCACACATTGCACGGGAGCTGAGCGCTTGCCCTCATTGGGCTTGTAGTTGAGGATTTTCAGTAATTTAAATGCAAATTGTTTAAACGTTGAATATTTTTTCCATCATAATTTTGGCGCGAATTTCAAATTTTTAACCTGGTAAAATTGGTTTTAATTTGTTTCACTTTCGTCCACATTGTTTAAAACAATTTTGAACTTTTTTCTATTTGAATGTGGCGTCAAAATTAATTAACAAAAATACCTTCAAATTCAACTATTTCCCCCCGTCTCTGCAATTTTTTTCAACGTGATATACGCAATAGAAGCTGAGAAAAAATAAAAAATGAAAAATACGTATCTTGTATTTCTGCAACAGATGGCCGTATGAAGCTAATTTTTTTTGGATCTACAGCATTTGTTATTCTCTTTCATATGAGCATCACGATTATTGATTTGGATGGGAGGCCTTTTTCACCCGCTATTCGGCTATGCTTACACACAATCACAGATTTAGATTTATAGGAAATATTCGTATAAACTACGGAGCCAAAACGGATGCCGAGAATCGTAAGTTAGACTCCTAAGTCTGAGAGCAGTTGCGAAGACATCAGCGATTCCCTTCACGATCCTCTCGATAATAATCCTCCCGCGCATGAGAGGGAGCCTTCGGAGTCACGTTCCTTGAGGGGAACTACTTCTCCCCGAGGAGTAAGGAGGAGTAGCTTCGCAACACCTCCAGAGACTACTCTCAGCTTCTCTTTCAAAATTGCCGAGATAACGTAAAGTATTTTATTTAAAACTCCATCTCTACTCGTGGGCTTTAACATTAGCCGAGTAGGAGTTTTGAACTTTACCCATGGAAAGGTGGCAAGGGGGGAGGTGCAGGTGGCATAGGCTAGGAAATGGAAGCAACGATAGTTGGAATGAGTCTTATAGTAATGGATCTATGAGTATGTACTCGTATTTTGTGTGAAATATTATTTGAATTATAAATATTAATGGTAGATATCTTTTTACAGAACAAAATGATTGTATAATAGATCTACTAGAAGTTTTTCTTATTCAAATTTCTAGGTAACGGGTTCATTCACATTCGTTAAATAAACAAAACTATTGCGTATACTAAAAAATGCGCCAAAAATTAAAACCACGAAAAAAGTGTGTCAGCAATTTCTCGCCTTTGCTAAACGTTTTCGCGAGTCATTCCTACTTGTGCTTTTGGACATGTTCAACAAGGGCGTCACCTCAAGCCCACTCATTCAGAGTGGCTGATGTAAAGTCACGACTGCGTCCAGTGTACATTCATGCTTGGGCAGAGAGCAACTACCGTTCTCCAAACATTCTCAAAGTGCCTCGAGCCGAACCATTCATTCTTGTACGAAATTTATACAAAATTTGTACAACTAGGGACTATATTGATCAACAGCTAAAATAATATTTTTATAAGATGATTTATCAATGAATACATTTGTAAATTACAAAATTGCAACACAAATAAGAACATGCGCCTGTAACTACTGTAATCAGCTTCTGAGTACTAACCCCATCATTTAATTTTGTCATTCCGTTTTGTTTCTCTTGATTCAAAGAGAAAATGTTGATTGTTCCCTTTCTTTAGTTATGAAAATTAAATGCAACGTCTCTCCGATATGCAGTTTTTACTTTTTTTGAAGCAACTCCGATTTAGTTTTGAGAAGTTTGAATTTATCTATGGATATTACTACTTTCAAACTTTAAGAACGTGGAGTTTATGTGTTGTATTGGTGAGGATTCGAACAAAGATAATTTATTTCTTGACTTTTAGTTTATATTTAAAGACTAAGATGAAAACATATTATTAATAATACTTATTGACATTGAAATGATTTAACATGAAGGGTAATATATTGGATATTTGGGTTCAATGTACTAACTATGATATTCGTTTGATTTTCATGACGAAAAGAAGATTAATGCGTAAGCAGAGTCATAATAAGCTAGTACTATTTCACTACCTTAGAGTTAAAAAAATTTCTAATATAAAATTTTAATTTGTTATAGGTTTTGAAAATAGCGACTTATTACATATTTTCAATATTTCTGTTCTATAAGATGACCCCACAGTTTGGTCATGGATAGGATCTCTTAAGATAGCCATTCAGCCATACTCATTACGCTATTATTCACCTGTGATAATACAGCAAGTCCAAACTTACCCGCACCAGATTTGTAATGACCCTAAATATTGACGTCATTAAATATTCTAAAATTCTACCTGCCAGATCAAAAATTCTACATGAACTACTTAACAATTAATACTTCCCAAATATTTAAATTATAAACGAGAGAGTGCGCATTAAGAGGGCCATTACTTTCTCGCTACGGAGTAAAAAGAAAACTCCGTCCGTCCCGTAGTTTGTCTGTCCGTCTGAACAACGATAGCGGCTAAACCGTTCAGCCATTCAGTTATTAGTCCCGTAAGTGTAGTGGATGTTATATATTGGTGAGGAGGTGTTCATTCGTAGCGTAGATCCGTCGCCAATCTACTAGTCGATTTGAGACACTTTCCCGCCCCCAAGTTTCTCCCACCAGCGGGGCACCACCCCACTCGAGACAAGCCCTACGCTACCAACCCAGTGTGGTACGGCGCGCGCGCGCATGCTTGTGTGTGTTTGTGTGTGTGTGTTTGTGTGTGTGTGTGTTTGTGTGTGTGTGTTTGTGTGTGTGTGTTTGTGTGTGTGTGTTTGTGTGTGTGTGTTTGTGTGTGTGTGTTTGTGTATGTGTGTGTTTGTGTATGTGTGTGTTTGTGTATGTGTGTGTTTGTGTATGTGTGTGTTTGTGTATGTGTGTGTTTGTGTATGTGTGTGTTTGTGTATGTGTGTGTTTGTGTATGTGTGTTTGTGTATGTGTGTTTGTGTGTGTGTGTTTGTGTGTGTTTGTGTATGTGTGTTTGTGTATGTGTGTTTGTGTATGTGTGTTTGTGTGTGTGTTTGTGTATGTGTGTTTGTGTGTGTGTTTGTGTGTGTGTTTGTGTATGTGTGTTTGTGTGTGTGTTTGTGTATGTGTGTTTGTGTGTGTGTTTGTGTGTGTGTTTGTGTATGTGTGTTTGTGTGTGTGTTTGTGTATGTGTGTTTGTGTGTATGTGTGTTTGTGTGTATGTGTGTTTGTGTGTGTGTGTGTGTGTTTGTGTGTGTTTGTGTGTGTTTGTGTGTGTTTGTGTGTGTTTGTGTGTGTGTTTGTGTGTGTGTTTGTGTGTGTGTGTTTGTGTGTGTGTTTGTGTTTGTGTGTGTGTTTGTGTTTGTGTGTGTGTTTGTGTGTGTGTTTGTGTGTGTGTTTGTGTTTGTGTGTGTGTGTTTGTGTGTGTGTTTGTGTGTGTGTGTGTTTGTGTGTGTGTTTGTGTGTGTGTGTGTGTTTGTGTGTGTGTTTGTGTGTGTGTGTGTGTTTGTGTGTGTGTGTGTGTGTGGGCGTGAATAAGATGAGAAGAGAAAAAAATTGATATTACTCTATCGTTCTGTCTGCTGTCGCGGTCCCTTCTACTTGAAAACAATATTTTAATTTTAAGAGGTATTTTACATACTGGAACATTTTTAAAATTAAAAAAAAACGGCTCCATCGTTTTTGATTGAATTTTGTTGTTGGGTGGTGTAAAGGACGTTTAAGAGAATGATCTAGGGGTCACCTTCGTTAAAAGCCGTGATTTTTCAAAAGTGGCAAACGTTCAAAATTCTTTCTACAACTAAATATTAAGGATAGAGATTTTTTTCCCTAAATACAATCTGTCCCTTAAAGATGTATTTTGAAATAAGGCCATGTACAATTTTTCGCCAATTGTTCAATGTTTACCTTACGCACTGATTTAGCCTGAAGCGAAAATAGGTATCAGTCCTGCTGTACCGCTACTGACCTCTAACAATATATTAGGAACCAATCTGCTCTTAGCGATTGGCGAAAAAAAAAATAATTCGGGTACATCTGCGAAAATATTATTTAATATTATTTGTTTTCCGCCTTACTGCTGTAATTTCGCGTGCTAATACGGGCGGGAAATAACGTGTTTCCGTGGGGCGTGATCCTCACCGTGGCGGCCATGAGCTGGTCGAGGCGCGAGCGCACGTCCTGTCCGCGCTTGGGCCGCATCAGCAGGAAGACGGTGGCCACCTCGGGGCAGGAGCGCAGCAGCTTCTCCACCAGCACTTTGCCCATGAAGCCCGTGGCGCCGGTCACCAGCACGGCGCGCCCGCGGAAGAAGTCGGCGATGGGGCCCGGGCTGGCGGCGGGCGCGGCGGCGGTGGACGCCGACGGCGGCGGGGGCGGCGGCTGCACGTACGCCATCGCTGCGCCTGCCTCTGCCTCTGCCTCGGCCTCGGACTGCTCCTCCTGCAACACCGAAGAGAGCCATTCGTTAGGTGGTACTAGCAAAATACCCGGGGTTTCTCGGGATTTCTTCGTATCCAATCCTTGTGAATTAGAAAAAATAGTTTTTTTGCAGCAAGAGCGTTAGAAGTGTTTTATTGATCGAGTGGCGACAAAAATCCCGAGGGCCTTTGGAACGAGGACTTTCTGTCACCACTCGATCATAGAACTAGTTAACGTCCATTGTGCAGACCTAATTTTATTTTTATCTAATTTTATTAATTCAGATTTACTCAGTTACTATTTAACTAGTTAACTTGAGTCAATTCGTGTTTTCATGTTTTCCTCCGCAAGAGAACATGTAGCATCATTCAACCGTTTTCATACTTCCCTCGAACCACGATCCTTTCGATCCAAATAAATTACGTTGTGTATGATGAACTACGTATCGAAGGCAATAACGAGAAATAACATATCAGTAAAAAATAAAATAATTTTAATATATACTATTGTGTTCAAAATTGTTATTTTTAATGTAATAATTGGTACAAATTTTAATAGACTTCTATACTTTTCTTTCAATTTATTTTACTGTACATTGCTAGTATATTACAATGTTTATCTAACCTACTGATAATAGCCTGTAGCGAAACTAATGGGTATCAGTTCTGCTGCACCGCTACTGGCCTCTAGTGGAATATATTAGGAACCAATCTGGTCATAGCGATAGGAGGAAAATAATAATTCTGGTGCATCTACAAATTATTATTTAAATTATTTATTTTCCACAGTACTAATGTATTAATCTTTATCAAAGGGCACTGCGATAATCATAAATAACAGCGTGTAAAAAGTTCGTATTTTTTCATACACTACTTTTTGTGGCATTGATGTCGGTTATGTGTCGTTTAATTCATTTTTCTGAGCATCGATTTCCAAACGCGTCGACTACAGTAGTCATTAGTCCCGTAAGTGTAGTGGATGTTATATCTTGGGGAGGAGGTGTTCATTCGTCGCTATAGCGTAGATCCGTCGCGGATCTACTAGTCGATTTGAGACACTTTCCCGCCCACAAGATTCTCCCACCAGCGGGGCACCAACCCACTCGAGACTAGCCCTACGCTACCAACCCAGAGTGGTACGGCGTGTGTGTGTGTGCGTGAATAAGATGAGAAGAGAAAAAAAAAGAATGAAGGTCGCACATGGTCCGTGGCTCCTTTGTTAAGGTATTTTTGCATCCTCTTGGTATTGAACTGAGAAATCTATGAAAAGGAATAATCACAGCAGCAACCCGCTGGAATTCTTCTCTGCTTCTTGAATTCGACCTAGCGTCAAAAACTCACCATCGCCGAGGACAGTATCACCACCAGGTCAGCGGCGCTGCATAACCTACGGCAATTCTGACGTTGGGCTGTCGCAGCTGGTTTGACAAAACTTGAGCGTAAGCCGTGTCGAATATTATGATAGCGTTAGAACTAAATCGCGTGCAAAATGCTCTTCCTCTGCTCGTTTACTAAAATTTTAATTGGCAGCTGCGTCTTCTCTACATCTATCGGCTGCTGTCAGGGAACCAGCGTTAAGTGTCCCCTTCATCATTCAATTAGTGTACACTTCCAGAGATTGAGGGACTCTTTGGCTGCTGAGGTTGAAAACACCCGTCTAATAAATAGATGACAATGATGAAGATAAAAGTGATTATTGAGAAAAGTTGAAAGGAAAGTCAATTGAATCGGGAGAACTCAGAGAAAACCTGTCGAGAGCCCGCTTTGCGTACCACAAGTTCCACATGGAATTAGGTTCAAACCCGGGACTCAGCGGAGGACGGGAAATGCGCTTGGCTTTAAGCCACGACCTGCCCCCCTCCCCGTCAGTGCAGGTGGTGTCAGGGCTTCGTTCGTGTGCCATCCGTTGGCCGTTGCGAATCCCCAACAAACTACACTCGAGGACCTATCCACGCTCAGAGAACCCTGAGAGAGGGACAATTGCCCTACGGTAACAGAGACCTGTCTCGTCAAAGGGGTGTTCTAAAGAATGGACCACCGGGAGGATACGAAAATAATTTCGGATAATGACGGATAATACCAAAATATAGAACGAAGACAAAGTGACGTTATTTAGGCCAGAAAGAAATGACATCATCGCCGCTCTATTGGATCACGCAATTATGTCTACTGGTGCCGATAAGCGCAGAACGCCATTCCGTGCCAGACTTGCAAATAATAATTAAGTCACAAGTATGGAGGAGATAAATATTCGCGCCCGTTACGACAATGAATCCATTGTATGCGTATTATTTACAAGTGTTTGTGCGTGTACTACATGTGTTTGTGTGTTAGCGCTCGCATTAAATTTTATAACAAGTTGGAATCCACCGGTCATAATTTTAGTATTTAACTGCGACTCAAAAGAATAATTTAATTAATAAGCCCTGCTTTTCTTCTTTATTATTAAAGTTTTAGGAATTCTTGCTCTCACGAATAGGGAGTAAGGTTTTTAGTGAGAAAGTAATACACCCTAACCGTCTCTCTATTAGTATTTTTTGCTTTCACGATTAGAGAGTAAGGTTTTTAGTGGGAAAGTAATATACCGTAACCCTTTCCCTGTCAGTATTTTTTGCTCTCACGTTTAGGCAGTAATGTTTTTAGTAAGGAAGTAATACACCCTAACCGTCTCCCTATTAGCATTTTTTGCTTTCACGATTAGAGAGTAAAGTTTTTAGTGAGAAAGTAGCATCGTAACCTTTTCCCTGTTAGTATTTTATGCTCCCACGTTTAGGCAGTAAGGTTTCTAGTAAGGACGTAATCCACCCTAACCCTCCCCCTTCGAATTTGCCTCTGACTCGTCGACTGCGACTCATTGCATAAAAGTGGAGCGTGCCGCCGTCTGCGGGCGCCCGTCTGGAAGGCCGTCGCCGATCTAAATCGGGTGGCGGCCGCTATTGACCCGCCGCATCCGGAGAGGTCAACGAGCCACTGGCGCAAAACCTTGGGCTTCACGTTCCACTGCAAGATGGTACACGCCCTGCAGCAACTGTTCGAAATAACTCCTTAATTAAAAGGAAAATTGCTTTCAAACTCGTGTTTTTGCATGTTGGTTTATTTATTTCAAAAACTGCTTAAAAACCGAGGTTTCTGTTTAATCCAACTAGCACTTCTTACTGCTGGGTAATTAAAAAAAATTCAACTAATTTTGAAATATGTCTTTAATTCTGGATTTCATTCATCACATTTAGAAATTTGATAACTACATTTTGAAGCTTAAATGATTGTCACATTGGTAGCCACGGGAGTCATGGTAAATTAATGACAGGGAGCGTCACTGTCTGAAATATAGCGGGTTTGATCTCAGGCTGCTGAGTGGACTTCGAATTTTATGTTGCACCTGACTACTTTCGGATAAAAGTCGGAGCAACACCCGATGCAGTTGGTCGCTAAAGGTGCGATCCTTCCTTTTCCGTCCCGCTCCACTCTCATCCTCGCCCCCCCCCCTATTCTCATATGGACCACACCCCTTATAACCGACACTGGATGAGATGGTCTAGGGCATCAACTGCTGTCACTGCAGTGCCTCCGGGAGGTCCTGGGATCGAGCTAGAGTGCTAGGTCGAATTCAGTCACTGTTTGGAGGAGAATTTTAGAGGTCAGCTTCTCTGATCGGTGGTTTTCAGCGGTTTCACCGATCAACACCAAGCGAATGCCGGAGCAGTACCCTAACAAACGGGCCACGGACTGCGCGCGGTCTTTCCTTCCTCTTCCTTGTCCTATCCTCATCCCTTAAACCCACTTACACTAACATGCACTACACTACCACACATGCCGGGAGGACGACTGGGTCGGCTTGTGGGAGATACTTCGTTGGAGAAAACCTCGCTAGGCGACTGTAGGTCGGTGCCGGATCTCGCCATCCAGCGGGACAAGATCAGCCCCACCTCCCAAGAAAAAACGTGCACTACACCTATGGGACTAATGACGTTCAGAGTTGACGCGCTCAAAATCACTGGTAATCAAGATAGTCAAGTTTTTTTGTTTTGTTTGTTAATTTACTTGCTTACTGTTTACTCTGATTAACTCGAAGACAAATATTCTAGTGTACCTTCGAAATTCATACATGAATTACGTCTAATTGATTTCAATTACAATGTTTGTAGCCCAAACACGATTTTATAGTCTTAAATATTCTACGAAATAATTACCACAAACAGCTCAAAGTTTCAAACTGATTTATAACTAGCTTCGATGCTACAAGTTTGAGGAGGAAAGAAAGTATTAATATCGTTAATGATGACAGAAACGTTAATGTTGTGTTAATAAGAATAAAACACATTCACACTTTCTTATCAAGAGAGAGGAGAAGTCTCACGCAATTAAAGATGTATGAAAAAGTTGAAGTTCTTCGGGAAGTAGAATAACAACAATAGCACTCAACCGGCTCGTGGACATAAACAGTCTTTTGTTCCCACAGCAAGAAATAACTGCGATGTTACACAATTACTGACATGTACACTTTCTTTTTAAATTTTACATTGAGAATCTTCAGCTGTCTTTTCTCAACTCAACAGAAATTATCATTCAAACTCTAGTCAACAGAAAATATCACAGGATCCTTTGTAAAGAATACAGCCAGACCTCCATAAGTAAAACGAATGTGGTTTGAGTTTTAGCGATTAATAGTTTTGTCTTTCTGGCAATGCGTTTCAGTAATAAGTATAAAAATAGAATGTAATTTCTTACAATTAGCAGAAATTTAAGAAACATTGCAATGAACCCAAAAATCAATAAAGTGTGTTATAAAATTGGAAGTACCATTATTATGATTCAGAACCATTATTACGATCAGGGCAGGGTTATAGAATTGGACCCAGGCCCTAACTCAACCTTTAGCTTCCCACTTCCCAGTGGTGATCTCAATGCAATGCAATAATGTTGACATTTATGGAGTCATCATAATCCTTTTGGAAACTTCATTCGAAGAATAATCGTTTGAGCAAGATGGGTGATTTTTCTAAAGTTAGATATTTAATTTCGCCAAATTGTTTAGTACACATTTTCTCCTTCGAATAAGTAGTTGCCAATGAGTAAGTTTCCTCTTTACATCTCTCTCCCAACTATTTCGAAACTTTCACTCAAAAACATGAATTAATAATTCATGCGTATGCAATTAAATGCTTTAAACGAGTTGCCAATTATTGGGAATTTCGAAGTTTAGGAAGTGTAAACACTTCCGGATGGGAAAATACACGAAGAAGAGTAACCCATTCAGAAAATCGGTGATGGCTGTCAGGAATGTGGACACGTGTTGGCTCTCGGATGACCTGGCGTGGGAGCGCCATTGGCTGGTTGGGCAAAGATCCATCTTGTGAATCACTGCGGTTGTTCATCGCTAAAAGAAACTTTGCACTTTTTATACTCCTGCGCAATTATAATGCAACTACAACTAGAATTAGTTTTACTTGTGTCGGAAAACGGACAGAACAAATCGGATGTAGCAATGAACGATAAGCTTTTTAAGAGATTTGAAGGGCGCAGCACCTTCTTGTAAAATACCAGGAAATCAAAAACGTCATGGTCTTAATATTTAGTAAGGAGAAATAGTTTCCAAAAAAATGATTAGAGAAGGAAACATAAAAGAAGAAAGAAAAAGAGTTAAGTGCGAGTGCTTTATGACAGTAAATTTGTAACACAATTGTTCAGCTATTACGTCTAAAGAAGGCTAGAAAGCACGATCTAAAATATCAGGCCGGGGAAAATATGATTTTGAACTTTAAAGCCCACTATTTTAAATGTAAGAGGATTTTTGACATTGGCTAGTCAGCTTGGTCAACTTCAATAACTCTTTGAAGAAAATTCTACCGTCGACTGTACTGATCAATAGTTTTCCGTGGTTTCTCCGATCAACACCAGGCGAATGCCGGAGCAGTACCCTAACAAGTGGGCCACGGACCGCGCGCGATATTTCCTTCCTCTTCTTTATCCTATCCTCACGCCTTAGTTACATACACTTACACTAACATGCACTACACTACCACACATGCCGGGAGACTGATTTGAAGCTTAGAGCTTGTTCCGTTTGTGGCGGTGTCCCGCTGGTAGGAGGTATCTGGTCGTGGGAAAGCTCCGCTAGCCGACGGTAGGTAGGCGCCGGATCTCGCCATCCAGCTGGGGAAGATCACCCCCACCTTTCAAGGAAAAGCATGCACTACTGTTACGGGACTAATGACTTTAGTAGTTGACGCGCCCGGCATCACGAAGAATCAATCCATTAATCAAATGAAAGTGAACATATAGCCTTAAAAATAATACATCAAAAATACGTCATTTCAAAGCTGAAGACGAAGAAAATTCATTTTTTTCTTATCAACTTAAATTTTGTGAATATTTTTGTTTACATATATTTTGTAGGATATTATATAATAAATAATAATAATAATTTTTATTATTATTATTAGTAGTATTACTATATTACTATTATTAATTTTTATTAGGGATACAAAGAAATAAATGTGGTGGTTGATGGTTCCAAATACAGATAAAAAAACACAAGTAGCAAATGTAAGAAGTATGACGTACTAGAACCTTTCTACCGGATTTATTCGTCTATCCCGGTCATTTGAAATAGAGGGACTTGAAAGGAAATTAAATTAAATCCACCGTGATTGTGTAAAAGTCAAAATGTATGCGAACCGATCCCAGGGTCATATTGAGAATTACAGGTGGTAGGTACTTCGTGGCCTCACCGACTTGTATTTTCGATTTATAAAAAGTAACTTTTCAACCTAATCATCCTTTACTTCAATTCACCTTTCACATCTGCATATTAACATTTCTTGGCCTTTGAAAATATACTCCAAATATTTGTTCGCAAAATGGTCAAAAACTGCATCGTCTGAAACATTTGTTTCTCGAAGTTTTTTCTTCAGTTTTAATAGGTGGTAGACTTCACTGGGTGCCCAATCCGGACTGTAGTGTGAATAATACATTTCCATGAAGCCACACTCCTTCACAACATTCTTTGCAATCTGAGCAATAAGCACAGGTTTGTCACGAAGCAGCTAAATACCATGAGATTTCTCGCACTTCATCTAACTCAAGTACCGTTTTTCACAAAACTGAGCGAGATGTCGGCTGCAAACGTTTGTATTACAACAATTAAAGATAAGGTTGCTCAGAAGGTTTTCCCAATGATGGGCGACATCTTGATCCGGCCGGAAACTTGTGGAACCTCCTGTTATTATAATACAAGTCTCATAATAATCCTTTGCCCATTATTAACGACAATGTGCAGTTTCGAAATGTAGGTAATATTAGAACCAAGACACGGCCTCTTATTAACTACTCCCAATACAAGTACGTCGCCTTTTTCAAGATAGTCAAATTTAAATGAAAATTTGTGTAGTTCATGCTTATACTCTAAGCTCCATAATATGTTATGATTAATTCCAGTGGTGCGTATTATTAGGGAAATATATTTACAATTATACATTATAATTCAACATTGATATGAGTGCCTCATATATTACAAAAATGGTCCATATTTCATTTCAACATCTGGATGCATTAAGTGGCATTCTTTGAAGACTATTTATTTTCTTTATCAAACATTTCCTATACATCTTTTAACGCAGAAACATTTAATAGCTCAATGTAAAAGTGTATCTCAAGGTCAAAATGTTTTATCTCATGATAAAATGTCCTCTCCATGAAAATGCTACTTTTCCCTACCCAAACTATCAACAGAACTATTTTGGTAAACTACTATCAATCCATCAACCAACTTAACTTTGTGCGAACCTTAGCCATCCAAATTACATCCAAACTACTCTTCTACATTGGACTGCTCTACTAATTTACACACTACTAACTCAAACAGGAAATTGTCAGCAAAAGTCTGCGTCCAGAAAAGGAGAAGGTGATAGATGTCACCATTTAGCAGGTTCAAGACAGGCTACAAAAAGGCAAAAACATCAATTTTCAAATATCACTGTATAATAGATGCGCAATATTATCTTAAGTGCAAGAATCGGAATCGGAAGAAGAAATTAAACCTCCCAAATTTTCACTTAATGTAGTAGTAAAACGATTTGGCTTCTAAGATAACTGAAACTTAAATAAAATTGTATTTCAAACTATAGAAGACTTCTGATAATACAAATTAATTTGCGAAGAAAAGACACTTCCAATTTATTTTTACAGAGCTTTATCAATCACAACTATTTCGGTCCTTATTAAAGACATTCAATCTATGGTTCAAATTCAAATGAAGAAAAATCTTCGATGAAATAAATAAAACATCTTAAATATGAAGTCGAAAACGTTTGTAACCTTTATAACAAAAATTGAGATCCAATTCAGATATCCTCAATACAACTACTTAAGAACAAAGCAGCTACAAATATATTTAAACTATTCTGCAGTACAACCAATGTTCACGCAAAATCTTCAAATCATTTATCAAAAACATTTAATAGCTATAAATCTTATTCTATCCTTTCTAATCAACAATATCAAACTAATGAATACTCACAATTAATTGCTAACATTATGCATCAAATAAATTTACCAGCAGATTAAATTAACATCTTGCCTACTTTCCTCTGTGGACTTTTTCAACCTCCTCCACATGTAGTGAATTATATTACTAATCATAGCTTGGAAATTATACTTCTGTTAAATGTTTAACTTACAAAACACTAAATTTTAAGTAAATAATTGACAAAATCTACCATAAAATGTCTACATTATATCCATTAATAAATAATGATTAATCGTGAAAATCCTAAATCAGGAATTGATTGTCAAACTCTTATATAAATCAAAATTAGATCATCTCTAAACTATGATTATCTATTTCGTGGCAGTGTATGTAATGTTCATATCAATAAAATTCAAAGAGTAAAAAAATAATTCTTAGGAAACTATTAAAAACAGAATTGTTCATTTCTGACAAACAAATGTAGATTATTTCAAAATATTTAATATAATCGTACACATTTCAATCAAATGGCTAGGAAATAAACAAAAAAATACAGGTATTTTTTTTCCTTTTCCTGAAATCGAAATGAAGGGATCTTTCCTAAAAAATACTTTAATATGTTACACTAAACACGTTGAAATTTGTATCTCAACTGAACAAGCGGAAATAAATTTTAAGAATAATATATATCATTGGCATTTTTTCGATGTGGATATAACGCCATACTATATTCGTAGAGTAATAAGATGTGTTATGACAAGTATATAGCGAATAACTGTAATAAAGAATAAAAGCTGGCAAACAACACACATCTAACAGCACATTTTACAATACGATGATTTCATCAAACGTGGCTCATCGCACCATTTTCCTGTACTTATTTTGATGTTCTACGTTTATGCTGTTTGACGCGAGGCTGTGACACTTCGGCTTCGGCAGTGAAAACAGCTGGGTCAGTAGTGTTTACACTTGGTCATTCCCGTAAGACCGGTTTCCAGGAAAGATGTTACATCACGAGGCGCCGTTAGCGTCTGGGTTGGGTGAGGTTCACTGAACTCAAGGCCGCTAAAAACCCGTTTAACAAATCCGGACGTCTGCCTGGCGCGGCGAAAGAGCCCCTTTCACTCGCAGATTCAAACTCCTACAGGAGAGGAAACTTTGCCCCAACACTTGCAACTGGCGTACTTCCGGATTACGGTAAAATTTGAGTCCCACGGTTGCCAAATTACTGTCAAATATAGTTTGTAATTTACATTATTATACAAAGGTTATACATCAAATAAATCAAATGAAGTATTAGTGATCATTTAATATTTTATACTCTCTCAGTGCGAAGTCAACGCAAAAATAAGATAAACCTTTTAACATTTTTGTAACATCCCAACATCCCATACCTCACCACTTTGCTTTCAGCGGGCGGTCCTAAGGGCAGTCAGCTACCCTACAACTCATCATTGCCAAAAGCTACGATACAAACACAACGAAACCTACATACTTAGATTGCGAGTATATTTAGATATTTTCTGAATATTATGTCAATTGCAGTGGTTGTGGGAGTTCGACGAAGTTTTCGAGAAGGCGAGGACATGTGGGGAGGGAGGGGCGGCGAAAGCAGAGGCCACGTCGTAGAGGAAGATGGGTTGGGTTGAAGGATGGCAAATTTTAACAAAACGTCGATACTTCGAAGCATCAACAAAACGTTGTCGATGTCAATGAAAACATCGAAAAAAAAACATAATGTTGAAAATATCGATGATTTAAATATGATGGAACATATCTAAGTAAATCGTCCTCGTTCTAATGTGATACATAACACTCAATATTACTTTAATGCATATAGTGCCTTAAATGACTGTCATCTTAATTTTCTAATCAATATTCTGTGTAGTCAAGGTTGAAAATACAGTTTAATGATATTACCACGTACAAGAAATAATAAAAAAAGGCAATACGAGCGGAGAGAGGTTGCGAATAGCAAACGGTTTCGTGCCGGCTGGCAATGGACATCAGGGGCAGTTGTTAGTGGTTGTTGATTGCGAGAAATCCTAAAAAATTAGATACTGAAAATGTTATTTCACGATAAATTGTTTTTGAAAACATGGATGATTCTGAACAAATACATTGATATGAAAAATATATCGAAAGCAAATAATCAATGATATAATATCGATAATTGTGCTCGAAAAAGTCGATGTTTTTTTTTCCCAACCCTAGGCGGGATGGCAAACGCAGCGCTGACATTCACTGGACTCCCGCCCTGCGGCGCTGGCGCTGCGAGGTGGGGAAAGCAAAGGCACCGCTCGAGGCCGCTGACATTGGCGAGGAACGAATTTGCGTGTTTCGCTACAAGAACTGATCTCTTGCGCTACCGTGTTACCGCCAACGCCGTATCAGAGGCGGAAAAGTGGTCACAAACAGAACAAACAGCCGGCACAGCATGTTTCAAAACTTCTTCCCGACTTTCTCAGCAATGCGCTCACAGCAATGCGCTCACAGCAATGCGCTCACAGCAATGCGCTCACAGCAATGCGTTCATTGCAATGCGTTCATAGCAATGCAATGCGTTCATTGCAATGCGTTCATAGCAATGCAATGCGTTCACAGCAATGCAATGCGTTCACAGCAATGCAATGCGTTCACAGTTTCCAATCATGGAAGTTTCTCCTCTTTTTCCTCCGATACGATTCTTTGGAATGATATTATGGAATATCATGCCGTGGGTTAAATTTGGCCGTTGTTTATCGAAATTATAGTGCCAGATAAATGGCTTACCGAAATTGATTTACTGTTGAAGTTCTGTAAGTCTCGTCCCAAATTCTAATAATTAATTAATTCATGTTTCCTTTTAAGAGAAGCGCATTCGTAGAAAATGAAGAGGCAACAAGTTAATCAAGTGATTTTACTTAACCTACACATCCTCCTATTTCCGACATACGAGAAAACTAAAGATCGACGAACATTTCTACAGAGCAAACATTAATATTTCCTGATGTGTAAGTATAACACGTTAAAGCAGAAAAATCAACGGAAAAGGGGGAAGTAGCGAATTCAATCAAAGACGATAAGAGACCTAACTTCTTTGCACTGCTAATCGGGCGGAGAAAGAATGCAAAACAGGACTGTGTACTCAAAATACGTAACTTGTGAGTTGTTTATATTTCGTATTTCCATCTTCTCATTCGATTATTTGCAAATTAATCAGTGAAATAAGATTCAAGTAATGTCGAAATTATTAGTTTAAATAATATTTTATTAATTTTAAGAATCAGCTTCACAAATCGAAAGTTCGTAGCTTAACTCTAAAGCTTGATTGAGTATACGTAGGAGATAAGAATAAATCAAGACATTCTAGACTGGTTGAAGAGTAAACGAATGGGAGGGGAAATATTAAATAGTATTATATATAGCAATCTAATATTAAATTCCATATGAATTAAAAAGGATAATTTATGAAAATAACTATAACATTAAAATGTGAGATTTAACTTCGTAAATCGTAAGGTTTTTTTACATGAATTAACAATAAATAGCTGAACACGAGCGAAACTTTCGCATTTGAACACCATTGTTTTAAAAGTGAAAAGTGAAGCTATGTATTTTCAATTTTAAAACAAAGCCAACTACATACCATGCCTCAACTGTACATTGCAGCCAACTTCAGGCCAGAACCTGGACTATACGTTGCAGCATTGGAGGACCATTATGAAGGGTCTATTAACCCTCAATTTAATTTTTGATTCATTTCTTGCTTCTGCACTTTCTGAGAAGATGCCTACGAAATCTCCTCTCTATTGTTCGCTCCACCTTACCCCGCTTATTTCCCTACATTCTAAATGATTCCCCCGTGTGATCTCTGCATCTTGCAATGTTCCCTCACACGTGTCCTACATGTGCACTCGCGCGTTCGCCAAATGATCCTCAGAGTTTTCTAATGTGATCATCAAAGGTTCCCGCAAATGTTCTCCCAAATATTTACCCCAGTGATCTTCAAATATTTACGCAAAAGTTCCCTCAAATATTTACCCAAATGTTTCTTCCATTCTGCACCCAAATGTTTCCTCAAATATGAACCCAAAAGTTCCCCATATTCATTATATACAGTGTATTTTTGAATCACGCCAGCCAAAATCTTGTTACACTTTTCTCACATTTTAACCTCTCCACCCCGATGGACCTCTGGCAAACGATTTCGATGCACTGCGGCGCATCGGTTAGAGAGAAACAAAAGTCCGAGTGGGCTCCCGCGCCAACGCGTGTGCCAGAAGGCCCCCGGCGCCCGCCCGCTTCGCTGCCGCTGCCGATCTACACGCTCCTGTCGCAAGCCCACGCCCCGCCGCGCACCCTCCTCCTGCATGCACAAACACGCGCCCGCCGTGTTTGGAAGCTTTTCTCCCCGGTGTGGTAACAGAGG